>CAJNDS010000551.1:0-115239 GCA_905221605.1 Symbiodinium natans | reverse complement strand
TTTCTTGCGAACATGGAAATGTGCATGCCTTTTCTGGCCGATCCGTGCTGGTGCACGCAGCATGATGCTGCGGCTCATGTGGTCCCAGAACCCAACTTGCAAAGCCTGTGCACCCCGCAGCTGGGAAGATCTCACCACTCACGGCATATTTGAGAAGTTGACAGTTTGTAAAGCGCATCAGCTTGGCGCATGTGAGAATCACAACTGCTGGCCACAATCCGCACCTCGGCTCGCAGGAATGCGTCGGCTTCCTGAAACTGTCCCAATGAAGCTGTCAAGCGTTATCCCCGGTATCCCTGATTCCAAGACAAGCTACATACCCGTCTGTCCAGATGCACGGATAAGCTCTTCAGTCGAGCACTGCTGGATAGCTTCCAGTACTGGTGCATCACGCTTGCGAATAAACTCGTGCAGATGCATTCCGCGAGGAGGCTGGTCATAGTATCCCTCCCCAGCGTGGAGGTAGTCAGTCGTTGCAACGACCAACACGTTTTCGCCTCCATTACAAAACGGCAACACAAGGGGTTACCTACGAGCAACCCAGCAGTGCTACTATTCCATGGGGCAGTAAGACCCGCACGCTGTATGATTGCCACCATATCGCTAGCCAGTTTCTCGGCTTCGGCAAGTGTCAGTTGCGACAAGCCAATGGGCACAATCCGTACCTTGCAGAGTCTTGCAAGTGAATTAAGCCCTAAACCCTAACCCCCTAACCCCTAAACCCTAAACCCTGAACCCTAAACCGTCAGAAGCCTCTTGGAACTTGCGACCATGTGACCAATCTGTGGCAATGAGGGTTTGGGGGTGGACACGCGCCGAAGAGAATTGCTTTATCTTCCGTTCAGGACGACAACGGGAACGCAGAGAAGAGAACATCAAAAAGCATCAAAAGCACAGACCATGTCAGCAACAACTTGATCCGAGTGTCTTTGGGCGCCAGGTGCTGTAGGAAGGGCAGCTGGTTCTCAATGCTGTGCTCTTGAGCATGACCTCTCTCATCAACGGGGTACCTTGCCATGGGATGCCAGATGCAGGCTTCGGCATGACCATGGATGATCATGGATGTGGGTTTAGGGTTTAGGGTTTAGGGTTTAGGGTTTAGGGTTTAGGGTTTAGGGTTTAGGGTTTAGGGTTTAGGGTTTAGGGCTTAGTTCTTGACAACGGGGTCTGGCTTTCTAACCCAAGCCGCCCCAAGGAAACGAACTTGCTCAGCAACTCACCATCCACTTCCAGGGTTCCCAGTGGCGTCCGCCATGGGCAGCGGCTCAGCGCGATGCGCTCTCCGATGCACCTCTGCAAGGACGCGTGGTGGTGAGAAGCTGCGACAAATTTTCGAAGGTTTGTGGGGGTTTAGGGTTTAGGGAGGTTCAGGTTTCAACGTTTAAAACACCCGAAGCCCTTAAGCCCCTAATCCCTTTAAAACCCCGCAGCCCCCTTTTGACACCTTCCGCCTGTGGTTGGTACCCAGGAGGAGGACGGTCGGCGACACTCCGTGAGCTGCGACTTGTTGGAAGGCATGCGCGACCACGGGAAAGCTGTCACCTAGGGTTAGGGGTTTAGGGTTTAGGGTTTAGGGTTTGGGGTTTAGGGTTTGGGGTTTGTTTGGGGTTTAGGTTACCAAGGGGGAGAAGGGGGGGGTTCTGAATAAAACCAAGGTCACGGAAAGGGGCAAGGTTGTTGAAGGGCTAGCAACAAGTACGGGCTTTGTGTACGGGGCGGGTATCGACATCAGATTCAGTTTATGCTCGTTTGTGGCACTTACGTCGGAACTTTTTGGGCGGGTTCGGGGTGAACATGTTTGGGCCCCAAGTTTTCCCTTTTACCTTTTGGCTGGTAAGGTCAGAAGATATGCAATCAGGACAGGACAGGCCAGGCCGGGAGTAGCCAGGTAAGAGAGACCGGAGAGGTGTTGGGTTTATAGTGTTTAGGGTTTACGGTTTAGGGCTTAGTGGGTTCAGAATAGTATGTTGGCAAGCAGAGGGGCTGAAGTCAATTCACCATTCCGGTGCGCTTGGAGCCACAATCAGCTTTTGTTTATCCCGGCCTTGTGGGTTCGGGCTTACACATACGGGTTCTTAGCATGAGGGGGTATGCTACCCTCTGTAGAATGATATCGGGTACCTAGCTCCTTCTTTCCCTACTACGAACCAGCAAGCTCAGAGGGTTTAGGGTTTAGGGTTCGGGGTTTAGGGTGTAGGGTTTGGGGTTTTAGGGGTTTTAGGGTGTAGGGTTTAGAAAGCTCAGCGCCGAACATGATGCGCCATGGGAGACCAGGAGCATGAAGGGGGGTGCGGTCTTTGCCGTCCTTGCGATGCGATGAGGGATACAGCTCCAAGACAATTCCTCAAGTAGGGGGCCGATTTTCGGACGCATCCCCCTCCCCTCCTCCAAAAAAACTAAAAGTTGTTTGAATTCCGGTACCCAAGATTTAAGGTGCCCAGAGAGTCTGGCCACAACTCAACGAAGCGCACATCTGGTATTTGGCGATTGAGGTGCTCCCACCCTAAACCCTAAACCTTAAACCCTAAACTTAAAGCCTATTGCACAGCCCAGCCCCATCCTGGCAGGAACAGACGGTACTGCTCCAGGCCCATGTCGAGAAGTGTATGCACTCTCAACTTCGAGCATCAGCTGCCGAGGATTCTGCAGGGAGAAGTTGTCTGAAAGGGTAACTGCCAAGGTCGGAGTAGATGAGCAAGAGCCAGATAGCTTACGGCAAGTTTGAACATCCTTATCCCCATACCCCAAAAGGTATACCAAAGGGAATCCCAGCTCGAATCATCCGTAAACCATGTTCCAACTTTCTGGAGTTTACTGTAATTCACCAGTATCAGACTACCCTCAATCACTGGACCCACCTGATACTGTGCCCTCGCAGTCTCAACGCCCCTGCACCGATGTCTCCTAACCCGGTCCCTAAAACCCTAAACCCTAAACCCTAAACCCTAAACCCTAAACCCTAAACCCTAAACCCTAAACCCTAAACCCTAAACCCTAAACCCTAAACCCTAAACCCTAAACCCTAAACCCTAAACCCTAACCCAGCCCCTGCCTGGCTAAAGTAGAGACATAGAGGTCTTCGTGGCAGGGCCATGGCGAGCAGCTTAGGGTTTAGGGTTTAGAGGGGTTTGGGGTTTAGGGTTTGGGGTTTGGGGTTTGGGGTTTGGGGTTTAGGGTTTAAGGTTAAGGGTTCAGGGTTAGGGTTTAGGGTCTGGGGTTTAGGGTTTAAGGTTAAGGGTTCAGGGTTTTAGGGTTCGCTAGGAGAAGGTCCCCAGATTTATACCACTAGGCTCCACAAGGTTTAGGGGTTGAGGATAAGGGCTTAGGGGCTGGGGACGGGGGTTGTTGAGCTGGGAATCTGGGGCGCATGCTTGCTCAAACGTACTTGCAAGGGAACCTAATCATTAAAGACAGGAACAAGGACACCCGGCAATCCCAACCAACATGCTTTGAGAAAAGGTACTTATATACTGACTAGTGTGTGGTTGTGGGTCAATGTCACGAGAAATGTCCTCAAGCACAATCGTGAAGATCCCAACGCTTGCCGTGTGCTTTGAGCAGCTCATCTGCAAGGACCGTTTCCGAACGAGGACTCTTGCCCTGCAGCAGGCATGATGGTACATGGAGCCTCGGCCGAGGCCCCAACAGGTCTCTTTTGAGACAAGGGTGGGCTTGAAATACACCGCCATCCTGGCAGCAGGCGCGGAGGTGGGTGATGAGCATGGTGCAAACCGGAACCACCCCCCAAAAAAACTGCACCCTAGCACCACGAAACCCCTAACACCTGAACCCTACAGCCATCGACCCTAAGCCGACGGCGAAACTCCTAAATGCCGATAGGCCCTAACCCCTCAACATGGGAATGGTGTTCTGCCATCAACCTTCGCCTCAGTTGTGTCCCGGCAGCCTTGGGGAAGGAAGGTCGAGCTACTGAACGACGTGGAGGAAGTTGCTGCAAGGCCTGGGAGACACAGCTTCGGAGGGTTTGAGGGCTTTCGGGTTTTCGGTGCTTTGAAGTTTTTTGGGTGGTTTTTGGGCTTGGGGCGTAATGGCTCTGCAAACTTCAACGGCCAACGCTGATGCCACCGGGGAGAAAAACGCACAACAAAGAAGAGGCCATGAGTTTCCTCAACCCTATCCTAAGCTCGTATGGCCATATCTGCCACATGTCATAGTTGTCCAGTAACCTGGGGGGGAACTAAAGGTTAACCTTTGGGATTATAAGGGGGTTATATTACCCCAAAAGATTAAAGTTTCCAGCAACCTGGGGGATAAGAGGATTATATTTCCCCAAAAAGATTAAAGGTTACCTCCTCTACTACTGGATGCGGCACACTCAGCCCAGTGCCGGCCAGTGCGACAAGCGATGCTCCCGCCCGCGACAGGCCGCGACGAAGCCCACGAGGGGGAGTTCCGCTTCGCCCTTGTTGTGGTTTGGGGAACTTGGGGAACTTGGGGAACTTGGGGAACTTGGGGTTTAGGGTTTAGGGTTTAGGGCTTAAGGGGGTTTGCTGGGGTGGATTTAGGAGCCCTAAGAAATTTCAATTGCTGTGTGTTCTGTAGGGTGCTATGCAGATTTGGGCCCTTTTTCCGATTTAACCTCTTTAGGGCTGCACGAAGGGCTTCGTCTAGTCTTCATGTCCTGTCGTGTCCCAGCAAGAGCATGCATGTGCCGAATTCAGGTGTCCGTAGCGGTCCGTAAACCCTACTGACCCCGAGCCTAACCTCCATCAAATGAGTAACCCTAAACCCGAATCAAAACCCTAATTCTACACCCTAAACCCTGGGTTAAAGCACACGACCAAGGCCCACAGCGCAATCTGATAGTTTCCTACAGTTAGGGCTTTGGGGTAAATACGGGCTACACCATTTTCAAACTCTAAACCCTAAACCCTAAACGCTGAACCCTGAACCCTGAACCCTAAACCCTAAACCCTAAATCCTAAATCCGGGAAAGCCTGCGGTGCTTGCCGTGGCCGCCTGCAGTCCAGACCCAGCCTTGGGATGAAGGCCCTCACGATGGGTATTTCCGAGAGTAGTGGTCCTTTCACTGTACCCCTAGAATATGGACATATCCTTCCTCTGTGAACGCCAGAAAAAAGGGTAGCCCCCTCAATTGTCGGAATCCCCAGATCATGACACGATGCAAGATTTGGGTCTGACATTGCCGGGGAAGGCGGGGTTCCACGTTCAGAAAATTGAATGCTCCAAGCCGGTATCCGCTGCAGAGGAGCCTTGTCTGTGCTGACATGAATGAAACACACGGGGGTTTACGAACATAGGGGACCCTTTTTTTGCCCCCCAAAGAGTAAGACTCCCCCATGAAAAAGACCCTACTTTCGGAAACCCCCACGCAGGGAAACTGAGCCAGCTGCCAAAGCAGATGAGCTGTCAATGGCATCATTGCCTGTGATCTCACACACATGTCTCTCCCAAGCCATTCGCTCTACTGCTTGCCTTTTCTGTCATCTTGGTCTGCAAAACCCTCAACCCTAAAACCCTCAAGCTGTGTAACCCTAAACCCAGACCCAAAGAAAGCTGCGACCAAGCCGCTCAATGCGGAATCCCTTGGTTGCCAGGTTGGCGTTCTATCATGTCAAGGTCTGGCAAACGTTCAGATATTTTTTCAGGTTTAGGGTTTTGGGTTGGCTAACGAGAGCCAGCTCACGCTTCGGAGTCTGTACGGGCATGGCGGGCATGGCCCGTGCTTTTATTGCTACAGCCCCTTCTTTAGGGTGCGGGGTACATGCACACTAAATAAACCCTAAACCCTCAAAGGAACAAAGGCATTTCCTGAAGGGCTGCAAAGGGGCTGCATGGCGAACCCTTGACCGCTGACCCAGCCTCTTCTTTGAGCCCTGTAGGGGTGCCAACCCAAGTACTGGACAAGGAGGGCAATTGTGGTTCATCTCCTTGAATAGGATACGTACGACCCTACTTTTTAGTATCCATGAACCTTCAAGTGCTGTTCAGGGTTCACGGTTTAGGGCTCAAGGACACATCCCCACCCTGCAATACAGGGGCAGAATAGGGTTTTGGGGGTTATTATGTTGTAATTATAAAGGGCCCCTAAGGGAATACCATTAGTAGTTATAAAGGCACCCTAAGGTAACATGACTAGTAATTATTCCGACCCCTATATTAAGCCAGGCCACTTTGCTTCCAGTCCCTGAAGCACCTGCGCTTCGCGGCTCTGACTTATGTGGCAGCCGCTTTGAAGCTGTCATCCACCCAGAACAAGCTCGCCATGTTCCCCAAACCCCTGGGAGAATGCAAAAGGTAGATCCTCTTAAGGGTTCCTCAAAAGTTGCCCAATGGTAGTAATAGGGTATCCTTTAGGGGGTTCTACATTTTGGATCCTTCCAGGGGTCTGGGTCGGTATTCTACCTAGAAGGCCCAAGAGGATGCAGTGCATTTCAGAGCAGCTGAAAGTGCAGCACTGCGTAGACTTTTCCGTGGCATTTGCATTGCAGTCTCATCAACATGGCCGTTGAGCCACAGGTCCCGTCACCGCTTGCACAGCTGCTCACATCTGATCACATCTGATCACTGCATAAGACATCTTTGTTGGCAGGCGGACGGCGCCGTACCGGAGACAGCAATCCCACCTTGCTTGAGATGCCGCCATCAACCTTCGCGGCCTGGGAGGCGTGTTCCTCATGGACACAACCCGGAAACGACAAGCCATCACCTTCGGGTCGCCCGAAGGGGATAAGCCAAAGAAGTGGGTTGGGCCCAAACACGGCCTTGAAGTTCTGCCAAGGCCCCAGGTTGTACATGTCAGGGTTCCAGGGCCTCGTGCTACGTCGCAGCTTCTCGCAGAACTCTAGGGTTGTTTGGCCGTGGTACACACACCTAAGATGAAAGGATGCAAAGAGCGCAAGAGCAATGCTCAAGAGAATCAAGAGCACCTCCCCGAAGCACATGACAGCTTTGAGCCACAACGGAGCCGACCCGCTCATCAATCGCATTGTGGACTTTCCCATGGTCCAGGACATGAATATACAAAGGGTGGTTGCATAGAGGAGGACCTGGAGGAAATACTTGTAGTTGTAGAAGCCGACACAAGAACGGATCCAGGGGCAATGATGGTCCATTTTCAGAATGCATGCTCCACACGCCCTGCAATGGTGGCACCTGTCTGGTTTCAGCGTCCCACACCATTTGCACTTCCTGACATCGCCGGTCTTCTTCGCCTCACGTGTGTGGACCGGAAGTTCCCCACGACTTTCTCCAGCTTTGAAACTCTGCGGCACCGTCCCAGGGAGCTTGTACGCCGTGCGCAGCAGGCACATCAGGAACATCGTGCTCAATGTCACGAAGACTCTCATCTGGTGCTTCCCCGATCCTGATCGTGCCTGTGGGTACACGTGCATGCCACAGTAGATGCTGGCGAGCCCTGCCATCAGCAAGCAGAGACACACCTGGCGAGACCTGCCGGCCCTCCGAGGCGCCATGACGAGGGAACGTCAGTACTATTTGCTTAAGAACCCCCCCAAAACAGCAAGACTCATAATCCCCTTATTACTTTTATAGGGAAGAATCTGGTTATTCTTTGGGGGGTTCTTAAGCAAACAATAGGTCAGTTGGCTGCTGAGCTCTGCAGCTTCACTTTGCCAGATCGCTGCTGTGAAAGCAGGCATCCTTCCTCCAAAGCAAGTAACCAAGTATCCAACACTCTGTCACTCTGGTTGGGAGGCATAACCCGAAACCCTAAACCCTGAACCCTAAACCCTAAACCCGAAACCCGAAACCCTAAACCCTAAACCCTAAACCCTAAACCCAATGAATCTCTCGGCCTGGCGTGCAAGCTCAGCCCGAGCGGAGGCCGAAGTCCTAAGCCGTCAGCTGCGTGAGGGGTCTCTGGGGTGTAGGGGGCTTTGGGGTTTAGGGTTTAGGGTTTAGGGTTTAGGGTGCAGGGCCGCATCTCCTCCTCTACTTGGTGGTTCATTTTGGTACTTTTAAGTAGGGCTAGAAGTAGGATCCGTAACCATGGTTTTCCCCTTATTGAGGGTACTTAGACCCCCTGGTAATCAGTACCCAGACGAACCTCCGAGTAGCCTCAAGCCCTGAGTCCCAATACGCTTACTTCTAAGGGCAGTTGTATGGGCCCTTAATGCGGCCCCTTCCCTGATGGATGGAGCCCTTGGGGTTTATAGGGTATATCAGGGGTATATAAGGGGTCGCCTTTTGAGGGGCCATACTAAGGGACCATGTAACTACCCTCAGATTGAAAGAAGCCAACTTTAACCTAGGAATAAAAAAGGGGTGCCCCTTCTTGATGTTGAAGGGGCACAGAAGGGAACCTAAGCCCTAAAAAAAGGGGAATAAAGGCCCACTCTGCATCCTAGCTACCCTAAACCCTACACCCGAAGCCCTAAACCCCAAACCCTGAAGGGATATGTAGCAGGGTTTGTTTTTCTTGTATCCCAAAAAGGACACCAGGTATATACACTCACCAATACTAAAAAGGAACCTTGTATACACTCACCAAAAACAGAAATATAAACCCTGCTTCATATAAGCGCCTGCTCTGGGTCCTAGCTCATCCCCCCCAAAAAAAGCACCAAGATCCTAAACCCTCAAAGCCCCAAGACGCCCCTTTCAAACCCCTGAATCCCAAAACCCTCAGCCCGGAGTTCCTAAACCTTGTGCCTCCGCCTTTAGGGTTTAGGGTTTGGGGTTTAGGTTTAGGGTTTAGGGTTTAGGGTTTAGGGTTTAGGGTTTAGGGTTTAGGGTTTAGGTTTAGGGTTTAGGGTTTAGGGTTTAGGGTTTAGGGTTTAGGGTTCAGCTGAGCTGCAACTGGCTAATCTTGGTCCCACTTTGGCTGCCGTAACGATCATTCATCGTCCGGGCGGCCTCAGCTAACGGCGTAAGAAGAAAACACCATACATGCTACCTAGCAATCCGGCAAGAAGTTTTCATGACCAATGACCTTCAACATGCAGGTTTAGGGTGTAGAGTTTCTGGGTTTCCGAGCGCAACCTTGGCACAAGAAGGGGAACCCCCTATACCCTAAACCCTAAACCCGAAACCCTAAACCCTAGCTTAGCAGTGGGATGTTCAGATGGACCATATGGAGAGTGCTAAAGCACCGCTCCACAGTTGAGATGCCCAAACCCTAAGCCACTTTGCAATGTAGTTTTTCCCTAAGTCGTGCGCGCGGGATTGCCGAATGTGGAGTCTCGCATAAACCGGTTTAGGGTTTAGGGTTTAGGGTTTACCCCAACTAAGCCCTCGTGAGCAACAGCGCAAGCAACCTTACTTGCCATACTTGCTTGCAAGCTGGGTTGTGAGTACCCAACTATCGGCTGGCATCTGCGGGGAGTGGGAGGCTTTTGGTGCAGGGATTTAGGACTTGAAGCCTGTCAGACAACGAAATGCATCCAGGCCCCCAGACGAGGGAAGGGAGGCTGTTGCTCTTGTTCATGGACGCAGACTGGCTGGTCTGGTTGAAGTTTCCTCACTCGGATGCTGTCACTATGAGCGATGCTTCGAACATGCGCATTCCTTGGAATTGGACCTTCTTTCTGTAGTTTATTGCTGCCCGAAACCCTTCGCCCTTAAGCCTACAGCCCTTCAAATCCCGCGGGCCCTAGGCTAGACCCTACTTTGGAGTAGACCCTGTATAAGCTTATAAGCAGCTATAATAGGAACCCAGAACCAAAAATGGTATTAAAGTATAGTACTCCAAAAGCCAATAGATCCGATGACTTCCTGTTATTCTAGAATAATTATCAAGAGACCCTAAGGGAATACTACTAGCAATTATTCCGACCCCTGTATTCTGAGTAGCTCTACTCTAATAAAGGCACCTTTTTTTGGGGTTGGTTTCTTTACAACAGGGAACCCAGAACCCCCCAAAAAAGGGGAAAAGGGTACCTCCGCATTGGCTTCCTGCGGCCGCGCGGCCGCGAGAAGTCGCCACTTTGGGACTTGCTTTGTCGCGGCCGGCGGAAAGCTTCGTCATGGCAAAGCTGCTGCTAAGATGGGCCTCAGTTCTGGCCAAACATTCCGAACTAAGGTTGCTGACCCTAAGCCCTAAACCCTAAACCCTAAACCCTAAACCCTAAACCCCAAACCTTAAACCCCAAACCCCTAAACCCCTAAACCCCTCTGGAGGAGCTCTGTCAGCTCCTGCAGGCAAGGTGCACTCCCCGACGGGGTTTGCTGAAGGGCCTGGTCTGCCAGCGTCATCTTGCTGTGCACAAAAGAAATTGGATCGTCTGCCTGCGGCATGCGAAACCCTAAACCCTGGGACCCTGACCCTAATTAAACCCTAAACCCTAAACCCTGAACCCTAAACCCTTGCAACATTCCGGAGAAGGCAGCTGCAATGGCGCATCCTATGGTTCGAGGGTCAGGAGATTCCACGCAAAAAAGCAAGAGAAAGCTTAGGGGGCTTAGGGTTTAGGGTTTCATAGGGTTTAGGGTTTAGGGTTTAGGGGTCAAGAAGAGGGTCCAAGCCGTGTGAATAAAGTGGCACGGGTTGGCGTTCAGGGAGGGCGGGTGGCTGGAAACAAAGCTTTCGGCTTCGGATCTTTCCCCCTTATAATACTGACAGTCCTTAATGGGGATTTTAGTAGGGGGGACTCTTATCCTTATTAAGGAGCTTGTAGTAGGGGTACTGGAATCCCTATTAGGGAATTTTCCAGGGGGTACTATAACCCCTATTAAGGAATGATCAGGTAGCAGGAGCTACATGCATCAGCAGGGTTCTAACTACCCTACTTGCAACCCTACTTACTATTGCGAGGATGGCCCTTCAAACCCTCTGAAACGTATTCCTGAATATGATCCTCTTGGACCCAATAAGGGAAAACATGAAATGTCCCCAGGGCCTACCGAGATTAAGGACCATGAGCTTCGAGGTACAGCATGCGCAGAGAACGCTACCATAGCTACCCTACTTATATCCCCTAAACCCCAAAATCCCTAAACCCTAAACCCTTAAACTACCATGAACTTCTATAGGTACAACAATCTCTGCACAGAACGCTGCCAGCAGTAGGCTGGCCTGCGGGATGCAAGCTGCACAGATATTGAGGTGGCACTGCCGGCCTGGCAATCTCGGGGCCATCCTTTGGGGTTGAGGGTTGTTTGGGGTTGAAGGTCTAGGGTTGAGGGCTTCGGGTTGGGGGTTTAGGGTTGAGGGCTTCGGGCTGAGGGTTTAGGGTTGAGGGCTTAGGGTTACAAATCTGGGCTGAGCTGCAGGGACTGACACGGATCCTCATTATCTCGCCTGCTTAAGGAAATTTCAAGGCAGTACGCCTGTACAAACTGAGAGGCCGAAGGCTCTGGAATTTCTGATGTCTCATGCCGGACAAAAAGACACCTCTAAACCCTAACCCCTAAACCCTGCACCCTGAACCCTAAACCCTAAACCCTAACACCAAAGCATCTATGAACCCAACATCTAAGGCCGGGGCAGCTGTGAACTGAGGCACCTTTGGGCTGCTCAGACTTGCAGCGACGGCAGCGCAACCCTTCCTGGTGTGCTCGTGCGGTTTAGGGGTTTTGTGGTTTAGGGTTTAGGGGTTTAGGGTTTAGGGGCTTGGGCCGGGCTTGGGGGTTTGGGGTTTCGGGGTTTGTGGCTTAGGGCTTAGGGGTTTGGAGGCTGAGGAGTACTTGGTTCATGGGCTATTACAAGCAGAGGCTAGAAGTACCCTAACTAAGGCTATAACTATAGTTCCCCTAATTATAACCTTACTCACCCATGAAGCTCCAAATAAATGTTCAGGCCACTGTGTTGAGAGTTTAGGTGATCGGAGGAAATCCTGGTGAGGGAAGGACTAGAACATAAGGGTATGGCGTTTCGGGCTGGGACTTCATTCTTCAGTGGTTCATATATAAATATAAACTTATATATGTATCTATATATGTATATATTTATTTATTTAGATGTACATCAGTATCTTCTTCTAACTCTGCTTCAAGCGTCCATGGGCATGTACATCTTCATCATCACGTGCCCGGAGGGACAGTACCTGATCTTGGGCACCTGAGCTGGCAAGTGGGGGAAGCAGAGTGAGCAACCCGTTCAAGTCTGGAAAGCTTCTCACGAAACCCTGGTTAAACCTTATAAGCCCTAAAGCTCCAACCCTAAGGCCTCAAGCCTATACCAACCTGTGCTCCTTGCATAATACATCTCAAACCCAAAAATCTGAGCTGAGAAGTTTTCTTAGTTACGCGGTCGCTTAGTATGCGCCCTTAAAAGGGGCCACTTACATACCTTGTCAAAACCCGAAAACAAATATTAAGGGACCATGTAACCCTTAGAGTTTTCGGCCAAACTGAATGGCTCTGAAAGGTCCCTCGGGCGGGCGCGGTCGGCGACAATGGCCGCACACTCCTGGGCTGCGATCAGCTTCGGGTTAAGTTGTTCAGGGTTCAGTGCATTCAATTGGCAGATTTTGTTGTACCCAACCCTAATTAAACCCTAAACCCTAAACCCGAAACCCTAAACCCTATTGCGAGTAGAGGTGTAGGGTCAAAGGTTCAGAGGGTAGGGTTGAGGAAAGGGCTTTCGGGGATTGCTTGGGTCAGGAAGTGCATCTGAAGTCTGAGCCGAGGACCATCTACCGAGCCCAGTGTCCACCTCCAGAGCACTTTAGGGTTAGGGGGTTAGGATTTAGGGTTTAGGGTTTGGGGTTTAGGGTTTAAGGTTTAGGGGTTAGGGACAGGCAGTCTTAGGGCCAAGAGCTTAGGGATTTTTAGGGGTTTCGGGTTTGAGTCAGTTTGAGGGTTTAGGGACTGCAGGAATTGGGACCAAGGGCCAGATGCCAACGCTGTCGACGCTGAAGCTTGCGCCCTCAGGTGTTTGCGTGGACCTAATGTAGGGGCCTGAATGATTAGAAGAGGGTTTTGGGGGGGGCTATTATAGTATAAATACAAAGGGATCCTGAGGGAATACTATTAATTCGCGATTATTCCGACCCCTCTATTAGCTCCTTTTGTGTGGGGTACCTCACAGTCTCTACCGTGCTATACGAGCAAACGAAGCTTAACATTCAACGCTACCACTAAGGGTGTAGTTTTACTGGCTCTTCCCGGGCTTAGAGATGTTGCAGGTGGTCTATAGTGTTTAGGGTTTCGGGTTTAGGGCAGGAGGTATGGGGCTCATGGGAATCATGTGCTAGGGCATGATGGGGGGGTTCATTTTTGCCAAGCCTTGATAACAGCCGTGGGGCTGTTCTGGACAGTCTGCCCGGGCGGGGGCGGCGGCCTGGCGCAGATCAAGCAAAGAACATGCCCCTCAAGCGCTCGGTTCCTCACTTCACGGGAAGGACCCACGGATTATTTTTTGGCTGCAAGCCCTTTTCCCCTTGACCCTCAACCCTCAACCCTAATTAAACCCTAAAAGCCTAAAACCTGAACCCTTCAAACCCTAAGCCAGGGGGTACTGCCAATCTCGGCGCCCAGCTTGGGAGTCTCTTCTTTGAGCTTCCGCCGCTCTGGCTTGGATGGCACCTGCGCAAGTGGCACTTGTGGAGCTCCAGGAGGTTCCCCAAAATCATGGACCCCTTTGTGGTACTTAGGGTTACCAAGACCACTAAACCCTAAACCCTAAACCCGGCAGTGAATACGGGTGCCTTGGATAGAACGAGACTTCAGAGCATCGCTACCCACGGTGGGTCGAGGCCAATTTTAAGGCGGCGCCCTGTTAGGGGTTTACGGGTTAAACCCTAAACCCTAAACCCTAAACCCTAAACCCTAACCCATAACCTCCTCGCCTTTCTATAAAATTTGCGCTAACAAGTTGAGCGCACGCCTTCTAACTCACAATTTTGCGCTAGCTTTTGCTTAAAAAGTGTGAACTTCAAGTTCCGCGCTTAACGTTTAGCTTGAAGCCCCTTACTTTAAGATACTGTTTTACTTGAAGCTACTGATTACCTATTGTAGTTGAATATTGCGGGGCTTTGGGGCTCGGCTTTGAGGCATTTATTTGGGGGTTAAAGACTCGCGCAGGAGAAGGTTCGCTGAATATGCCTGTATCAAGTGACGTTCCGACCAGCTGGGCGAGAGGACCGTCCGTGGCGAACCTTGCGCAAAAGAAGGGTTTAGGTTTTGGGGTTTTGGGGTTTTGGGGTTTGGGGTTGAGGGGTTTAGGGTTTAGGGTTTCGGGTTTAGGGTTTAGGGTTTAGGGTTTAGGGTTTAGGGTTTAGGGTTTAGGGTTTAGGGTAGGGCGTCAGAGGCTTGCGAAACGCCAGGGTTTAGGGTTTAGGGTTGAGGGATCTAATGTTTGTTGACCTTGTAGGCTTGAGGAAGGTTGTAGACAATCAAGGGCTTGGGGTGTTGTCCGGAAGCCTATGGTCTGAAACACCAACAACGTCTTGGCTTGTCTTTGTTATAATAGCCAGGCTCCCAGGCACTCGAAACTCGGAAGCACTGCTGTAGAGACTTACTCCCTCAAACCCTCTCTGTCTCTCTCTGCATCGTGGAAGCCCTACACCTTAAGCCCTCACACACGGTGGGGTCCCCCACTAACGCCCCACAAGCCCAGCCCATCAACCAACGTGAATTCCCAAGCAGCCACCACGCATGTCTGAGACGATCCCTAGCCAAACCCTGCTACACGGGTGACCCGTTTCGCAAATCCTCAGGTCTGCAGGACTTGAGTAGCCATAAAAGGGACCCGTACTGCAGAGCGTCAACAACATGCTCGTGCGGCATTTCTGACAGGGGGAGCCTCCGGATTCCTCCTCTTTCTGAACCGAAGCCGCCAGCCTGAGGCTTGCAGGTTTAGGGTTCAGGTTGTAGGATTTAGGGTTTAGGTTTAGGGTTTAGGGTTTAGGGTTTAGGGTTTAGGGTTTAGGGTTTAGGGTTTAGGGTTTAGGGTTTAGGGTTTAGGGTTTAGGGTTTAGGGTTTAGGGTTTAGGGTTTAGGGTTTAGTCTCTTTTCTGCGAGGTTCCAATGTAGCACTCATCTACCCTAGGTGACGAACCTCTCAAGTACTGACCCCATACTTGGAGGTTCAGGGTGCTTAGTAACCAGTTATTTCTGTACTGATAACCAACAGCTAGAAGTACAGTTACAATCGGGTAATAAGTACCCTGAACCTCCAAGAAACTCATTCTTGAGGGGTCCGTCAGTTTCTTCGGTCCGTTGGGATGCTGGGCTCGCGGCGCTTCGTTCTCTGCCTGCAGTTGTTGTAACCTTGCCAGGCGCGCCCTTTCTCAACACCCGGCAGCTGTCAAACGTAGCCGTGGTGCTTATGGGGTCTCGTCCCCAGCCAGCCCCCCCCCCCCCCCAACTTTCTAGCAAACGTAGAAAGGGAGAACAGCGGGACACATGCACGAAATCCGACTACAGTAGTAATGGAAGTGTCAGAAGCAGTAGATTTGCGGTGACACGAAAATTGGCGCCATGCGAGTCAGCTTGGAACCCTCTGGGTGTGGAGCAATGCGTCAGCCAGGCCATGAGCACTTCCCCACCAGTCCTGGCCAAACTGAATCAGACCTGGGGCTCCAATGCCCGTTAATTGGGTTCAGGAATCAGGGTTAAGGGTGTAGGGGTTTAGGGTTTAGGGTTTAGCATCCTCATTCTTCTCGTTGTGATCTATCAGCCGCTGTCTCCTGTACCTCAACCTCTTGGAAAAGCTTCGGGCATGTTTGTTGGTGTGTGTAAACGCAGCATGAGAGCCAAAATCGGACATTTTCATGGAACATCGACTAAAGAATCGGCGGAGAGCTGTCTGAGTGTGGGTCCCACATGCCTACTGGAAGATTCAATGGGGGTAGTCATGATTGAAATTGCACGTGGGCTAGACCCCCAAGACCCAGGCTCCGAACTCGCCTCCACGGCCTGCGCCCGCGGCGCTGGGCCTATCTCAGCGGGCCTCACCGGGGCGGCCGATACAAGGGTTTGTTGAGGGGGTTCAGGGTTAAGGGTTTAAGGCTTTAGGGCTTTAGGGGTTTAGGGGCCTAGGGGCTTAGGGTTAAGGGGGTTCAGGTTTGTCCAAGAAAGTGTTCCCTCCTCTTAGGGTTCAGGGCTTAGGGTTGAAGATTTAGTATTCCAAACGGTCCCCTTCATAAGCACAACTCAGAAAATTCTCAACGTAAGGTTCAAAGTTCGGCTCCTCCCCCTCATACCGACACACGCATAGCACGAATAGGTAATGTCAGTGGGAGGGCTCCCTTACAACGCAATCCCTTGACGACTTTTGCTTTGGATTATACTAGGGGGTTCCATAATAATCCCTATGATAAGGACTGTTAGTATAGGGAGGCACATCCCAACTTTTGCTGTTTGCTGGGGAGTTCAATAGGCCTCAAAAGACCTGGGGAACTTCCCAGGGCTATAAAACCTGATCCGGCCCGTGAGCGCTGCGACTTAAACCTCCCATCCATATTTTGGAAAGGCTGTGAACCCTAAACCCTAAACCCAAAACCCTGAAAGAAGAAAACTCAAAAATGCCTAACCCTAAACCCTAAACCCTAAACCCTAAACCCTAAACCCTAAACCCTAAACCCTAAACCCTAAACCCTAAACCCTAAACCCTAAACCCTAAACCCTAAACCCTAAAAAACCATAAACCCTAAACCCTAAACCCTAAACCCTAAACCCTAAACCCTAAACCCTAAACCCTAAACCCTAAACCCTAAACCCTAAACCCTAAACCCTAAACCCTAAACCCTAAACCCCACCCAAGCACCTCAACAAACCTTCAACCCTCAACCCCTCCCGCCCACCTGGCCACTGCCTTGGCAGCTCCGAGACTCGAACCTGGCTTTGGGGTTTAGGTTTTAGGGCTTAGGGTTTTCAGGGTTTAGGGTTTTAGGGTTTCAGGGTTTTCAGGGTTTATTAGGGTTTAGGGTTTAGGAGTTAGGGTTGAGGGTTTAGGGTTTAGGGCTTAGGCGGTTTTATGGGGTTTCAGGTCTGGGGTTCAGGGTGAAGGTTTGGGGTGTTGGGCTGTTTAGGTGGGGGTTTGGTTGGTGGGTGGGCCTCACTTTTTCGTGGTTAGGCCAGGGCCTAGGAAATACGAGTAGGGTTGGGAGTTGGCGTGCAGGGTTTCTGTGTTTTCTTGAAAGTTTAGAAGGTCTGGTTTAAGGTACATGTTTCCGTTCTCGACCTGTGGATTTTGGATTCAGAGTTTAGGGTGGTTTAAGATGCAGGATTTTAGCCCCTCCGTGTGTGTGTGTGTGTGGAGCTTTATGGTTTGAGCTCTAAAGGGCTCGCAACGCTGAGGCAGAAGCATTTGAGTAGTTGCGAACGGTGCCGCTTGAACCCCCCAAAACCCTTAAGCCCTGACCCCACCCCGGGACCAAAACCCTCAACCCGATTTGAAGGGTCATGAGCAAATATTGGCAACTGAGGGTATACGCACCCTGAAAAAAGCCAGGCGGCTTGGACTGTGAACCTCCAAGTGAACCCTAAACCCTGAACCCACTCATTATCCCCCCACGCTCAGAGCCTGCCGTCGTCTCGGCAGCACCCAGGCCACCCCGATTTGCGGGGGACCGGAGCGGAGAGGACAAGGCTTCTGGCACCTCAGACAAGGTCAGGGTGGGTCCAAACAAGATGTGGGGCGGGCCTACTTGAAACAAAAACTTACAAGTAGGGTTACAAGTAACCTCAGCAAAGTTATAACCATAGTTACCCCACTTACAGCCCTACTTACAACTGCCCATGAACTTTTAAGCATAATTTTAAGGCTTGCGGCTTCTGCCTAAACGGGCCCATCACCGAAGCCCCCACCCTGCCAGATTTAGGGTACTTATAACACTACTTATAAGTACCCCTAAACCCTAAACCCTAAACCCTAAACCCTAAACCCTAAACCCTGAACCAGTAGTGCCCAACACCCTCAGTTCCAGGCAGCTTCCGGGTCAGCCTGGCTGTCGCCATTCGCGATCAGAGGCCTCAACCATGTCGGGGTTGATCTGACCCTAAACCCTAAACCCTAAACCCCAAACCCCAAACCCGAAACCCTAAACCCTAAACCCGAAACCCTACACCCTCAGAGTAATACATAGACATTGTATGTGGTATCATTCTAATTTTCCCACAAGTTCTTCCATAGCCGACAAGCAGAGATTCAGTAAACTCATCCAATGCGCCTGGGGCCAAAGGCTCAGCTTACTTAAACGGCCCTCGCATCCGGAGGAAAAGCTGGTTAACGCGTCCGTCCCAAAAATGATGATTTGGGGTTTAGGGTTTAGGGTTTACGTGGGGTTATAAACAAGAAGCTTTCGCTCAACATGCTTCGTTCAGAGTCGGATCCAACTTGGTAAAATTGAAACCTATGTTATATGTTTCCCATCCAGCCATGGGATTCAAATCTGTTTCACGTCTGGCCACGTTTCGTTCCCACACAGGCATGGGATGCAACGATTGTGAAAGAAAGAGTTTAAACGAGAAACGTTTCGTTGAAAAACATCGGTGAAGACGGCTCGTTTAACACGTTTCGTTGAACACGTTTCGTGGAACATGATCTTTGAACACGTTTCGTTGAACATATTCGTTGAAACGTTTCCAACACGTTTCGTTGAAAAATGTTCATTGAAAACGCTACTGGCGCCCACACCCTATACAGTGTTTATAAACCCTAAACCGGGGGCCCTTGTCTGCAGAGTATAGCTGAGCACGCTCTCTGTCTGGGGACCCCGCCGGGAGACACGAGAGCCATGCCAAAACGAAGCAACCGAGGGTGCCCTCGAAACCGAAGGTACCCTCAGCCTGGGGACCAACATCTCCGAACTTTGGCTGCGATTTTGCAACAGACCCCTTCCCCCCCCCTTCCCCCCACCCCCCTCAAATAAGACATCCATCCTGCCCCCCCCCCCCCCCCCCCCCCCCCAAATTTCTGAATCTGTGGGGGTCGCCACCTCGAATGGGAAATCCAGCCCCTCATTCTCAAACTTCAGAAATCCAGACTCTTCATTTCTTAGTCAATGCCTTTAGCCTTTAGCCGTTTAGGGTTTAAGATTTTATTCTCCCCCCCTCCCCCGCCCCTCGAGCTAGAAGTTGACGGGCCAGATTTCCTTTCAGGGGACCCCTCCGGTGTGTGGGGGGGGGGGGGGAATTTAAGAAGGGGGCTAAGCAATCGAGGGCCATGAGATGATTTTCTTTCGAATGTGAAGAGTGCTTCATAATCAAGAAAACGATTGCTGCCCTCACAAAAACAAGAGTTCGAAGGGCACCGCAACTGAGAGAACTGAACAAGCCCCCTGACCCGCTGAGAAGAGCCGAAAACCCGAACAAACGGCCCTATGCAAGCAAGCCCTTATACCTATGCTGACTTGGTACCCTTACACAATATTTACCTTCAGCTGTTCCTTAGGGAACCCCAACCTTCCACCTCAACCCTAAACCCTAAACCCTAAACCCTAAACCCAAAACCCTAAACCCTAACCCCTAAACCCTGAACCCTACCGCCCCCCTTGATCCGCTGAGATCCTGGCGCCTCAGCTTTAGGCACCAAGCCTTGCCGATTGCCTGGCATGAGTCGGGGGGAGCCTATACCCCAGGTAATAGCGCTTCCGGAAGCCAACAGGGGCTTAGGGTTTAGGGTTTAGGGTGTAGGGTTTAGCATTTAGGGTTTAGAGGGCTTAGGGTTTCGCAGCCTCCCCGGTGTTCTGCTTCCCTCTGCGCTTCTTGCGAACACTGCCATCGACATGGCCCTGATTTCGAGGCCACGTCTCTCAGGGCAAATGGGTAAACTGCGTGGACTCCCAGATCTCAGCCCATGCCAGCCTTCATGCAGCAGGATGCATCAACCCCTCAATGCTCTCAGAAGGTGGGGCCCATGAGAAACCCTAAACCCTAAACCCTAAACCCTAAACCCTAAACCCTAAACCCTAAACCCTAAACCCTAAACCCTAAACCCTAGGGCACCGCCCCCTAAAGGAGAGCTTGGCAGCTAGGCTGCACGATCGCCCGGCTGTGAAACGAATTCGCCGTGCAGAAAACAAAGCAGGAAACCGGAGCCCTCGGACCGCAGTTTAGGGTTTAGGGTTTAGGGTTTAGGGTTTAGGGTTTAGGGTTTAGGGTTTAGGGTTTAGGGTTTAGGGTTTAGGGGTGTTCACTGGGGCCTCAAGGCCCTTGGCCTTAATACGGACCGGCCGCTTGCATCACGTTGCCGTCGGTGCCAACACTGGCGCAGCTGCCCGGCGTGTACTTGCCGAAGACCGCGTCCGAGTTTGCTTGCGAGCGTGCCTTGAGGGCCTTCTGTGCTGCAGCCTCGTTCTCGGCCTTTCCCAGCCAAGTGACGATGCAGGTCTTCTGTAGGGCTTTGCCGTAGGAGAAGGACAGATGCCAAGGCAGCTTTCCCGCAAAGAGGCGGTTCATGGTGCTCAGATTGATGGTTGCCTCTTCCTCGTTATCTTCATTCAAAGCCGTCTCGCCCGACAGGAAGAAGATGCCCGGCATGGAAGGCGGAACTGTGCGCAGCAAGGTCTGGCACGTCAGGGTTGCAATGGTCTCAGCGCTCGCCTTGGGGCCCTCCAAGCCATTCCTGGCTCTTTTCAAGGCCACGACACATGGCTTATCAAGAGGCTCCCTTTATAAGTAAGCAAGGACGAAAGCCTATAAGGGTCCATGTACCGTATTGTTCTATACTTGGCCCCAAACTCCCCAAATGGGAGGACCTTTAAGGCCCAAGAATTCTAGATTTAGGTACGTGGACCCCTCTAGGAGAGGAACGCCTCCCAAAGCTCAACGCAACCCAGATTCTTGACCATGTTCGGCTTCAGCACGGCACCCTCCAAGTAGACGTGATGCGCTGCCAAGGCCCTGAACTGGGCCTTCGTAGTTGCTGAGTTCATAAGCCCCGAAAAAATGTACACTGTCAGTTCTATAGGGGATTATCTTATCCCCAAAAGCGTAAAGTGTACTCATTCAGCTACTCAGCCTTCAAGACCTTGTTCGTCACCTCCGCGCAGTAGAAGATATCGTGGCTCCCATTGGGGACGATCTCCTCAGGCTCTTTGCGAACACGTGTGCCCACCACTTAAGACCCCTTAACACCTCATAAGACTCAGAAGTGCCGCAAAGGCGATCTCAAACGGGACATCCAACCCATGCTATCCGCTGTAATCGAATCCAATCTAATATTCGTGTGGAAACCTTCGTAGGGTCTACTACAAAAGAATCCAACGTAATGAAATATACTATAATATACTACAATAGACTAAACTACATGATCATATCACATAATCTAGTGAATCTGATCTAATGTAGTACAAGATTACGTACTACAATATATTAAAAAATAGAATAATATAATCTCGAAGTATATATAACCTCATATAATACTATATAATACTATATAATACTATATAATACTATATAATACTATATAATACTATATAATACTATATAATACTATATAATACTATATAATACTATATAATACTATATAATACTATATAATACTATATAATACTATATAATACTATATAACCTATTCGTGCCGAGGCGCAGGTTCCACGATCGGTACCAGCCCCTCGCTTTGGCAGATGGAGGCATAGCGCGCCAGGGTGTGCACGGTATCGTTGATGGACAAGTTGCTCGGTAAACCTTTCTTCAAGAGCTTGGAGGTTCATCTTGGGGTGCGTATCGAAGTCGGGTTAGAAGGTAGATCTGTTCTTACTTGGAGGTTCATTTTGGATACGTATGTAAGGCGGGTCATCGTAGTGTGTTGCGGTGTTCTTGCCAAAGCGTGCTGCTTCCCACCGCATCCCCGTGTGAGAACAGAAGTCGCCAACAATCGAGATAAGAAACCCTTCATAGGGTCCAGCTGCAGCACGTTGCGCCACTTGGCAAAGCGCGCTCCCTCCTTTGAAGGGTCTGCTCTTCAAAATTCTCCCAGGCCACACATGAAGCATGTGAACACCACGACCCAACAAAAAAAAAGGTAGCCGTGGACTTCGGCAACCCTACGAAGTTTGTCCCCAAACGCTCCATGTCCTTGTAGGCCTGAGCGCATCTCTGTTGGAGGTCGTCTAAGCCCAAGGTGGCAACCTCTGGATGGCCAAGAGGACCAACAGATGTTCCCCAGATGCCCTTCTTGTTGTAGCCTTTGTCCACTTTGATGCCTGGAATCATGCCATTCTCCTTGATGATTTCCACCATCGGCTTGCCCTTTGCATCCTCTTGCATGAGAGTCTCCCAGTGGAGAATGACCCCGCTGATGTGCTCGCTCAGGCCAGGCGTGGAGAAGCACATCGCCCGATAGGCAGCCCTGTTCTCGACGACATCCTCAGCAGCTGGGGGGAGCTGTTTTCTTATGGGGATTTGGAGTGGACCGCAGGCCTGTTTTAAGGTCCTGAAGTTTTTGAACTCGATTAGCTTGCGGGAACGGCCTCCGCCTGCGGAGGCCCGTTTTGGTGTCATTCGAGTTGCCAGAAACGTCTGTTGTTCCAACATCTCTGTCATCTCACAACGGTTCCAAGCCTGCAACGGCAAAAGCAATCACTTCGCCCTTTTTGCCGGTTCTTGCCATTGTCTCTCACGCATGCCCAGCCAACATTGCCACTTGCGACTGTGCACAGTTGCACAGCAAATAGCAAGTCAGGCACAGAATGGCTCACATTCCACGTGATGACACGTGTTGGCATTTTGGGTTCACAAATTGTTTTGGGATGTTTCAGTTGAGGTTGGTCAGCAGTTGCTTTCTACCCAGGCTGTATGGCTTGTCATCCATCCCTCCCTTCATGGACTACATTGCTTCTGGCTTTGGTCTAGAGTTCTCGGTGCCCACCTCGCATGTTTGTGCACTCATACCGTTGGATGCATCTCATTTTTATCTTGCGATGAATTGCACAACCCCCCCCCCCCCCCCCCCCCCCCCCCCCCCCCCCCCCTTCGCCGAAAACTAAGAAGACAAACAGCAGATTCCAGATCAGACCTTTTCCATACTCGACGTGTCCTTGATCATTCTCGAGCGAGCGTGCGCGACTGG
Source organism: Symbiodinium natans (assembly GCA_905221605.1). Taxonomy (NCBI): domain Eukaryota; class Dinophyceae; order Suessiales; family Symbiodiniaceae; genus Symbiodinium; species Symbiodinium natans. Next base: position 92,336 of record CAJNDS010000551.1, on the reverse strand, counting down.
ATGACAGGCACGCGCCAAGCACGGCAGTGTTGCAAAAAGCACAGCCCTAAACCCTAAACCCTAAACCCGAAACCCTAAACCCTAAACCCTAAGCCCGAAGAGTGTGACTGTCGCAAGACGTTGGGCCAGCAGCAAAGACCAAACACAAGTCGCAAGGACTCGCAAGCCACACTAAGCAAGTCACGACTGAGTTGTTCAAGAAAACACAGCCCTAAACCCTAAACCCTCAACCCTAAACCCCAAACCCTAAACCCCAAACCCTAAACCCTCAAGCCAAGCGTCCGGGATCTTTGCCGCCTCAGCATGTCCTGCACGTAGCCAAGGGCCCGCGCTCTCATCAGCAGCAAGGAATCCCTTTCCTGAAAGGGCCCCCAAAGCCTATGTCCCCTCTACTATCCCTCTTTTATTCCTCCAAACCCTAAACCCTAAACCCTGAACCCTGAACCCTAAACCCTAAACCCTAAACTGGCGAAAGTCGGATTTACCTTCGGCGTACTGCGGCTTAACTCGAGTTCTCCCCTCCTTTGGCCACTCCGGCCAACGAACCCTTTCAAAAGCCGCCTTTACCAGCCCTCGAACCCTAAACCCTAAGCCCTATAAACCCTCGACCATATAACCCCTAAACTCCAAAAAACCCTGAACCCCTAAACCCTAAACCCTATAAACCCTACAAACTATAAACCGTACAAACCCTACAAACCCTATAAACCCTATAAACCCTATAAACCCTATAAACCCTATAAACCCTATAAACCCTATAAACCCTATAAACCCTATAAACCCTATAAACCCATAAACCCTGTAAACCCTACAAACCCTATAAACCCTACAAACCCTATAGATCCCATAAACCCTACAAACTCGACAAACCCTACAAACCCTACAAACCCTATAAACCCTATAAAACCCTATAAACCTTGCAAACCCGATAAACCCTATAAACCCTATAAACCCCTAAACCTAAACCCCCTAAACCCTAAACCCTAAACCCTAAACCCTAAACCCTAAACCCTAAACCCTGAACCCCCTTCCATCTGCCTTGCCTGGTGCGCAGAGCTTGGTGGCCGTCTCCTTAAGCTCCTCGAGCCGCGCGGCGGGCAGCAGCCCGGGCAACCCGCTGTGCATGGTGGAGGTCCTCGCGGGCGGGAGGAATGTGGGTTTAGGGTTTAGGGTTTAGGGTTTAGGGTTTAGGGTTTAGGGTTTAGGGTTTAGGGTTTAGGGTTTAGGGTTTAGGGTTCGGTTGGAGGTTCATGTGGGTACTTACAAGTAGGGTTGCGACAGTCGGGTCAGGCATGGCTATGGCTAGAGCCTTCTTTCGGGTACTTTCGAACCCTACTTAGAAGTACCCGAACCGTCAAGTCTCGCACAGCGTCCTTTCAAAATCGGCGAACGCCGCCTTGTCCACGAACCAGGTGGTTGACGGCGCCTGGCTCTAGCAGCAACATCTGCTGCGAGCAGCCGGGGAGGAGTTGGTTTGGGGTTTAGGGTTTAGGGTTTAGGGTTATAGGGTTATAGGGTTATAGGGGTTATAGGGTTTATAGGGTTATAGGGTTATAGGCTTATAGGGTTGTAGGGTTATAGGGTTATAGGGTTATAGGGTTATAGGGTTTTAGGCTTATAGGGTTATAGGGTTATAGGGTTGTAGGGTTGTAGGGTTATTAAGGGTTTAGGGTTTAGGGCAGGCTCCACGCCTTGGAAAGAAGGCCTGCTGGGCAATCAAATGGCCCATGCACGCCGGACAAGGCGCGGCGCACGGCATCTTTCTTCCCGGCCCCCGTCGCCGTCACGAGGGTCTTCCTTGGCATAGAGCACACCAGGCCTGACAATCCCCATAACCAACCCCAGACTAAGGGCCTTCTTAAGGGTTCTAGGGAATAATTGCCCATCCTGGCAAGTCCCTGAACCCTAAACCCTAAACCCTAAACCCTAAACCCTAAACCCTAAACCCTAAACCCTAAACCCTAAACCCTAAACCCTAAACCCTAAACCCAATGCACCTAAAGCCTCGCGTGCCGATTGCTTCGACTCAGTCAAGGGGCTTTGCAGCGCGCATGACATCCATGGAGACTGCGATCTGACTCTTCCCCGACTGGCCTCCGATTACTTGGAGGGTTCATTTTGGTACTTTAAAAGTGGGGGTATAAGTGGGGGCAACTATGGCAATATTACCTTAATCAGGGTTCTTACAACCCTGACCCTGCTTACAAATACCCATGAACCTTCAAGTTAGAATGCGCATGCGCTGGAGCCCCTGCAGCATGGCCGACAATAGGAGCTCCATGACACCTAGACTCTCCTGACTGCCTCTTGAATCGGGTTTAGGGTTTTGGGGTTTAGGGGGGTTTGAGGGTTTTAGGATTTAGGGTTTTTTGGCGCCAGTACTGCACCTCAAAAGCGTTTGCTGCTCGGCCGAGGGTCAGATGCTCAGAACTACCTTGCCCTTCCCGGTCGCTTTAACCTGGTTGCTTTCAGGATGCAAGAAGCCGCAGTGGCCATCGTCCCCAAGACCCAGCAGCAATAGGTCCTAAGCATGGGGCAAGGTTTAGGGTTTAGGCTTTAGGGTTTAGGGGGACTTCGAGATACTTAAAAGTCTAGGGTTTAAGGCTTATTGATCGGTTTAGTAGGGGTTCCGGGGTTTGCATAATCCATGCCAAGCCTAAACCCTATATCAACCCAACCCCCCCAAAGCCCCAACCTCCAACGCTCAGCCCTGAACCCTAAACCCTAAACCCTAAACCCTAAACCCTAAACCCTAAACCCTAAACCCTAAACCCTGAACCCTGAACCCTGAACCCTGAACCCTGAACCCTGAACCCTGAACCTTAATTAAACCCTAAACCCTAAACCCTAAACCCTAAAGCCCCCCGCTGCTCAGGGGCGAAGGATGGCATAGGCCCAGCGTTGTCGATGGCCGGGTGGCTCTTCAGAAGCGCCCCGTAGGCCCCCGCCGCCTCCTCGGCGGCAAAGGCCGGAAGCCCAGTGCCCGTGCTGAAGAGCGGCCGGAGGATGGGATAGAAAATGCCCCTGTCCCAGCACCCCCCCCAACTACCCTTCAACCATCAGGGTAGGGCATATGAGTCCCCTTTGTTAAAGGTTAGTTGGGGGCGGGGGGGGGGGTGCAGGTCTACTTCGAGGTTCATGGCTACTTAGAAAGTAGGGTCATAAGTATAAGAACAATGGGTCTACCACCCCGAAGAGGGAAGGCGCGTCTAAACTTGCAGACCTCCCCGGCCCGGGCCTACACCTATACTCCCACCTTGAGAACCTTCATAACAATAGTGCTTTTTGAACTTCTCTTGGGCTCTACATAAGTTTCAAATACATCTAAATTAAAGGGAATTCCAAAGGGAGGGAAAATAGACACCATGGTCTCTTCAGTCCCAGGTCGGATTAGGGGGACCCTTTTCGGGGAGCCCTTCTGAGCTCTCTTTTGGCTCTCTTAAACCGGGACCTTATTGAGAGGGTCTATATCCCCAAGGGTCCCCGTAAGGCCGAGCGGCTGCACCGGACACTTCTTGCCGAATGTCGCCAGGGCCTCGGTCACTAGCCTACCATAATTTGCTTTCTAAGAACCCCCCCAAAAAGATATTACCCATATTATATGTGTATATATATATGTATATAATGTGTGTGTGTGTTTTTTTTTTTGTTGTTGTTTTTGTTTGTCGTGGGGAGTTCTTAAGCAAATAGTAGCCCATCACTGACCGTCACTGAAACCCAAAAAGTGCTTCTTTTGATGCAGGAGGCTTCGGAGTAGGAGCTGTTGGCGCCGAGAAGCCTCACACTGCGCCCCCCGCGCAGAAGGAGACGCTCGAGATCTACGCCCAAATCTGAGTAAACCCTAAAAGCATCCTAAAGCCTCAAGCCTAAACCCTACATAGTTAGTGAAGGAAAGAGGTGACATGAGAAGAAGGAGAGAGCAAAAAGACAAAGGTGGGCAGCCGGGCCACTCTCCTGTCAAGAAGACGTTGACCTTGCTCCAGTCCAAGGCATCAGGCGACAAGTCCTTCAGCGCCGGGATCACAGGGCGCGCGAGACAGAGGCCTCGGTGAGAAGCTGAAAACTTAGTGCCTGGCAACAAAAAATTGCCTTGCTGCCTAGAGACATCCCTGAACTTCCGTAAAAAGTCCGTAAGAACCCAACTCACTCCGAACCTCCAGCATCCTCCTGATGTCTTCTACTTCGAGCTTAGGAGCTGAAGCTTCCCTTGGCGCTGATCGCGGCTCGGGCGGTCTCCGTGACTTCTTGAACCAGCTGCCTCACCAACTTCGGCTCGTCTTCGAAGATCGTCACGGACTGGCCGCCTGCCAGTAGACGGCTCGCCATGGCGGGAGCTGGAGCTCGGTGGCTCGACGCTAGCGGACTTTTGGGTCTCCTGAGCCCGGTACCCGAAGGGTTCATGTACCTATATAGCTATATACCTGGGCCCTAAACCTACTATATGGGAAGCCTTTAAGGGCCGAGTATATACTTACTAGATGGGTACATGGACCCATAGGAGTATGTGCAGGGCTTGGGGGCTTGGGGGGCTCGGGTTCAGGATTCAGGAATCTCACGGGCTCTCGCGGACCCCGAGGCTCCCACAGCAGCTTTTTTCCAACAGAGCTTGCTTCAAGAAGTATGGTGCGCGCGAAATTATGACGAGCCTGCTCGGAATCGTTCGAGCTTTTGGAGCTCACAATATCTGATCTCTGGAATGCAACGGATCTTATTCAGGCCCCTACATTCGCCTTTTTTAGCCCCTTAAAGGGTATAGATAGGAGGATAGCGGGTACCTCATTCCCTAATTCCCTGGATCAAGGCACGGCTTAGGGGGCGTAGTGGGGGGCGATGCTTCGGGCTGCTTTCCAGGAGATGACCTCGTACCATAGAGAGCCATGGTAGTGCCATGGTGGCAAAATCGAAAACACCCCTCAGAACACGCATCATCATGCATCTGTACACTGAATTTGTTGGGCCAGGCCATCATGGATGACACCCCTCTTTGCCGTTGTGCGAAGGCTTCAGATGCACAACTTGCTTGTGTGAGGATGAGCGGTGTGTTTTTTCACCAATGATTTGAGGAGAACCAGTTCAATTTCATGCAAACAATCGCTGAAACGCTGTTCTCGTTCTTTACCCAGTCTTGCTGAAGGACGCTTAGTTACTTAGTTGATATGCTGGCACTTCCACACCGCTCATTGCTCAGCAGCCTCAGTAAGGACCGGCCGCTTGCATCACATTGCCGTCGGTGCCAACACTGGCGCAGCTGCCCGGCTTGTACTTGCCGAAGACCGCGTCCGAGTTTGCATTAGCGCGTGCCTTAAGGGCCTTCTGGGCGGCCGCCTCGTTCTCGGTCTTTCCCAACCAAGTGACGATGCAGGTCTTCTGCAAGGCTTTGCCGTAGGAGAAGGACAGATGCCAAGGCAGCTTTCCCGCAAAGAGGCGGTTCATGGTGCTCAGATTGATGGTTGCCTCTTCCTCGTTATCTTCATTCAAGGCCGTCTCGCCCGACAGGAAGAAGATGCCCGGCATGGAAGGCGGAACTGTGCGCAGCAAGGTCTGGCACGTCAGGGTTGCAATGGTCTCAGCGCTCGCCTTCGGACCCCCCAGGCCATTCTTGACCATGTTTGGCTTCAGCACGGCGCCCTCCAAGAAGATGTGGTGATCGGCCAGAGCCTTGAACTGTGCTGCCAAGACTTTATTTGTCATCTCCGCGCAGTAGTTGATGTCATGACTACCTTGGAAAGCAGCGATAACAACCCTCGATGCCCTGATCTCAGCAAAAAAACACCAACCTTGCCCATCAACCTCCAACCCCAACCCTTGCAAAACCCCCCCAAGAGAATCAGCTAAACACAGCATGGGCCGCCATTAGGAACGATCTCAGGCTCCACGATGGGCACCAAGCGCTCGCTCTGGCAGATGGAGGCATAGCGTGCCAAGGTGTGCACGGTATCTGCAATGGAAAGATCAGTGGGCATTCCCTTGGAGGGATCCAGTTGCAGGACGTTGCGCCACTTGGCAAAGCGGGCGCCCTTCGCGTACGCCTGCGCGCACTTCTGCTGGAGGTCGTCTAAGCCAACGGTGGCAACCTCTGGATGGCCAAGAGGACCAACAGGTGTTCCCCACATGCCCTTCTTGTTGTAGCCTTTGTCCACTTTGATGCCTGGAATCATGCCATTCTCCTTGATGATTTCCACCATCGGCTTGCCCTTTGCATCGTCCTGCAGGAGAGTCTCCCAGTGGAGAATGACCCCGCTGATGTGCTCACTTAGGCCAGGTGTGGAGAAGCACATCGCCCGGTAGGCAGCCCTGTTCTCGATGACATCCTGAGCACTTCAACACGCTGCAGTGAACGCCAAGCGGAGTTCTTGTTGGGGCAGCGGCCGGGTATTGGAAAACCGCCAGTTTCAAAAGCAATGACTGCAAGCTCTCGCCCCCACTTGCTGCAACAAACTGCTACAGTGACTGCATGCACTATATTGCCGGACCCGGTATCCAGGTTCTGCTAGACTTGACTGCCAAAGCTGAGCGTCCGGAATCTTCGCTGCCTCTGCATGGCCCGCGCGAAGCCACGGTCCAGCGCTTTCATCAGCTGCTAGGAAGCCTTTGCCTCGTGATCGTAGGCCCGTAGTGGCTGTCAGAAGGGGGCGTTTGGGGAACACAGAACAGAGCTAGATCGGGCGGCAGTCGGAAGTTTCCTCAAGAATCGGCACTAAACAGTATCTCAGCATCGCGATAGACTCCACACATTTACATGAGTCCATGACTGAAATACCAGAGCAACAAGTGAGCCGTTTGCTTTCGCAACATTTTTACATGGTTGTTGCTTTCCCTGTGCTGAACTGGTGCCTGGCGCGCACAGCTTCGTAGCAGTCTCCTTGAGCTCTGCCAGCACATCTGCCGGCAGCATGTTTGGGAGGCCAACAGGAGCCAAGGACATGTTTGGAAACTACCTCTGGCAAAAAATGACTTGAAGAAATGGCTCTGGCTATAGCTACCGGGCGTAGATGGATGCAGAGATTGTGGGAGCGTCATGATGTCAACTATGGGTGAGCAAGCCGGGGGTAGCAACCGACAACAAGACAAGCACGCCATTCCGCGCGCGCCGTTTATGCCTTTTTGTGAACGTTGCCAAGCAGAATTGGTGTGAGCTACTCGAAAATTCATGGGTACTAGAAGTAATTCTAAGTACCCTAAATCGGGCTGCAAGCATAGTTACCGTACTTATAATAGACTTATAAGGTACCAAAATGAACCTCCAAGTAGTGGTAACTGTTCTGTGGTCGCTAAACTCCCGAAATAAGGTGCTGGTTGTTGTATGTTGGCCGGATTGGCGAGGTGGAAACTGCACCTCTTTTGACATAGCCTTCAGCTGCTGAGGATGTGAGTTCTGGGCAAGTGGGATGAGAGGCTTCGAGGCATAGCTGGCGCATAACGGCTCGGTCCTCGTCGCAAGATACATCACGACCCGACAAGCATCGATCCTTCCTGGAAGCCCTGTAACAAAGGGCAGCCTACGCTGATGAATTGCTCAAGTCCTCACCCAGCTGACGAAATCTCCCCGTAGCTATTCAGGCGGTGCCCTTTGGAGGTTTCTCTCAGGGAAACCTAGGCAAAATTCCTCTCAAACTCTGCAGGGAGTGCCCATGGCAGTCGGAGCTGTTCATGCCTGTGAGGATCCGCATGCAGTTTAGGGTGTAGGGCTTAGGGTTTAGGGTCAAGCTTAGGGTTTAGGGTAAAGTTTAGGGTTTGGGGGTAAAGTTTAGGGTTTAGCCAGTGGCTGTCTTCGCAATCATTTCCACACATTGCCATCAGTGCTTCATCTTGCACCCACAGAGACCTGAAACCCTAAACCCTAAACCCTGAACCCTAAACCCAGAACCCTAACCCCTATAGATCCTAAATCACAAGCTGAAACCCTAAACCCTGAACCCGAAACCCAGAACCCTTGCCCCCATAGATCCTTAATCACAAGCTGAAACCCTAAACCCAGAACCCTTACCCGCACAGATCCCAAATCATGAGCTGAAACCCTAACAAAAGCTCTGGCTTCTTCCGACTGAGACCGCCACGCCCACGCTTGTTAACGACGGCGCATGGCTGTCACTGAGCAGTGTAGCCCATCATTTAGCTTGAAGTAAGGATTGCCCCTCTTCTCCGTAGTCTGTCCCTGCAAGTCGTGCTTTTTGGGTAGATGCTTCTGTCAGTGGCTCAGTGTATCCGGGTACCACGATGTCCTCCACTCGCATGACCTACAGCCCATGCCCCACTTACCTCAAAGGGCCGACGGATGCGGAGACTTTGCTGAACCTGGGCATGGCTCCTGGAATTCTGAGGCACTCGACAGCTTGACAGCTTTCTGATGGTAATAATATAGGGGCCTTAATCATTAGAATAGGGTTTTTGGGGGGATATTCTAGTCAATTATAAAGGGACCATAAGAGAATACTAGTACTGGTACCAGCCCTGGTGTGTGCCGGTTCTTCTGTGGTTTTTTGCCGGACTTCAGCAATTGGCAGGTTGCGATTGTCTGGCGCGCGAGCCGATTGTGGGGCAAAGGCTATAGCAAAGCCTTCGCGCCCCGAGTGGGAGGGAAAATGGTTGTCCCACTTGAGCCGCACCTCATCAGAGGTCAGCGCTTTGCAGAGCCTTTGGCAACACCGGAACAGACTCCGCAGGGAGCTGCATCTTTGCGACACAGATCTCTCCTGCGAGATGATATGTCCGAAGCTTCTAAGCCTTCGAAGCCTTCGACCCCCCCTGCAGGGAACCCCAAACCCTAAACCCTAAACCCTAAACCCTAAACCCTAAACCCTAAACCCCTAAAGCAGGGGGGGGATAAGGCCCGTCAGCTGCAGCGACCTCCGGTCTACTGCTGTCGAAGAGACGTGCACACAAGTCCAGCAACCAGAGATGCTCAAAAGTAACGGGGATGACAAGTCATCAGTAATTCTAAGTTCTAAAATCCGAGCATAGGGTTTAGGGTTTAGGGTTTAGGGTTTAGGGTTTAGGGTTTAGGGTTTAGGGTTTAGGGTTTAGGGTTTAGGGTTTAGGGTTTAGGGTTATAGGCCCAAGGGGGCTGAGCCTCAGCGGCTGAGCAGCACAGAGGTTGAGGACCGATTGACCACAAGCTCGCCTGGAGTAGCGGAGCTGTAATTAAGAGCTATTCTGCTGCAGCTCATCCTGGACTAGGCAGGTGGGGTAAAGAGCAGGTGCTCAGCACCTCTGCTACACTGCAACCCTACGCATCGCAAGCTTCGGCCATCTTGTTGTGGCGCACATCACTGCGCTGATCAACCTGCGACCAGCAAGCACACCCCAACCACCAACGAAGCAACACCTAGGGTTTAGGGTTTGGGGTTTCTTGCATCACCCCCCAGCAAGTAGTCATCACGACTCCTGACAATGTCGCAACTTTGCTTAACCCGAGTTTCTGAAATCCTGAGCCAGCACCCGCTGGGCAAAGCGCCGATCAATCCAGCCCAAGACAACACGAGCTTGCATGCGCTTGGCCTTCACAAACACAGACTGCCGCGGCTGTGAGAATGACCAAGCACTTCGGTATGCGCATACATGTGTACATATTCATGAAAAACATGCAGATGCAGATAAATTTAAGAAAATTTAAATATATAAATGCATATATATATATATATATATATTGAAAAGGTGCTGAGCCCGGTTCCTCCCCACCCTTTCAAGCCCAAACCCTGAACCTGACCTCCCAAGCAAGCCCTCAACCGAAAAGTAAATCCCTGAGCCTTAACCCTATGGACAACCCTAAACCCACATCACACATGTGGGTACGGACGTGGCCGGGCTGTAGTGCGATATGATGCGGCATCTTGACACATCTTCTCTGGCACCTGCCCCCCATGACATGTAAACAGAGATAAAGAAGTAAATGCATGTATTGCATATATATATATGCACATATTACTTTCTGTATTTTCATAATTAGTCTATAATTATCCCACGAGTGAATATGATGCGATTAAAGAATCACACGAAGAACATGTATAAGAACATGCTATACATTTGTGAGTTGTAGAAGCAGAACACGCAATTAATTAGCTGCCTGAACATATGAACATATAGCTCGCTAAATTACTGCATAACGGTGCAGCCATAAAACCGTATGGTAGAAATCAATAAATAAGCAAAGAAACAAAACTATAAATAAGATTGTATATATATATATGTATATATATATACACATCTATGGCGATTCGAGTGCGATACGGATAAGTTGATAGCACTTCATAACCAAAGAAGTAGATCAGTATGTTTGGTCGCACCCACTTACATACATACTTACCTACACACGTGCTGGATGCATGTATGTATATATATATATATGCATACATAATACATCTGTGTAAGTACATACATACGTACATACATACATACATACATATGACGCTGCGCTCGTGCCTTCCTACGTTCCGTCCCTCCGGCGCCTTCCGCCGCTTGGCGGCGGCCTCGCCGTTGGCCAGGCGCTCCAGATGGGCAGGGAAGGCCGCAGTAGGACCTTGGTTTAGGGTTTAGGGTTTAGGGTTTAGGGTTTAGGGTTTAGGGTTTAGGGCCTTGCCAAAGAGCCCAATACCCCTTTCCTAGGGAATATACCGTACATGGGGATCCTTCTTATGGTGTAAGGTATACTTGCCAGAGATCCCAATTCCCTGTCGCTTCTAAGCAGTATACCATGGTTACCATGAAGTGTACAGGGAACCTTATGATGGTGTAAGGCATGCTGCCGAATTAAGGGGGTATTATTGGGCTCTCCGGGTGTGTTTTGCCGTTTGAAAGCAAGGATTTTGAGGTTCAGGGCTTTTGGGTTTAGGGCCTTAGGTCTTAATTAGGTGGTTTAGGTTGCTTTAGTGCGCTGCCTCTAGAACCATAATATTCACTTTGAGAGAAAGAACTATACCCAATGATTCAGGCAACTTCTCGTTGTACAAGGTAGGCTCTCAGCACGCAATGAACTTAAACCTGTAGCCACAGCCCCAAAACCTCAAAACCCTAAACGCGTCCTGCGAGAGCTTAAGGACGCTGTGGCTTAGGGATGTTGCTTAGGGTGTAGGTGTTTTAAGCTCAGCGTTCTTCGCAGGGGTGACAGCTCACTGACCCACTGGCGCGCACCAGCAAAGGCACGGATCTAGCCAGTGGGCTGTTTTTGGTCTCACAATCCCCATCCTCCTCACGAAGATAGACAGAGGGGCTACAGCGTGGAGGATTTAGCGCTTAGATTCATAGGGTTCAAGGCAGTCAGAACCCGCAACCCTATAAACCCTAAACCCTAAACCCTAAACCCTAATATGGAAGGATCCAGGGGCTAGGGTTCAAAGCTGTCTTTCGGGCTCAGTATAGCGCAGCGCCTGCCAGCCACCTGCACCGACTTGGCCCAAACCCTGAACCCTGTAAATCCTCGAAAGCCTGAAAACCCCATAACACAAACAACCCATAAACCCTACATACCCATAAACCCTCCATAAACCCCTAAACTACTAATTGCTTCAAGCAAATGGTGGCCTAAAACCCTTAGAAACCAATTAGAAACCCGTAGAAACCCTTACAACAACCCTCAGTAAACCCTATCAAGCCGACACCCTAGACCCCTAGACCCCTAGACCCCTAAACCCCAAAGCCCTAAACTCCTGAACCCTAAACCCCTAAACCCCTAAACCCCTAAACCCCTAAACCCCTAAACCCCTAAACCCCTAAACCCCTAAACCCCTAAACCCCTAAACCCCTAAGCCCCTAAACCCCTAAACCCCTAAACCCCTAAACCCCTAAACCCCTAAACCCCTAAACCCCTAAACCCCTAAACCCCTAAACCCTGAACCCCTAAACCCCCGACACCCCCAGAAGCACTGCCCCCCCCGCCCTTCGAGACAGCGGCCCTCCCTGGCACACCCCCCGGGCTCCGCACCTAAAATGATCAGGACCGGCCCACCGCTGCCAAACTGCAAGGGTTTAGGGTTTAGGGTTTAGGGTTTAGGGTTTAGGGTTTAGGGTTTAGGGTTTTGGGAACCGGGATGCAATGTCTCAAAGTTCAGGGGTGTGGGGTTAAGCTTTCAGGTCATTTATATATTGAGGGTTCAAGGTTTAGGGTTCTGGATCAGCTGACAGTGTTAACCTTCAGGAGGGGTCGGGCTTTAAGGCTATCGCGGCCTTGGTTTTGGGATTAAGCGGTTTTGGCGTCCCTAAAACCCTGACCCAGTTCTTGCGGTCAGGGTGAATGATTAATACGGGACTGCGTGTCTCCAGGTTGGTGCAGGGGTGTTAGTGACTGACGCTGTGGCGACAGCATTGCTTGAATCTTGTGCGTTGCACCACATTCCACGACAAGTCTATACCCAACCCTTCCTGGTTGGGCTTATAATTAATCTACTCTGGGTCCTAGAAGTAGTTTAAGAATCGCAATGGTTGCAGCAAGAAACGCCGGCCTGCTGCTTTTTGACTTCTGCAGGCCTTGGCATCGCGCAGCGCTGAGAGTATCATTCACCACACCTTGTATTTAGGGTTTAGGGTTTAGGGTTTAATTAGGGTTTAGGGTTTTCCCCCCCCCCCCCCCCCCCCCGGAAGCCTAAACCTGTGTGCCCCTCACACCCTCTCCGCTGAGGATCCGACATCTCGCCCAATGTGCTGTACAGCGACGTCTCCGTGGGAGAAGTGGCAGACCTGGTCTCAAGTTCGAACTGCAGGGCTTCGTTGGCTGAGTCCCATGCGGGTTTAAGAGATGTGGGCGTAAGGCTTTATAGGCTAAGGGCTTAAGGCTTAACCCTGACATCTGGTAGACACACAAAGCTTTAGAACTTGGGGCCTTGGGTTCTGGGCAGTTCTTCAAGAGTGGGACTAGAGAACTCCATGCGCCCGTGCGTGTGGCTTGCAAGTACTCAGTTGACCCTACCCACCCCTATAAGAACGGACTGGTCGATTCAAGCTGTGGCTTCAAGAAGGGACAAGCTCAGGGGCCTCCAGCATCCCTGAGAATGAAAGAATGGACTCCCTAAGTCCTCTTAGATCCTTTTTTTTTAATAATAATTTCATGCTTTCAGGAATCTTCCCTTAGTTACTGTTTATCCTGATAGGAGGACAGTGGACAGCGGAGTCCCCTGGGAATTCAGCTGAGGCCCCAGGCTCGACTAGCATCATGGGTGTCTCGGCCGGCGCGCCATTCTCCCTGGCCGCGCCAAGCTCCACGCTGGGTGCCGATAGACTACAACCGGGGGCCCTGGTGCAACTGTAGCAGATTTATTCCTGAGTATACCAACAAAGACCCTTTGCTTGGGGTCAAGCCCCTCATGGAGACACAGGCGAAGTTCGCACGGCTGGCCTCAGGGTTGTGCAGATCTTGTCCAGGAGCTTGAGGCCCATGTAGAAGACCTCAAGCATGCGTAATATGACACATGTCCACCGACAAGCATGACAGGAGCCGTCATGGACAGCAACTCATAGCAGGAAGGCGCCTTGCAAAAGTAGAGGTGGCCCCTATGCATGCGAAAGGCTATCATCTATATGAGCGTGCGGCAAAACCTAGAGGCCACGACTGAGACATTTCATTGCAGGTATCGCTTTTGGGGTTAGGTATCGCTTTCTCAAGCAAAACGACGATAATTTGGGGGGCCCTCAAAACAGGGGCCCATCTCGCTTGATGGCATCTCTTGGTCGCCGGCGGCCGTCTGCTGCATCGCCCGCTTCGCCATCTCCGCCCAGTCCATATCCTTCGGCGCTGCTCTTACCACTTTGGTGGCTGCTTCAGCTCCTTCTAAACTGAGGTTTCGGATTCAGGGTTTAGAGTTTAGGGAGGTACCATGATGGGGTGGTGAAGGATATGAGTTCGTAAGTCAAGTTCCCCGAACGGCAACCCTGGCAACCTTCTTCGCCCCTGCCTTTAGCTAGGTATACCTTGCTTCTCACCAAGTTCTCCCAAATTTTGCCAAACTAAAAAGCATGTGTTTTTCACTCCCTAAAGCCGCAAGCCTTCAACCGTTTTGAAACGGTTGAATTGGTTGAAATGATTAAATAAAGTAGCCTTTTGACATGGTTTGAAATGGTTGAAATGGAGATTTTTTTCGGGGCTCCCGGGGAAAGCCCAAAGCATTCGAACTGGTTGGAATGGTTGAAATGGCTTGTCCAAAAGCCTCCTGAGCGCCCAGCTGCAAGCTCCTTGGCCTTGCTCTGCCCAACGCACAGGTGGAGATGGTTGGTGTTGAAGCCCCGATGGGTCAGGGGAACCTGCACATGGGGAGGAGGGGTCAAGGCGTTAGGATCGTTAGGGTTTCCCGCTTTAAACCCTAAACCTAGGAGGGCCCTTGAACAGCATCTGAAAAATACTCCAAAACATAACCCTCTTAAGCCCAGTAAGGGAGAAACATGTTCATAAATATGACCCTCTTAAACCCAGTACGGGACTCAAGATCTCCAGAAATCCTAGAGACCCCCAAACCCCCTTTTCCTGGCCTGGCAGGACGCGGCAGCGCCCAATGCGCTGGTGATGCCGGGCACCACCTCGCAGGGCACCTGGTGTAGTCATGCGGCGTCTTATAGTTGCTGAGTTCATAAGCCCCCCCAAAAGTGCACATTTTCAGTGCTATAGGGGATGAAGTATCCCAAAAAGTGTAAAGTGTACTCACTCAGCTACTACGGTGTAGGTTCCGGGTGACGAGGGTTTGGCCCGGATGAAGACAGAATTCTGCTAGAACTATATTTACCGCCTATCCGATAGATACACCCAGTAGATCGATAGATAGGTCGAGAGACAGGTAGAGGTAGGTTTGGAAAGGTAAATTCAATCCGCCGGGAATCATGGGGTTTGGGATTTAGGTTTGACGCCTCAACTGCAAAGCCTGCCAATGAGGCAGGTGCGAAGGCATCAATCCGTGCCTCCGGCTAGGTCATCTTGGTCAATTAAGAGCTTGACCCCAAACCCTAAACCCTAAACCCTAAACCCTAAACCCTAAGCCCTGAACCCTGAACCCTCAGTAGGAACTTGGAAGTTTTGATTCAAGAGGCCGACCATGAGGAAGGGATTAGCACCGACAGTCGCTCAGCTTGGCGCATGGTTCGCTGCCAAGAACTCCACCTCCTGACGATGGTTCAGGGTTCAGGGTTCAGGGTTCAGGGTTTAGGGTTTAGGTTTTAGGGTTTAGTGTGAGGGAAAAAGGTACCCTATGCGAGTATAATCCCTTCAAGGGTAGATTTCGGGGGATGTAGGGAACTCCATTCCCTCATTCCCTACTAACCAGCAGTAAGAAAAAAGCTCTTGCTTGCTATCCTTGCACTCGGTCCGCGTGGGGGTTTACGAAAATAAGGGACCCCTAAAATCAACCCCCACATGGAAGGATACCCTTATACTAAGGACCCCATGAAGGTACCCCTAAACCCTAAACCCTAAACCCTAAACGCTAAACCCTAATTCCGCAAACCCCCACGCCACGGTGTTTCAAAAACCGTTGACATTCTGGCCTCACCCCCTCGGCCGAATATGAAGGGATCGCCACCTCAAGCATGGCTTCACGCCCCAGGCATCACCCATGACAAGCCACAGGGGTTTAGGGTTTAGGGTTAGGGTTTAGGGTTTAGGGTTTAGAATCTGCCTGGCCCTCACGCAAACCTAAATCCTATCCACCCATGTTCATGTGGCCAATACGATTTCATCGCCGAGTCGAGGGCATTTGAGTCGAACAACGTTGCACCCACGTCGGCTGTGCGTCAGCATCAAGTCATGGATCTCCTAGAGCATGAAAAGCTTGTCAGTGAACAGTGAACCCTAAACCCTAAACCCTAAACCCCAAACCCTAAAACCTAAACCCTAAACCCTAAGCCCTAAATAAACCCTAAACCCTAAGTGAACATGGCTGGGATCGGGCTCGGGAGCTTGCGGCATCTGCATCGGCTTCTGCACACTACAGAGCGGGCTTTGAGACAGCTGCGGCATCGTGTCCCCGCCTGCTGCTGAAGGCCTCTGTCCTCACGGTTTAGGGTTTAGGGTTTAGGGTTTAGGGTTTAGGGTTTAGGGTTTAGGGTTTAGGGTTTAGGGTTTAGGGTTTAGGGTTTAGGGTTTAGGGTTTAGGGTTGGCCAAGCCTGCCCTAAAATGCTGAACCTGATATTGTCTCATTCTGCTGCTGCACTTTGCTCTCTACAAGAGGTTGACAGTAGTTTAACTAATACCCGCCAACCTGTCCCGTGCTAAATATATAGCGGATTGGAGGCTTACGCCCTGCAGGGCTTAATATAGGGGTCTTGACAATTAGAACAGCAGTTTTGGGGGGGCTGCTCTAGTATACCTCTATGGCAACCCATAAGGGAATGCCACTAGCAATTCTTCTCTTACCCCCCTGTATATTAAGCAGCCCCCAACCATATACGAGAATACTACTAGTAATTCTTCCCTTACCCCCTATTTAAATGAAGCCCTAAACCCTAAACCCTAAACCCTAAACCCTAAAACCCTAAACCCTAAACCCTAAACCCTAAACCCTAGGCCCTAAACCCTAAACCCTAAACCCCCCAAATATGAAGCAGCCACTACAAGAGCCTTGACATCGCCACATCGCTTGCCCACGTTGATCAGCTGCGCGCGTCGGGGCACCATGTTCAGGACCTCGCAGAGCCCATGGGTTTAGGGTTTAGGGTTTAGGGTTTGGGGTTTAGGGTTTGGGGTTTGGGGTTTGGGGTTTGGGGTTTGGGGTTTGGGGTTTATTGTTTGGGGTTTAGGGTTTAAAGGGTTGGTGGGTGGGTGGCGCAGAATTGGCCGCAAAAAACACCGGCAGAACTGGTGCAGAGTCGCATTTTTGTTGCTCGGGAGGGGCAAGGATACAGCCATGATTTCTCACCCAGGGCACCTGCCCTAAACCCTCTAAACCCCCAAGCCCCTGAACCCCTAACCAGTTTCCTCAGATCTCCAACTGTCTGCAAGTGCAAGATGGTGGATTCACGATATCACCAAGCCGGACTCCACCACAGTCAATCGCTGGCCTAAACCCTGAACCCTATTCCTCACAAGGTATATCGGACCTGCGGAGCTAACAGCTTTCGAGCCATGCACGTCTGGGCCTCTTCTGGGATGAGGCTGTCGTGAAGCACCACGTCAGCAGCCTGATCTTGGTGCTCCAGGATCAGGAGCTACCCCTAAACCCTAACCCTACATAAGCCCTGAACCCTAAACCCTAAACTGTCTGGGCTTTGGGCTCACTTCTGCCGATCCCATCAGACATCCAAGCCTTGGCCCATAATTTGATCATTACTTCAGCCCGAAACCCGGAACCCTCCACCCCTAAACCCCTTAAGCCTTTAAACCCAACCTAAAATTGAACCCTAACCCCTTAAACCTCAAACCCTACATGAAACCTAACACTTTAAACCTTGATCACTGTATCCCCACCCAACCGCCACCTGGGACGGGTGGCGGAGATGTTTAGGTTTAGGGTTTAGGGCTCGGGGATAACGATTTACTACGGTTTGGAGTTTAGGGTTTAGGGGCGTGCAAACGCACACACACACACAAACCAAAAAAACTACAAAATCGGTAAACACTCTCCTAAATCTAAATCCCCATAGTTATCTACATCCCTGAGCCTAATAGCCTCAAGCCCAAACCCTATAGAGCCCAATCCCTGCAACCTATATATCCCTCGGCTCCTCCAGACGACGCACAGCGCGCCTCTGCTTGGGCAAAGCCCGAACATGGGTTTAGGGTTTTTTCGGATTCAAGGTCTATAGGGAAGACGGCTATGGTACCACATTCGCAGTCTTCTTCCGTAGCGTGTGACTTCGCCACAGCGCCGTGTGACCTACTACAGAGGCCTTCATGATTAGACCAGGGCCTTGGGGGTTATTATAATGATACAGGGACCATAAGGGAATACTATTTGTGTGATTATTCCGACCCCTTGATTACGCCCTGGCTAGTCTAGAGCACAGCTCTGACCAGCCACTTCTGACTCAACATCCGAGATTCCAGACGGGCTGCATATTTGTTACCCTAAACACTAAACCCTAAACCCTAAACCCGAAACCCTAAACCCTAAACCCTATACCCTAAACCCTACTCGGCATCGCCCTTTACCAGCGTTGGGGCCCCGGGCAGTGTCAGCAGCTCCGGATCACCAGGCCCCGCACCAACAAGAGCCACCGGGCCCAAAGTCCTTTGAAGAAGGGTTTAGGGTTTAGGGTTTAGGGTTTAGGGTTCAGGAGGGTTTAGCGTTTAGGCTTTAGGGTTCCGGGTTTCTGCCCCATAGTACTATAAACCCCAGAAACCGTCTAATCCTACAAACTCGAATCCCCAATTCCTAACCCCTTGAAACTCCCATAGCACTCTACAACAAACCCTGCAAAACTCCCTATAGGCCCTAGACAGTAGCAGGCGAAACAAGGCGAGCCGAGCGCCCGGCTCGGACCGCATGCCTTCGCTGATGCATCATGTTCGGGTTGAGGGCTTATCGAGGGCTTTTTTAGGACTTTTTTAGGGGGCTGGTTCATTAAGATAAGGGTTTATAGGGTCTTATCGTAGAGTTTTCTAGGAGCTTATAGGGCAATGGGTTCACAGGGTTCTAGGGGCTATAGGAGTTTATGGATTGGCATTATAGAACAGAGGAGACATTGCAGACATCGACATTTGCACCAGGCGATGCGACCGCCGTGCCATGTCACCACTGCAACTTCGACAATCGGCACTCCATAAACCTCCTAGAAGCCCGAAAAATCCTACACCCTAAAGCCTATCAGTCCCTATTCAGCCCTGTAAAGGCCCTATCAACCTCAATAAACCCTCAACCTGAGCCCCTGGTGTGTGAGCGTCTCTCTTCATGCAGAACTTGACAGCTGAGCCCCGGTCTAGTTGCAGCAGCTGGCCGCGGTGACATCCTCCCCAGGTTGCGAGGAGTAGGGTTCAGGGTTTAGGGTTTAGGGTTCAGCAGCTCGTGTACTAGCTTTCACTAGTCAAGCTTTTTCTTCGTGTGATGGAGAAGTACCCAATTCAGAAAATCCCATAACATTAAGATTACATACACTTCTCATTTCAGCTGCACCGTAAAATCCTAAGCCTTAAGCCAAAAACTCTACCCATAAACCCTGAACACTAAACCCTGAACCCCGAAACCCAAAGCTCACTAAACACTAATTAATTGTTGAAACGCTGAATCCCAAAACAGGAAGGAGGGGGGGAGGAGGGCAGGGAAGGCGGCGGTGGGGGGTGGCAGGCCTTGCCCACTAAGGTTTGTGCCTTGCCCACTAAGGTTTGTGCCTTGCCCAAGGCACAAACCTTGGTGGGGAGGCACAAACCTTAGCGGGCAAGGCACAAACCTTGATTACAAACCTTGATTACAAGGCACAAACCTTGTTGGGCAAGGCACAAACCTTGGTGGGCAAGGCACAAATCTTAGTAGGCAAGGCACGGGCGTGCCTTGCCCCCTAAGGTTTGTGCCTTGCCCACTATGGTTTGTGCCTTGCCCAATAAGGTTTGTGCCTTGCCCACCAAGGTTTGTGCCTTGCCCACGAAACCCATTCGGGTATATATATATATATATATAGTAAGATATAGTAAGAGAGATTTAGGGTTTAGGGTTTACGGTGTAGGGTTTAGCGTTTAGGGTACAGCTTAGGGTAGAAGGTAGGATCTAGGGGAAGTAGTAATGATCACCTTAAAGTAGCAAGAAGCGTGTACATCGAGCATAAGCACATAAACATGCTGTTAGGGGCACCGCGCTCTGCGCGGTTCAACGTCTTGCGCAACTCTCTGGACCGTCCGTGTCTCGGATTTCACTCTGCAGCCCTCTACAGTATAGCGAGCAGCATGGCAGCTACTTGCAGGTTCATGGTAGTTATTAACCAATCACGACTGTACTTCTAACTATACTTTTAACCATCTTAGGGCACTTAAGGGGCTTATAAGTGGGTTATAAGTACAGTTATAATTGGTTCGTAAGTACCCCTAAACCCTAAACCCTAAACCCTAAACCCTAAACCCTAAACCCCAAACCCCAAACCCTAAACCCATGAACCTCCCAGCAGGTACTGGCAGCCGAATGTCCTGGAAGAGATTGGCTGTTCTTGGCTCCCAAAGTCTCTGCCCGATGGGCCAAAATTGCTTCTGCTGAGGGCCCTGTGCAACCCATGCTTGGTTTAGGGTTTAGGGTTTAGGGTTTAGGGTTTAGGGTTTAGGGTTTAGGGTTTAGGGTTTAGGGTTCAGGGTTCAGGGTTCAGGGTTCAGGGTTTAGGGTTTAGGCCCTAAGGACAGCGTGCAACCCACGATGCTCCACAGGATCAGATGCAAGCAGTGCGCCAGGCACGTTTTGGGCTTGAAGCGTGGTTGGCCAGAGTCAATGGCAGCCTTGCAAGTACCATGAGTTGTGTTTCGCAGGACTGGTTGCCCTGTACCGTCATCTCAGTTGGAGCCATTGACTTTCGAGGACACATTTTTGAGTCCCCGAGGACTGCGAGGCCAGTGAAACGCGTAGCAACTGGCACCGAATGAGACGCAACTAGCCCACCAACCGCCGAGGTGCCTCGGGAGGCACGTGTTTGTACCACCTGGCGCATGCATCGCGGCACCTCCAGGTTCGTAACAATATTTCGACCTACAGTTCAGGGTGAGGTTGGCGTAGCCAGCAACTCATCTCACATTCAGCGACCTTAGAATGGGGAATGCAAGCACCACCATTTGGCGGCGCCGGCAGGTGAGACACATTCCTCTGGTTCTCTCGGCTCTTCGGAGAACTGACGAGCTGCGCCAGGAACAACGGTCTCTTCGTCCTTTCCCCTAGACTCTAGACTAAATCCTTCTCTCGAACTCCAAGCCAGTCCTTCCCAAATCGTCCTCAAAGCCCTTGTCCCTGTAATTACAAGGCTCGTGAACGACAACACCGACAAAGTCTTCAACCCTTAAACCCTTAAACCCTAAGCCTAGAAAGCCTCTAGCCCTAAAACCCTAAACCCTAAACCCTCAACCTCAGAAGCCGCGGGTCCGGTGGGACACCGCCTTTGGGCCCCAGTTCCTCACATTGCCAGCCACCTGACTTATGGGCATTGAAGAGTTTCTTGGTTTAGGGTTCGGTAGCCCAGCAACCATCTCCGAATAAGGGTACTCTTTTTGAGGCTGCTGCTTTTACAAGGCAAACAAGAACCAAAAAAGAGGGCAAGAGGGTACCACTGGGCGACCAAGGTTTTCAGAGGCGTTCGTAAAGATTGGTCGCTGTAGCGTGTTCCGGAAAAAGGTTCTGAACCATAGATGCCTCGTTATTTAGGGTACAGTACCATGCACCTTTAAACCCCACACCCTACTTTAAATATCATGGAAGCGTGGCCCGAAACCCTAAGCCCTAAGCCCTAAGCCCTAAGCCCTAAGCCCTAAACCCTAATTCGCTCGAGACGAAGCTTTAGCCCTCCTGCTGCTGGGGATGGGTCTTAGGGGAGAGTTTAGGGCTTTGAGGGTTTGAGTTTCGCGGGTTTCGGGCTGTAGGGGGTTTTGGGCTTCTGGAGGCAACCCTAAACCCTGAACCCTGAACCCTAAACCCTAAGCCCTAAGCCCTAAGCCCTACTTGAAAAGCGTTAGACGTGAAGGCCCACTTGGAGGGGCACCATGCCAGCAGTGAGCATGCCCGCCGAGTTGAGGTTCGCGGTTTTGCCCTTCGGGTTCCAGATCCCCTCCTGCACACAGGGTTTAGGGTTCAGGATTTCGGGTTTAGGGTTTAGGGTTTAGGGCACAGGGTTCAGGGTTTAAGGGAGTTTTTGTGGGCCAACTTGCCAGTTCTTGACGGGGGATTGGGGAGTTAGGTGCTTGATCTTCTCCTAGACGACCCTAAGTCACTCATCCCCTACTACGAACCAGGAAGTGGAGAGAAGCTTTGGGCTCTGCAAGGTCCTAAACCCTAAACCCTAAACCCTAAACCCTAAACCCTAAACCCTAAACCCTAAACCCTAAACCCTAAACCCTAAACCCTAAACCCTAAACCCTAAAGGCCTTTGCGTCTTAAGTTTCGGCTTCCTGAAGCTCCCCCAAGTTTGACCATCACAGTGGTGGTGGCTACCCGGAGTACCAGTAAGAGGGGTTTAGGGTTTAGGGCAGCTTAGGGTTAAGGATCTTCTCCATAGCCATTGGCACAAAGTAGGAAGTGCTCTCGGAAATAAAACTTCCGCTGCTCTCCGCAGAAGCTGGGGGCAGGTCTGGCGGGGAGGAGGAGTCGGGAACACGCGCCAGCACATGACTCTGTCTGCCTGTCTAGCCCCTACAAAGTCCCCCAGAAAGTCCCACCCTATGCGTTCAACGACCCGCGTGTAAGTTTACCAACAATTCGGCACACCCTGCAGTGGAACAAAGCACAAAGCGGATGAACCACCCAAGAACTCTGAGCCCAAATCCCTGAACCCTAAACCCGTATAGGTCTATAGGAGCATATGGCAGCTTTTTGACCGACCTAGAACGGAAGAATGAACTTCTCAAGGAACTAAAGGAACTCTATTTTCGCTGTCTAGCTATATGAATAGCAACCCTAAGCCCTGAACCCTAAACCCTAAACCCTGAACCCTGAGTTCAAAGAACCCAGGATCCCTGCATATTTAAAAGCCACTCCCTGCCCTCCCGCAGCAGGTGCTCCTTCAAACATGGATCTGCCGTGCTGGTCTCCGTCTGGCAGGCTTTCGTGCACATCTCTTGCCGAAGGCCTTCCAGAGAATGGCATGCTAAGCTGCAGCTTTTCATCATTATCAAGCTACGGTATGGATGTAGGGAAAGGGGTCAACGACCTCACGCGAGAGTGACGGCTGAAGTGCCCGAATGCTTGCCGCAAACCCCCCCCCCCGCCCACACACCCCGAAGCCACTGCAACTTTAAACTGCACGCCCCAACGCTTCCCCTCAACTTCAACTTCCCAAAATCATGACTCCAACCAAAACTCGCAACAAAGCCCATACATTTATATAAACTCGGGCCTAAAGATCCCTAAAGCCTGTGATATACCCTGCTTCCCACATGCCTTGGGAGGGCCCGCCATCAGTGGCCACCGACCACAGGAACTGGGAGAAGCGCATTCCCTGCACGCGTGAGGCTTTTTTGACACTTGCCGACTTGCCGAGCCTTAACACCCTCAGCTCGCTAGACCCACACAAGCCCAAACACCTATAAGCCCTAAACCCTCACTGCAGAAACTCACACAATGCCCATAAACCCTCGCAATCCCCAACCCATACACGCGCACAATACCCGGAAACCCACACCATACCCATGAACCCTCTCAACTCTCAACCCAAGCACCCGCACAATACCCATAAACCCACACAATCCCCAAGCCTCCTTGCCCCCATACCCTAAACCCTACACCCTACACCCTAAACCCTAAACCCTAAACTCTAGGGCGGAGTATGGAGCCTCCTTGCCCCCTTGCTCCGTCTTCCCGATGGCCGGCAGGCTTGCTGTGGAGGCCGCCTGAGGGCCTCGGGAGTCTCTGCTTAGCTTACTGTTGGTTTAGCAGGGAAGTAGAGTTTAGGGTTTAGGGTTTAGGGTTTAGGGTTTAGGGTTTAGGGTTTAGGGTTTAGGCTGGAGTCTCACTGCTTGTTGGCAGGGAATGAGGGAATTAGGGCCCCATATATACACTTTAAAGGATCATATAGGGTACCTCGTTCCTCCATTCCTTACTAAGCAACAGCAAGTTAAGCACCCAAGGCCGTTTGACTTTCTGGAAGGTTCAAGGCTTTAGGGCTTAGGTGGAAGGGGCGCTGTAACCAAAACCGCCTGCGTACTTTACATTTCTGAAGGCTTAGATCCATTAACAGTGCAGAGTCTGATTGCAGCAGGCAAGAAGGCAAAGCTGCGGACCCACAGGAAAGCACATCGCGCACATGCTGCTGTTGAGCTTCTCCAGCAGAACACGGAAAAAGTACCTCCACGTGAGATTGTCTGTCGAGGTTTTCATCTTATACTACGACTTTCGCTGGCGCCATGCATCTGCATGCAGAAGGCTCTTCCAAACCAACCAGTTTTAGAGAAGCCCATGCTTTCACTTGGGCGCACTCTTTCTGCTTGGGCGTCATGTTGCTGAACTGCCACTCAGCATCAGGGTCGTACCTCGTGGGAATGTCTAGCCTGATAACAAGCGTTGCAAAGTAGAACGATCTGTCCGTGTAAGGAGTGGACGACGTGGGAGGGAAGGGAGCTTGATCCTCCGCCAGGCAGGACATTCGATAAGCATGTCTGCACCAGCAACGCAAGCGGTTTGCCGGGCAGGTCGATCTGGTGGGGTTTAGGCGTCGGCCCAACACACATCCCTGTCCTTCTGCTGCTTCAGCTCGTAGAGAGCGGAAATGATCAGGCGCGTGCTCTGGTCCTGAAGGGTTCAGAGTTGGGAGCTTGTTTGCTTCAGGATTTTGGGGGCTAGATTTTTTGTGCTTGCTGGGTGAGCCTACAAAGCCCACCACCCCTGAAAATGAAAAAGGCTGGGCAGTGCAGCTCGGGCAGCGTTGCGTCCTGAAGCTGGGCCAGGGTCGCATGGTCGCGCCGATATTGTGCAAACTCATGCCGCACCTGAGCGACCAAGGATCTCGTGCCCTAAAGCCCTGTGACACAACTCCTCCTCGGAGCCCTATAACTAGGTTTTGGTTGCAGGCAGGCTTGTAATTTAGAACCTGAGGTCTACCAGTCTATATCGGAATGTCCTGTTCTCACGCGCCGTCTCAACTGCAATTTAGTAGGGCTCAGCTGCTGGCCATCTGCAGCGTGCTCTGGTGATCCTGCCGAGCTTAGGACTAACAACTTCGGGCTTTGGAAATCAAGGACTCGGGCAGTCGAAAGGGTAGAGAACTTATGGATCTAGGATGAACACACGAAAACAAGGACCGAGGAACCCCAAAACCCTCAGAAGGGCCTGAACTGGCCAGCTGCTATTCCAACCTGCTTCCCACCTGCTGTGTTCCCGAAACGCCCCAAACCCTAAACCCTAAACCCTGGACCCTGAACCTAGACCCTTTCGGCGAAGCTGGGCCCGGCCTCCACCTGCCTCTGCAAGCGGCTTATCTCCTCCATGGAGAGGCTGGTGCCTCAAGAATGCAGCTTCGTCAGGGTTTAGTTTTCTTTTTTTGTTTAACCCTGTAGGGTTTAGGGTTTAGGGTTTAGTGTTTAGGGTTCCTGCTGCAAGACTTTCGAAGCCTCATCCCAAAGGGCGGCCGGAAATTAAAGTCCAACCCCAACAGTCCGTGAGCTTCTCACCCTAAACCCTAAACCCTATAGACCCTAGACCCTAGACCCTAGACCCTAGACCCTAGACCCTAGACCCTAGACCCTAAACCCTAAACCCTAAACCCTAAACCCTGAACCCTAAGGAAAGACATGTGACGCCAAACCCTAAACCCGAAACCCGTTTGGACCTGGGCACCCAGCTGTGCGGATGGCCTCCAGACACCTCCCGGGAGCCACCCAGCGAGAAGCTTTCCTGTACTTTCTGGACTCCGCACACGAGTGGGTTTGGGGTTTAGGGTTTAGGGTTTAGGGTTTAGGGTTTGGGGTTTAGGGTTTAGGGTTTAGGGTTCAGGGTCTAGGGTTTAGGGCTTAAGGTTTAGGCTTTAGGGTCTACCGCTGGGCTTTTGAAGCAACGGAAGGCATGAATCATGAGCTTGCGTCACTGGCCGCGCACAGTCCTGCTCCGGCATTGCAGACTCTGTCGACTTCAATGGATTGAACTCGCGAGACCTTCCCGCCATAGGCTGACTGCAACCATAAACGGCGCAGAAAATCAAATCCGACAGCTCATGCACGTCTTGGTACGAGTAGCTTGGTTGCTAACCCTAAACCCTACAATAACCCTAAACCCTTAATCTAAACCCTAAACCCTACAATTACCCTAAAACCCTTCATCTAAAAATCGTCGCACTTCCTGAGCAACCCTGGCAGTTCACCAAGGCCGAGGCTGCTCTTGCTGCGCGGCCTCTGACTTCAACCTGTCAGCCGCACTGGATACAAACTCATAAGTTGAAAACCGCTCCTTATCAGGTAACCCCTAAACACTAAGTCTTATAAACCCTAAACCCTAAACTTCAAGCCCAAAAACCCAAAAAAGTGAGCTGGACCAGCAGCGGAAGTGCAGAGCAGAAACAGCGAGGAGCCCTAAACCCCAAACCAAACAAGCCAGGAATGCTTCTGATCCATCTTCTTGAGTAGTCGCTGGTATAGATGGGTCCGTCGAGCCAGCTCATTCTCCAAGTCCTGCTCCGAGACGAGGGTTTAGGGTTTAGGGTTTAGGGTTCAGGGTTCAGGGTTCAGGGTTTGCTGACGCCACGCTACCCGACTCTACACTCCGAGCATCACCACACCCTGCCCCGATTGGCTGCGCGATCCTTGTGGATGAGAAGGTTCCGTCGCAGCTGTGCGTTCTCTTCGAGGAGAGACTGGTTCCTGGCTGTATTTGTGCCGTGGGGTGGGCAACCCTGAGCCCTAAAACGCACAACGTGAGTGTGGGAGGCTGATTGAAGACATCAACAACAACAAGCACCTGTCAGGAGGCAAGGCCTGTCCATCAGCTTTTCTGTCTCCTTGCTCTGGAAGTGGAGCTCTGTAAACTGGGCGAGTCAGGCGAGGTCGGGGATGGGTGTGCGGGTGAGGATTCACGCAAGGAGCTACCTAGAGGAGAGAGAAGCTAAACTGTAAACCCTAAACCCTAAACTCTAGACCCTAGACCCTATAAACCCTAAACCCTAAACCCTAAGAGAAAGAAAGAGAGGCCCACCATCTGCTCGTTCTCCATGATGGTTCGTTTGGTGGTGGAGTCCAACTGATCCTTTTGGGCACACCGACCGCGCGCGCGCGTGCGCGGAGGGTTTAGGGTTTAGGGTTTCGGGATTAAGGTTTGGGGTTCCTGGTCACAATGCTGTCGGCTTGTTAAGAATGCGCCAGCGCTGGAACATGCCATCAGTCGAGCAGAGGGAGTTCAATTCATGCACTGCACATCCTTGTTCCGAGACGCGGGGCCGTCAGAACTAGAATAGGGTTTGGGGGGTTATGATAGTAAAAACATAAAGGGACCATAACGGAAACTATAAACATAATTATTCTGACCACTAGATTACACGGAGGCCGACATATATAGCACCGCAAGATGGACAAGCCGAACATTGGACGTCAGGTGCATTTGTTCTGGGCTTGGCCCTCCGAGAAAAGCCCAGCTAACCCTACATCAGCACTGCATCACCTGAGAAAAACCCTCCCCCCTGGGTCGTAGGAGGGAACGAGGGAATGAGGTACCCCATAGAATCCCTTAAAGGGGTACGAGGTATAGAGCCCTAATTCCCTCATTCCCTACTAAGAACCAGCTTCATGCTCGCAAGATCCACGCGAAGAGGTCCTTGGTTTTTGCCTTCAGCATCTCATTGGCATCCTCCACTCGCTTGACCATGTCCTGCGCAGAGCGAAATCTGAACCCTATACCCTAAACCCTGAACCCCAGACCCCAAGCCCTTGCTTGCAAAACCGGCCCTACATGTGGTACCCAACACCCCAAAAGGAAGAAGAAAACAACACGTTTTACCTGCAGGTGAGGTCACTCTCCTTTCGCAGGTTGTCCATGTCCATGGCCTTCTTCCGGTCGAAGTCGCTCATTTTCCGGGCGAACTCCTGCGAGACTGCCACCCCTAAACCCAAACCCGGAGGTCAAACCCAAAACCTGACAACTCCAAACCCAAACCCCAGAAACACTAAAGACCACGATCCCCAGACCCGAAGCCCCCAAAGCCCTTCTAACCCTACCGACCCTGAACCCTTAGCCCTATAAGAGCCCGAAAACGAGGGTTTTATGTAACCACACTCTCTGTACAAGATCCCTACATCGTATCATATCAAGCTCTCACAATGAGCGCCTGAAAACGAGTGTTTTCGTTTTTTCTAATCAAAGCCTCTCTGTACATTAGCCTCACCTAGTATCATATGAAGCTCACAATCAAAGCACCTGAAAACCCCTCAAGCCTAAAACCCTAAACCCCTAAACCCCTAACCCCTAAACCCTAAACCCTAAACCCTAAACCCTAAACCCTAAACCCCAAACCGCTGCGGGCACTGGGTTCTCGGCGCCTCCTTCTTCTCCTCGAGCTGCTGCTTCAGTGAGGCGAGCTCCTTGCAAGCAAGATGGCTGAGGGTTTCAAGTTAAAGGCTCATGTCTACGTATAGGCTTAGGGTTAGGGTTTAGGGTTTAGGGTTTAGGGTTTAGGGTTTAGGGTTTAGGGTTTAGGGTTTAGGGTTTAGGGTTTAGGGTTCAGGGTTCAGGGTTTAGGGTTTGGGGTTCAGGGTTCAGGGTTTGGGGTTTAGGGTTGAGGGTTTAGGGTTTAGGGTTTGGGGTGTAGGGTGTACTGGGGGTGCTCAGGGCGGGGGGTAAGTTGAGTGCTCATAGGCTCCAGTGTGTGTGGGGCTTCCTGACCCCTACACCCTAAACCCCGAAAAGCAATAAAAAACCGTAAACCCCTAAAGTCCTAAATCCTGAAACCCTAAAACCCTGAAGAAAATGAAGCCCTCAGGCCCTAAAACCCTAAAACCTTAAAACCCCTAAAACCCTAAACCCTCAGTCATCCGCAGGCTCTTGGCTCCTTCTCCATGTTCTCCTTGTCCCTCTGGAACTCGCGCACCTGCGGGCAGGTTTAGGGTTTAGGGTTTAGGGTTTAGGGTTTGGGGTTTAGGGTTGAGGGTTTAGGGTTTCGGGTTTAGGGTTTAGGGCGGTTTCGGGTCCTCTTCATCTTGTTGTGGTTTCGGGCTTCAAGGCTAGGGCTCTAGGATTTAACAGGAGCTTTTACTTTGAATTAAACCCTAAACTCTAAACCCGAAACCCGAATCCCTAAACCCTAAACCCTAAACCCTAAACCGTTGGGGTTAGGGCTAAAGTCGAAGAGTTGAGTCTGGCAGCACTTCCTCAGCAGCACCCGACCTCCCGGAGCTTGTCTTCTAGCTCTTCCTTTTGCGTCTTCAGCTCCGCAATTTTGTTGTCTTTCCTTGGCAAGCAACCCTAAACCTAAACCCTAAACCCTATAAACCTAAACCCTAAACCCTAAACCCTAAACCCTAAACCCTAAACCCTAAACCCTAAACCCTAAACCCTAAACCCTAAACCCTAAACCCTAAACCCTAAACCCTAAGCCGCTTTCGGGATTCTGGGCGCAAGGGAGAAATGTTCGACGGAGGGTTGCCCCCCTGAGCCGCTGGCTGGGCCATTTCTCTTTCTAGGTCGTCCTTCGCCTGCTGCTTCTGGTCCTCAGCCACCCGCAACCCTAGCCCTAAACCCTAACCCCTAAACCCCAAACCCTAAACCCTCAACATGTCTTGCAGCCGCAGGATGTCAAGCTAACCCTAAACCCTAAGCCCTAAACCCCTCCACCCCCACCCCCCAACCAATCCCTGTCATCTTCCCACTCTCAGCCGCCCACGTCAAGCATCTGCTCCAACCTGGGCAGAGGCTACCTAAACTCCAAACAGCCCTGTACACCGTAGACCCAAAACTACATTATGAACAAGGCGACGATGAGGCTTGTAGTGTTGCTATTGATGTTGTCATCAGTACGAGGGCCATGACTATCATTACGATTTCCATGCAAGCAGTATGCACTTGGAAGCGTTTTCACGGAAGTGGAATTTCAAACCTACGGAGCCTCTTGTGCGGGACCACTCGGGAGAAGCTCGCCGGCTTAGGCAGGCGGCTCCAGAATTCTTCGCTCGTGCCGCTCTATAGTCGCATAGTTGTCCTCCAGGTTGGAGTGGAGTGTCCTGCGCGCCATGGATGGATTCCTTTGACCTTCACCAGAGAACTGATCTAACGATGTTGCCGCACCTGTGTGCCAATTGCACGTGAAGACGTAATCGTTGAACTGATATCAGAAGGTTTGTGGAAGCAATAGCCGCGCTTATGGTCATGAAAATACTGGTTCATAATGGTAAGCAGGCACCGTCGATGATGTCGTGCAGAATACGACGAGCGCTCCTGAGGATGTCAGCTTGCGTCTCGCACTGCGAGGTGTACTGCGTCTGCAAGATGGAGTTGTTCACCTGACTTGAAGAACTCAGAGGCCGTAGAAGCATGTGGGGCTTGAGCCAGTCTGTGATCTTTGCTAGCGGTATTGCCACAGCTTCGTGTACCCAAAAGAAGAAATGGTTCTATACTCCAACCGTGCAGAACTAAATAAGGACAACTGCGATCCCTCGCGCTTGCTAGACACGGGACCAACGTTTTCCCTTTGCAGAGGAGCCCACAAACATAAAAAAAAAATTGAAGCCACCGCAGAACCAACAAAAACCTTTATAAGCACTCAACCCTACACCCGAACCTCCCCGGGGGAAAAAAAAACTCGGAAGAGGTGCCTTCAGCTCCTTGTTCTCTGATTCGAGGCGCCACACCTCGGAACGTCTGGGGGAAGAGCACGCTCAACTCTGCAAGGGTTTAGGGTTTAGGGTTTTAAGGTTTAGGGTTTAGGAATTAGGAAGCTCTGCCTTCGATACAGCTTGCGTAGACACCATTTGGGGTGTTCTGTCTTAGGCATGGGGCAGGTTTTAGGGCCATTTTCGGGTTTAGGGCCTTAAGGCATTCGTATTGATAGCTTCGCCTGACACAAGGGCTTTACACCCTAAACCCTGGCTTAGGGATGTTTTCCTGTAGGGGTAGCAACCCTGGTGGAATAAATCCGCATTTGGGGTTCTAGACCCTTCCCCTTGCATATCTCCTCCCCCTGATACCCCTCGGGTCGGTATGAGTTTAGGATTAGGAAGTTGAAGCTTGGGGAGTTCAAGTGGCAAATGTGGAGGCTTGCAGGCAGGGCTGCTACGCATTCTCTGACTCGGAGGTTCGTAACACGGGAATGATGCTCCAAAGCCCCTAAACCCTAACTACAACCCCAAAACCCGCGTTTTAACCCTAAGGCCTAAGGCTCGTCTCCTGGGGCGCAAGCCCTCTCCTGGAGTTTCCGGAGGGTGAAGTGCTCTTTGACCTTGGACGCGTGGGGTGCTGCGGCTCTTGCGGATCAGTGCATCTCTGGCTTGATTGTCTCTTTCGCTCTCTCGCTGTCTCTCTCCCTCGCTCTCTTTCCCTTTTTTCCGGGGGTTGGGGGTTCAGGGTTTAAGTTGAGGTGCTTTCTTCTGGCTTCGGCTTTAGGGCATCTCTGTGCCTCTCTCCCGACCTGACACTCTCTCTCTCTCTCTCTCGTCTCTCATTCAGTCAAAACAATCCTGCACAACACTCTGAGTCTCGAAGTCATCTTCAACAGGAGCCCTAACCTCATAGCACAGGCTCTGCAAACCCTAAACCCGAAGCAAACACGCAAGCCCTACAAGCCCCAGACTGCATGTAAAACCTCTAAGCCTATAAATGCTATAAACCGTGAACCCTGAATCCTGCGAGCCCTAAACCGCTAAAACCCTGGAAACCTTCAAACACCCCATCAAACCCCCATAAGACCCTGTATAAGCCCCTATAACACCCTGTAAGCCCGAAACTCTAAACCCTAAAGCCTAAACCTCAAACCCTAAACCCTAAACCCTAAACCCTAAACCCTAAACCCTAAACCCTAAACCCTAAACCCTAAACCCTAAACCCTAAACCCTAAACCCTAGCCCCATGTAGCAGCTTCAGGGGCATCTTCTGTGCGAGGATCTGGATCCATCCTGGGCTTGCACGCAAGGCATCGAATTGGAGTTGGGGGTTTTAGGGTTTTAGGGTTTTAGGGTTGTAGGGTTTTAGGGTTTGAGGGTTTTAGGGTTTTAGGGTTTTAGGGTTGTAGGGTTTTAGGGTTTGAGGGTTTTAGGGTTTTAGGGTTTTAGGGTTTAAGGGTTTAAGGGTTTAAGGGTTTAAGGGGTTCAGGGTTTATAGGACTCTATTAGGGCTTACAGGGCCAGAGGTCGTGCATGGTTGGGCAGGTTCGGGGTGTTTCTAAGGCGTGCAGGCTTGGTAGGGTTACTGGGGCTTACAGGGTTTGAAGGGTTTGGGATTGAGTTGGGGTGCCCTTCGCTGAACGTTGTCTCAGCTGAGGCTGCGGCGTCTCAGTGTGGTATGGAGACCACTGGAGACCACAGAATCACGAAGCCGTGGGATAAAGTGCTCTATTCCGGAGGCTTGTTGAAGGTGGGGCTGGGTGAGTCTGTGAGGCCCAAGGGCCGACCGATCCACGTGGGATGTGCAAGCTTTGTTGGGCGGCTGTCTGCTACTCAGGGCAGGGACGCATGGCTGATTTGTGTGCTCTTTCCGTTCCCCTGGCAGAGCTGGGATGCAGCGGTGTAGAGGTGCAGTGCCGGCGAAGGTTACAGACGTGCAAACTCCAGAAAGACGCTTGCCTCCATAGGGTTTCAGCGTTCTAAACCCTAAGCCCTAACCCCAAACCTTCATCCCTGCGCCCTAGACCCTAAACTCTACCCCTAGTTCGCACTTGCGATTTCAAGCAAGCTGCATGTCCATGTTACACTTGGCATGCCATGTGGAAGTTGCATCCGTTGACTTGTCCCAACGTCCATCTCCTGACCCCTGAGCCTATAAGCAACGGTTTGGGGCTTAGGGCTTAATTAGGGTTTAGGGTTTCACAGTGCTGTCCTCCCTTTCACTTCAATCCGCGAAACTGAAACCCTACACTATATCATCTACCTCCTTGTCTCCTAAGGTAAAACCCAATATTTCAGGAGTCGAAATATGTATACATACATATAATATAATATATATATGTATGTATATAAACATTTACCCCGTACATGCTACATGATCACCATCTAACCTGTCAAAACTACACACTCGAGCTGAAATGGGCCGCTCTGGCCGCTCTGCTAAGCTCTTTTTCGTCCAGCTTGTACCTCTCCGGTGGAATCCTGGCAGCCCCCTGACGAGGTCCGTGGCGGCCCTCGAAGAAGGTGGGGTCAATGCAGGGAGCCGGGTAGGCGGATGCACCCAATTCAGAAGCCTCCTCGGCGGTCATGAGCCACCTCAGGCTTCGGTTGATTTAGGCTTTTTGAGGGTCTTTCGGTTCTTCGAAAGGTTTGGCTAGGTTTGTTTAGGTTCGGAACACTGCCGCAAGCTGAGATCCATTTTTCGGGAGCCTTCTTTGACAGACATAGCTCTGTTCTGAAAGCGCCAAACTCCCTGAAACCAAACCCAACCCGCTGCGGAAAGCTGGAGCGGGATCGGTGTGCTTGGGACCGGGCGGCTCGTGAATCAGAGGGGCGGCAACCTTCAGGCCACAGTCTTGTCAGCAGCTGAACTGAGGCCCCCTTGCTGTGA
Source organism: Symbiodinium natans (assembly GCA_905221605.1). Taxonomy (NCBI): domain Eukaryota; class Dinophyceae; order Suessiales; family Symbiodiniaceae; genus Symbiodinium; species Symbiodinium natans. Next base: position 59,138 of record CAJNDS010000551.1, on the reverse strand, counting down.
AATACCAAAAAAACCTAGTCTGCCTTGAAATTAAACCGTTGAGCTGAAATCCTTTTTGCCAAAAAAGCTAAACTCCCTTGAGTTGAAACCGCTGAACTGAAACCCTACTTGCAACAACCCTCAAGTTCTTGGGTGCTTCTAGGGGTTGGTTGGAGGTTCACGGGTACTTCTAAGTAGGGCTGTAAGCACCCTAAGTCCATGAACCTCCAAGTGCGGGTCGTGTGATTCCGCACTTTTCTGGACCTGCTCCAACTCGGGCAGCCAGCGCTTCAGGTACACCCCGTCGGGGTCCAGCTTCTGCGACTGCTTTACCTCAGGGTTTGACTAACGCAAATGGGCAATCCCTAACCCCTAAACCCTATCAGCTCATGGGTTCTACTACTACAACCCTGTATACTAGCCCCTCCCAGCCCCCCCCCCCCCCCCCCCCAACCTTACACCGCAAGCTTCTACCTGCAGCTCTTTGTGGCCAATCGTATAGGTTGGTTGGCTTTTCCGATGCTCTGATCACATGCTTGCAAGGGAGTATCATCGGGATTGGTCAGGACATGGAGATGCTCTACAAGACCGAAAGCGTGCCCAACGGACCTGTTACAAGACATGCTACTGATAGCTTGCGAACATGCTTGCTGGGTCCTCCTATGTGTCGAGCCACCAAGCCACCAATCATGTGATGCCAGGCCATATCACTTTACAAAACAGCGACTGCGGAACCATAACGGCACAGGATGTGAGAGCCAGGTAGCCTTGCTCTGCGACAATCGGTTGCATCTGTATGACTTGTGTCGGTGCATAAAAACGTGCCATGTGCAGTGCGGATATGCAGGCCCAACTCGCATGTTCGAGGTCGCACGTGTGCGCGCACAAGGCAGCTCAGGCACCACGTTGAAAGAGTCCAAACGCCCTTCGGTGAGGCCAGCACACCGAACCCAGTTTCCCCAGTTGGATGTAACGTCCTCGGACAACACATCGGGGCGAGGAGTTCAAGATTGGGAAAGGTGCACAACGCGAAGGGCTGCACTGCAGATCAACACCCTGATCTCTAAACCCCAAGCACCAAGGCCTGTATGCCCTAACACCTTGCAGCTTCTTGAAATACCTTCGGCCCTGTCAACTGAGGGCCAGATAGGGGGCACTGTAGATCCGACCCTCCAAACCATCCCAAGCCCAAAGCTCAGGGGGAAATAGCGAAAAACCAATGTTCCTCGTATGATCTCGGGTGGTAGGCCCTGCAGTAACATGAATATGGCTCGCGAAAAACCGTCCAAGCGCGCTCTGGGCGTGGGTGCTGTCCGTACGGACGATGTGGTAAGCCCAACCCCTGAACATAAGGACCGGGCGACGCTCAGTCATCATTGGAGATAACGTTCCAATCATGGGGTCGACATTTCGGGGGGGGGGGGGGGGGGGGCGGTTGGGGAAACCCTAAACCCTAAACGCTAAACCTGAACCCTAACGGTTCTGACAGTAGCTGCCGCTGCCCAGGTTCGTAGTCCAACAGATGGCTCTCAAACCAATCCGCACCGCGCCTGCCATCCGCCAGCTCTCTCCCCACAACACAGTCGGCTACAGAGCCAATTCTACATTGCTTCGGGGACTTCAAGACCTCCATTCTATTTCTAGGGGGCGGGGTGGTATAACCTAAATTACTTTTTAAGGGTTTAGGGGTTGCAGGGAAACCAGGTGGACCCACCTCCAGTCAAAGCTCATGCTGCAGGCGAGGAAAGATGCCGCGTTCAGCCGCGCTTGGTTGGAAGGCAGGCCGGTGGACTGCAACTCACGCATGCAGGCGTCCACTAGCGGATAGCCTGCGCGCAGGGCCGAGTGCTGCAACAGAACGTGCACGGCGGTGGGGGAGCGCATCGATGTATGTTCGTACGTACACTAGCATGTGCATACATACTATATTCTACACCGTTAAGACAGACACAGAAACATATACACTATGCCTATACATGGAACATATAAAGGTATACACTCATGCCGTGCACACGTCAATGTACAAGGTTGAGAGTCTCGGAATCAGGGTTTAGGGTTCAAGGTTCAGAAATTTCGGCTTTAGGGTTCAGTATTTCAGGGTTTAGGGTTTAGGGCTTAGTCATGCAGGGTTGAGGGTTTCGTCACATAGGGTCGGTTTAGGGTTTAGGGTTTAGGGTTTAGGGTTTAGGGTTTAGGGTTTAGGGTTTAGGGTTTAGGGTTTAGGGTTTAGGGTTTAGGGTTTAGGGTTTAGGGTTTAGGGTGATTCAGCCGGCTCCTTCCCGAGGCGCCTGTCCGACCTTCGGACCAGAGGTTGAAGAGCCGGACGTCCTGCTTCCAGTTCCTTGCTTGCAGGCTCATGGCTACTTTGTTGGTCTAGGGATTTAGGGTTTAGGGTTCTGGGTTTAGGGTTTAGGGCTTAGGGAACTTAGAAGTAGGGCTGCAAGCAGGGCCAGTATAGTTGGAATTGGCTATAACACCGTATGTCGGATTCTTCTGACCCTACTTCTCTAAGTACCCATGAGCCTTCAAGTTCTCAGAATGAGGAAGTAAGGAAATGAGTATCTTATACCCCTTCTCATAAATCTGAGTGATTAGCTAAGGATTCTTTTTAAGGGAACTAGGGGTTTTAGGTATTTGAAAGACCGTTTAAGTAGGGAACGCTCTGGGACCTACAGTTCTCCACACAAGTCCGTACTAAGAAGCAGAAAGGTTCCTCTTGTAGCCCTTGAGGCCGCCTTGGCGGAAGATGCTGTTGCCTCAGCTGCACACATCTGCACACAACTCACGGCTCCACGTTTGGGATTCAAGGGTTTAGGAATTTGTTTAACTTTGGGAGGATTTTTCGGGGTATTCACTGCAGAAGGGATGCCATGCTTCCCGGACAGGAATCGGAAGAAATCCCGCCACGTCAGCTCAACTGCCAAACGCTGCGTGTGAGGCGCGCCCGGGGAGTCAGACTCAAAGCGGCGGACCTCTTCAAACACCTGCACAACAATGGGTTTAGGGTTTAGGGTTTAGGGTTTAGGGTTTAGGGTTTAGGGTTTAGGGTCTAGGGCTCAGGGTTTCAGGTTTAGGGTTTATAGGGGTTCACAAGAAGGTATATTTCTCCAACCATTGTCTCCTACTGGAAAATGATCAGGGCTTCCTACACTAGCTTTTCTTGTAAACCCGAAACCCCAAAACCCCAAACCCAAAACCCAAAACCCCAAACCTCAAAACCTAAACTCCAAACCCCAAACCTCAAAACCTAAACCCTCGACCCTAAGAAGCACACCTTCTACTATTTGCTCCAGAACCCCAAAAGAATAAAACTAGAAGAAACCCTATATTACCCTTAACAAGGAAGAATATCTTCATTTTTTCGGGGTTCTTAAGCAATTAGTAGCCTTGCGCGGTGAGAGGCAGCCGTGTGCTATCCATGGCCCCAGTTTCGACGCATAGTACTCGCCAAAGTGTTTGAGGCGGTCTGAGTGCAACGTGTACCTTTAGGGTTTAGGGTGTTCAGTGTTCAGGGTTTAGGGATGGGCGATCAAACCATACATGGGTTAGGGTTTAGGGTTTGGGGTTTAGGGATACTTTTGCTAACTATGGTTGCAAGCAAAAACTCTGCTTGGAAATGCACACCCTGAGACAAAGCAAGCTGCAAAAAACCTTGATTGCCTAGGACATCCCTGAATTGCTTCAACCAAGCAACTGGAAGTCAGTCTTCCACACGTAGTCTGACAGCCGCTCCAAAGCCAGTGCCTCCCCCCCGAAGAACTCCTTGCGGGAGGCGGGTTCTGGCAGCCCTAAATCCTAAACCCTAAACCCTAAACCCCCCGAAGAACTCCTTGCAGGAGGCGGGTTCTGGCAGCTCTTCCGCATATGGCAGATCCTCATTCGGCAGGCATCTGCAACTCCAAGCACTTTCCACCACAAAAAGGCCCTAACCCATGAACCCGAAACATCTAAACCTTAAAGGAAGATGGTAATGAAAATATTGTCATAAACAACAAAAGACAATGAATATGACTATTCACAAAAAAGCGGTTCTTTCATCCCCACCCTGTGCGCTGGTCAGACCCATTCTACTACGGCTAGAAGTTGCAAGGCGGCAAAGCAGATTCGCCTTGTCTTGCGGCACTATACAACAACCTCAATCCACTTTTCTTGGAGGGAAGCCTGGGTGCAGATCGTTTAGGGATTAGGGTTTAATCATAGACCAAGCAATGTCAAGGCGTCGGGATGCTCCAAGTTATGCCTGCTCGCACCTTTGGGCTCTCGCCTGGGCCCGGGGAGTTCTTCGGAGCCCTAAAACGTCGTTTCATTGGCAGGGGCAGCACTTTCGGCTCCTCCGAATAACGACTTTTGGTGCCCTATGAAAACTACAAGGATTAGGGATGCACGGCTTACGCCGATGGAGCCTCTGTTGTGGCAAGCTGTTGGGGATTCAAGTTTTAACGAAGCTGTCGTCTCTGAGCTTAGCTGCCCTGGGCGTGCCACTCCAGCATAAGGCCGTCACTTGTGGTGCGCTGCTGCGCGGCCTGAAATACAGGGTGGGGCCCCTTAGTTATAAATAAGTTAAGATACGTATATGTAATTTAGAGCACTTATAACTAACTTATACACTAAGTTTGCTAAGTTAGTTAGCCAACTGATAAGTTGATTTATAAGTTACAAAATGTTGTTTTTGTAGTAAAAAATCATCATGCAGAGCCCATGTGTTAAAAGAAGAGGTTTTTGGGCGCTCTTCAAGAAGAGGTGCTCTTGGCCCTGCAACGCCATCTCAAAGCAAGTTGGTGTTGCGGAGAAACGAAAGCTGTCTGGCTGAGAAACGGCTGCAGGCAAGGACACAAAACGTTTAGCGCATGCGCTTGGGATATGGGGATGTGTCCGCGATGTGTCCGCGTGTGCCCCGCGTGTGTCGAAAACCCGATGTGTCCGCGATGTGTCCGCGATGTGTCCGGTGTGTCCGCCCCATTTTTTGGAGTGTGTCCGATGTTTTCCTGTGTGTCCGCCCACTTTTGCACCACATGTCGCCAATGTGTCCCCCGTGTGTCCGGATGTGTCCGGATGTGTCCCCGACGTGTCGGTGTATATGTCCGAATGTGACCCGAATGCGTGCCAAGCCAAACGCTTCGCAAAACACGGCCCGGCCCGGAACATCAGCTGTGGAAACTCCTCGAGACAAGAAAAACCTGAAAAACAATCGTTCCGAGCCTATAACCTTGCAAAATCCTATATCTGACAGTCTCGAGCATGGATCTCATGAAAACACGTTTTTTAAAGCTAAGTTGTGTAAGTTACTCATAAGTTGGGCACAAAAAACTTATAACTAACTTATATCTTGAACAAGTACTTTATAACAAAACCATGAAATTAACAACTTATAAACTATGTTAGGAACATTATAAATTGATTTATAGAGGTTATAAATCAATTTATAACTGAGGGGCCCCACCCTGTAGAGGAGACGGTCACTGCAGTTGCTGCCGAAGTTCGTTTGGGATGCGTGTTCCTCACGCACGTTTGCCTCACTATATGGCCACTGTTTTGCGGTGCAGTCGCCGGCCTGAGAAGCTCGCCGGCCTGAAAGGGGCCAGCCTGAAAGGCCTGCTAGCCGCTATTACGAGGCGACCATTTTTCGGCGCAATCGCCGGCCTGAGAGGCCTGCTGGCCGTTACAGGTCTGCTGGCCGCTATGACTATATGGCCATTCTTTTGCAGTGCAATCGCCGGCTTGGGCCACTTCTGTCCTCCTCATATCTGTCCGCGTTCCTGTCCTATCTCCTAGCTGTCATGTCCTCCTATCCAGAGCGGTAGCATTAGTAGAGCGCTGCATTGTTGTGGTGTCCGGAGACACTCGCCATGCGGATAGTTGTCCTCAAAATATAACAACCCCACTGTGGATGGGGAATAATAACCATAAACAAATATATAGTATGCGGAATAAACCATGAACAGTAATAGTACGCAATAACTATCCTTCAACAAGGCGCGCGCCAACCGGGCTCGAAACCCAGGTCGTGAGCTTCGGGCAGCGGTAGGCTCCCAGGTGCCAGATCTGGCAAGCACGGTCGTACCTAGACTTTCCCAGTTAGAAACAAAAATAGTCGTAGGAACTACAGACAGATGTAGGAATTGAAAACAAATCCCTTGGGTTTTCTGCATCAACATACTCATTTTTGAGTCATATACAACCAACGGTTATTCCCTTGGTTTTCATAGATGCACAAAAAACAAATGCCTCCTAAGGAGACTACAGGCACAAGCTGCGCGACGCGAGGAATGTCCACCTTCCAAGACCAAGCAAGCCCTAAATTTCACTTGCAGGTTCATGGGAACTTACAAGTAGCCTAGGGAAACTCTGATTAACACCATCTGTACCCTACTGAAAAGTACTCAGTAACCTTCAGGTTATCCCTACGTGGGATCACAAGCCTGCAACATGAAACCCTAAACCCTAAACCCTAAACCCTAAACCCTAAACCCCATGCGTCTTGCCTGCGCTGCAGAGCTGGACCGCGTCTGGCCCGACCTGGGGCGCGGGGCTTTGGACCAGTTTGTCGGAGCTGCTGCCTTCTCGGTTGCTCCTAAGAGAACTTCATCTTATCTCTCAGGTAATCATCTGATACCAATCATATATGTGTATATATTTATATGATAGTAGAGAGTAAATGATACCGTATATTATAGTAGAGAGGAACTGATATCGTTTCCTTGTCAATGTAAATGAAGTTCAGGTCCTTGACAGCAGCCCAGTTTTGCCGAACTATGTTCCCGGCCAGACGCACTTCACAAACTGGTTGAAGTACCTGGGCGACAGAAGGGAGCGGGAAATCATGCTCTGCAGGAGCCAGCCAGTACTTCCTAGAGCTATCCTAGCAGAAAAGATGCATGGTCAAGCCACAGAGTTCTGCTGCAGCAGCTGTGTCAGCCCCTGCATTTCTTGCTCCATCTTCTGCACGTGTCTACGTCTGATCCCTGCAGCGGGAATCCGTGTAACCCCCGAGTCATCAGATGATGGCCGATCTCTGCCGTCACCCTGATGGGCCAACTCTTTGCTAACCATGCTGCTTTGTACAAAGATTCCAATCATGCGTGCCAAGCCTGTGCTCAAAACGAAGGCTGTTCAGAAAACTGCACAGCACACAGGATGCCTGCATCCCTTAGCATCCGATCACTCCCTCACTTCGACGGAAACTTTGTTTGAGCCGCACATCTAAAGCGCTGCCGAAGGCTTTGCCAATGAGGATCATCGGGTGGCAACTTGGAAGAGGCCAATGCCTCCTTGTGGTCTCTGAAGGGGTCGTAGCTGTTGGTCATCATACTGTCACGCAACTCTGCCTCGTTGAGTGCCATTTGGAGCTGCGCAATGCGATCCTGGAAACCAGGCTCGTGCTTCTGCTCTTCCGCCTTTATCAGGAGATTCAAATAATCTTTCTGGGAAAGCGGCTCGTTCCTCAGGGCCTGCTTAGCCAGGAGGTTCACAAGTGTTCGGACCCTTTCCACGCCACACTGAACCTCCATCTGCACGTCAACAAATTCCCCCACCATCTTCTCTACCACCTCCTGGTGAGACAGCTTCTTCTTGCTCGCTGTTTCGTATTGTTTCTTCACCTCCTCTGCTGTCTTGGTAACAGGCGCTTCTTCCGTGGTGAAGTAGTATCGCATGTTCTTGTGCATCGACCAGTGGCAGCCACTGCAACGCACTGAGCCTTTTGGTTATCATCCGCAAAAGCGCAGGCCTCATGCGTGCAGCCTGGGCGGGCGCTGAGAGTACCGGCAGCTCCGCATCTGCGGAGCTGCCGGTGCCCTGAGTTCCCGCCCAGGCTGCATGATGCACTCGCCAGCCGGCCTGCAACGCAGGCCTAATCGAAGACTCCCGATTCAAAAATCCCCATGGTGGAGTCAGAGCTGCGATCCTGGCACGTGATGTTGCAGTTCAAGCAGTTGGTGACGTGCACACCGGGCTCCAAGTTGTGCTTCATAATCTTGTGCTCATTTACTGTATAGATGAAGTCTTTGTTTGCTTCAATCTGCGACATGTACTTCTGCATAACTCCGATTTCCTGTTGCAGACTAGCCGCTCTGGATAGGCCACGTCGAATGCCTCCACGAATGTGCAGGATGCAGTGTTCGATTTCCTTCTTTCTTTGCAAGACGTCTCGAGTTGACGCCCTGTTGTTCGGGCTCAGCTTGTCCAACTCTTCAAACAGCTTCTGGAAGCTGGCGGCGCCCATGTTCGAGAAGGTGCTGATGACGGTGGCGTTAACGTCGCCGTCCACGAGTCGATTGTCAACCAAGAGCGCCGAGTTGTTGAGCTTCAGAACGGTCTTGTGCGGAATGCTTGCTTTTTCCATGGCAGGGCAGCCTTGACCTGCGGAGATCCTGCGTCGGCAAAGGTGGCGAGAATGGCTGCAATGTCCTTGCCAAACATCGACAGTACACTTTCAAGGATGTACTTTTGAGAGGCACCAGTTCAGTACGTAGGCGGTAACCCACTTCGTTTGGCTGTGCGCCTGGTTGGCGTCTGCAGTTGTCTCATCGCTCAAGAGCAACCGGAAGTCATCATTCCACTGGACACCAAAGAGATAATTCACCAAGGCATTCAAAGAGGTGGTTTTGCCTGCCCCTGTGGCCCCGAGCAACAGGAATGTCCGGATGGGCTTGTTGGAGGGTTCTCCCACTTCACACCGACGAATACCCTGCGAGGAATCGCACCAGTTTCCTCCAGAGAGTGTTCAATCGGACATGCTGCCGAGTGAAATCCAGCAACAAGCCTCGGATCTCCCACAAGTACCTCAGCACAATTGACCCCCAGTCGTGCGTGGAAATCTGCCGCATCGTCGCGATTCTGATTCGAGTCTACTCTAGAGATGCCTGGCACACTTTGATCAGGCAAGCTGCGAATGCGCAGTGACTTCACCTACGAAGGTGATTCAAAAACGTCGTTGCACTTGGCCTGGGGTAGAGGTCCGCAGCACAAAGGCCGGCTACAACAGTGAGCCCCCGGTGTTTCTTTGAAGGGTCCCCCCAGATACCCTTTGAACAGGATTCCTTACCGCTTGATAGTGGGGTCTCTCAGAACAAAACAGCTGCGCCAATCGAAGCTGGACAACCCTAAACCCTAAACCCTACACCCTAAACCCTGAACCCTAAACCCTAAACCCTAAACCCTAAGCATCATGCCAAGGCGCTCGGGCACATTGTCGAGGCCGGAAGCACAGCCAATGTCGTCCTACAGGCATGTTCTGCTGCTGCACGTTGGCACGCGATCGGGTTCGCGGCCCAGCGGCTTACGCCAGGCTCGCGAATCAAGTTTCTCTCAAGACCTTTTCTTAATTTAATCTGTCACAAGAAGTCTGCGCTCTCTTTCTTTGCCTTATGTTTTGCAGTGGCGCAGGGGGGGACACTTGTGTCCGCCAAACTCGGCACACCCTGTCATCTCTTTCTTCCCTCTCTCTGTCTCCAGTATCCTAAGGGAACTAAAGGCTAACCTTTGGCGTTAAAAAGGGAATATAAGAACCCAAAAAGGTTATAAAGGCTACCTACTCTACAAGTACTACTAAGTCTCTCTCTCTCTCTCTCTCTCTCTCAGCCACTCCTTGTGGAAGAGAGTGGAGCCCCAGCAGTACTGCCACTGGCACCTGACCGGCCCCAAGGTATATTGGGTTGATCCCGTTTTGGCCCGCCAAAAAGTAAGGAGTACGTATACCACGACAGAAACGAAGGCTCGCAACTCAGATCGACGCCACAAGAGAGATCTACCGCTAGATGCAGCGGGTCAGCTTTCCCTAAGGGTCCATGTACCCAAACAGGGAATACTTGGGCCTTAAAGTATTTCCTATATAGGGACTCTGGGGCCAAGTATATAATATTAAGGTACATGGACCCTAAACCCTAAACCCTAAACCCTAAACCCTAAACCCTAAACCCTAAACCCTAAACCCTAAACCCTTAGGGTTTCACGGATCTCGCCTGTCGTCCAAGGCCCGTCGCACTCCGCCGTCAATCGTGAGCTCAGCAGAGGTGACCTCTTGCCTCCAAGAGGGACGCACTGCCCAGAGAGCCCAAAGCCCCTCAATAAATTACGGAATTTAGGGTTTAGGGTTTAAGGTTTAGGGTTTAGTTAGGGTGGTACGTATCACTAGTAGAATTTAGGGTCTGGTGCTGGCTTTGAGAAGTATTCCGCTGTCTGGATGTCTGACAGATCCTGCATTGTGTTGGGCTTTGAGGCTGCAAATGTCTGGACCTTTGAACAGCCACCTCTTGCACAATATGAGCAGGCATCACAATGGCTTTACTTTCTCATTTAGGACTCAGTTCTCCGTGCTTTCCTTAGACTCTTTGCTCTGAGTATGCGCCATGTACAAGTTGATGACTGTGACGAAGAAGAAAAGCATGACACTCAAACTCGAACTCGCCGAGATTCCAAAAAAAACCTTAGCCCCGACACCTTACACCCCAATTACACCCTAACCCTACACCCAAAAACCCTAACCCCAAACCCTATGAATCCAAAACTTCCCTTTCAAACCCTGAACCCGAAGCCCTATAAACACCCAAAACCCGAAACCCTAAACCCCTAAACCCCTAAACCCCTAAACCCCTAAACCCCTAAACCCCTAAACCCCTAAACCCCTAAACCCCTAAACCCCTAAACCCTAAACCCTAAACCCCTAAACCCCTAAACCCCTACACCCCTACCCCCCTAAACCCGAAACCCTAAACCTGAGCGCCAAGCCCGTGGCTGTGTCAGAACGTAGGTGTCGGCGTGAGGCTCGAGCAGTGCTGGGAGGACCTTCTCCGGGCGGCCGACCTGGCCCATTCTTGCAGTGAGCCTTGGGGACTTTAGGGTTTAGGGTTTAGGATTTATAGGGTTTAGGGTTAGGATTCGGGTTAAAAGTTTATGGGGTTTTGGGGTTTGGGGTCTTAGGGTTTAGGGTTACTTATAATTAGGGTTCGGGGTAGGGAGTGAAGAGACTATTCCGTGCACTGCTACCTGTGGCCCGAAAGTTCTTGAGTTACTCCGGCAGGCCACTTGGACCTAGTTGCCCAATATGCTCGCGGAACGTGTAAGGTACGTTCCCTAACTAAGGGGGTATTAGGCTCCCCCTCAGTGGGTCCCGACTCGTCCAGGCCTTGATCAGGAGGTCCGAGCCTACTCGTCGCAGCTGCCTCTTCCTTACGACATGTAGGGTTTAGGGTTTAGGGTTTAGGGTTTCGAGGTGTAGGGTTTGAGGGCGTAGGGCGTAAGGGTTCGGCGCTTTGTAGGATTTCTTGCCGGAGTTTGGTGAGTGATTGATGCATGAACCCACTTCCTATAAACCCTCAACCCAAAACCCTAAACCCTAAACCCCAGTCCCCAAAACACAACCCTGAACCTCAAACAGCTCCACGTGCCGCCCTTCGTCCGCATTGGCATCACGAAGGTTGTCGGCACCCTGTGAAGACGGTTAGAGTTGAGGGCAATTGGGGCTAGTATGGCCCACCCATGAGCAGAAGATCTAAGCCCAAAACCCGCTAACCCTCATCCCTAAACCCTAAACCCTCAGCCCTAAAGTAGCACAAGCCCGGAACCCTGACGACCAATACTTCCGCTTTTTCAGGGCCCATGGTGGCATGGAAGCGGAATCTTGAAGACATCGCCCAACAAAGCAAACCGCATGGGCCCCCGGTAGCCCCCGCCTGGCCGCCCTAACCCTGAACCCTGCCCTGGACACTATAACCCTAAGCCCCTCATCCCAAAACCCTAAGCCCCGAAGCCCCGAATCCCCGTAACCCTAAGCCCCTAAGCCCCCCAGTCCCTAAACCCTAAAGCCTAAACCCTAAACCCTAAACCCTACAAACCCCCGGACCGCGAGCTTCGACTGGGCTGCTAAGCCGCAAGGCGAGGACGGACTGCAGCAAGAAGAGGCCGCGGAGAGCGCCTGCGTGGGAAGACGGTGAGTTTTATTCTTGTTCAGAATATTATGATGATGATGATTATTATTCTGGATGATCCGGGTTTCAGGGTTTCCGGGTTGTCAGGTCTTCTGCTTTCTCCGGGGGTTCCGGGGATTTCAGGCGTTTGGCCTTTGTAGGGCTTGGTAGGGTTTAGGGTTCATTGAGTCTGAACAAGGAACACGGATCCCCAAGTGCAGCTTTTCTTTGGGTGGAGGCTTTCGTTGGAGCTTCAGATCTTGGAAACCCTAACCCCTAAACCTAAACCCTTAGCCCTAAACCCTAAACCCTAAACCCTAAACCCTAAATCCTAAACCCTAACCCCTAAATCCCATACCCGGGGGGTGGTTCAGGGAATGAAGTCCCAGCCCTGGAGTCTCCAATATCTCCAATCACCTACGCACTTTGGGGGCCGCGAAGTGGGGGGAGAGCCCCTGCATCTCTGGGCTCTTCTTGCTTGCCTTCGACTGTTGGGGTTTCAAGCTTTAGGGGTTTGGGAAAATTTGGGTTTTTGGTAAAGGTCTACACCCTTTCCAAACCCTAAACCCTAAACCCTAAACCCTAAACCCTAAACCATGAACACCATGAAGCCGAAGAGACGGCGAGGGCCTGTTCTGAGGGTCCCGTAGCGCGTGCGCTGGAAGTAGCGCGGGTCGAAGACCTCGGCGGCCAGAATCTGGGTTTGGGGTTTTAGGGTTTTAGGGTTTAGGGTTTAGGGCGAGGGTTTAGGGCTTGGAGTTTTGGGATATAGGGATGTGGGGCATAGGCTTTCAGGGTTCAGGGTTTCAGGGGGTCGGGGTTTCAGGGGCTGCGGATACAGGGATGTAGGGATGTAGGGATGTGGGGATTCGGGTTCCAGGGGTGTCGGATATAGGGATGATGGGTTTACAGGGCTTGCAAGTGGGTTACGATACAGGGCTGAGGGAAACGGGTTAGAATACAGGGCTTGCAGGGCTTCGGGCACCGAAGAAGGCTTTAACTCAGGAGCGGTCGTACACGGGAAGCACACGGAGGTTCTTCCTGGACGCCACAGCTGCAGCCTTCGGGCAACAGGGTGTGCTTAGTAGGGTTCGTAGGGCTCAGGGCTAGTTATGGCGAACGATCAAGGATTGGTGGTACTACACCCGCCTCGCCCTCTGGATTTCTCCAGGCAGGGGTGTACACACCAGAAAGACGCGTTGTGTATCAGAGGCAGCAATCTCATTCTCAAAACACACCATATATATATATATATATATATATACATACACAAAGGCACACCATAATTCCTACACTCTTTTGATTTCCATGAAAGACCCCAGTCCATGATGCCTCGCCACCTGCAAGGAACTCTGGCTTCAGCTGGCAAAATACAACAGATCAAGCCATGGCACAACATTACCTTCCAGAGACCACATTGTAGGGCTCATAAGCTTTAATTGTAGCAAGGCTTCTTGCAACACTTTAAGCTCAACCCATGAAGCCAGCACAGTAACAAGCCACACAGGTGGCCGTTTATTGGTAGACAGCATCGATTGAGTTCACAGTCGGGCCTTGCCTTCTCGATTTTTTGCAATTGGAAGCAGTGTAGGGCCGAGGGCTTTGGGTTTGGAGGGCAACGCCGATACGCAAACTGAAGCTCAATCATTGCCCCAGCCTGGTGCAGCACGCTGTTGTCATGAAGGCGGAGGTCATTGCGCAGCCAAGCACAAACTACGCCTTCCATTGACCTACTATCAGTCTGGTGAAAGATCTGTACCAGTGCTGAGAACTGTTTTGCTTCCGGCTCTTGCTCCTTAACTTCCGTAGGCTCCAACAACAACTGAACCCTGTACCCTGTCCCCCCCCCCCCCCCCATTATTCGGGAGAGGGATTTCCGATCGCAAGTGCAGAAAGTCCTTGGGTACCCAAGTTCCGTGTAAGCAGGCTCAGGGTTTGGGGTTCAGACTGTAAAGTTTAGGGTTTGCGAGCACGGGAATGGTGTTTGGCTTTGGGTTTCAGGGTTAGGTGTAGAACAGACTGGCTGAGAGTGATGTTGGCATACTGGTATATATCTGGTATATGCATGTTAACAGTTCGAGCAATCTATATGGCTGCGTTTGGCAGGAGTCAAGATCGCCATTCCTTAAGAGTATTCAAGCGCTTGCCCTTGCAGTGAGTGCTTTGCCTTCAGAAGACTTCATGGACGCATGCTTATCACATCTCGCAGTGCTAGCGCCAAAAGAAACTTGGAAAACATCTGACATTGTGAAACACATGATTTGTACAGCAGCTTAAGTCTTCGCTTGGCCAGCGCAGATGATTCGGAAGACTCTCGTCGTTTCAGTCCATCAGCCGATCACACGCGCGGAAGCTCCATCAAGAGCTCCTTGCCGCACATGCCCCACATGATGCGGCACGTCTTTCCGCGTGTCGGGATAATGCGGTTTCCCAAAATCAAGTGTCTGATGGGGTTTAAGGTTTAGGGTCCAGGGTTCCAGGCCTAGGGTTCAAGTCAAGAACCATACAGGGCCTTGCAGTTCCTTCGGCAATGGATGGGTTTCACTATTTCAGAGATATGAATCCCAATAACAGCCAACATACACCTCACATAAGTGCTGTCCTTGGAATGGCTACCTCGACTTCTGCGGGGCTTACGCGGAACTTTCGCCGAATATCCAGCCCTGAGACCTGTTTCCGGATCCCCTTGGCTCTGCAAGTATTTCGGAGCCATCCGGGCAGTCTAGCAGGAAACTGAAAGCCTAGAAGCTGCCGGCAACATAGAACGAAACCTGGGCTACATAAGAACTTTCACGAAAAAATATTTTCGCAATCCCCACGCGGATCTTTCGTGGAGGCATGTCTTAATGCCGTGTGGGTTCCTCAATGCCACACAAGAACCTTCATAGAACAACTCTCATTTCTGGAAATGCCCCCAAGTCCTTCGCGCACCTCGCCCAAAGCTGGCAAAACCTGACGCAAGTGTGGCGGGACTGCAAGCACTCCGCACTTCAACAAACATCGGATATGCAGTTTAGGGTTTAGGGTTTAGAGTTTAGAGTTTAGGGTTTAGGGTTTAGGGTTTAGACATCTGCCCTCTTTCGATGGATGCGCTTGTATTGGGTTGTCTATCGAAGCAACGCTGATATATATTTTCATCCTTACTAATTCGCAGGGTCCAGAGACTCCAAAACCCCTTAATTAAGGAATATACCCTAAATTAGAATAGGAACCCTAATATGATTTAAGGTATATTCCTTAATTAAGGGGTTTTGGAGTCTCTGGGGGTTTACACCTTCCGGCAGCTTGTTCAACAAAGTCGACCTGGGGCTCTATACTATCTACCTACAGTTTAGAAGTGACTGCCCCTTCCTTCGCAGCACCCTAAACCCTAAACCCTAAACCCTAAACCCTAAACCCTAAACCCTAAACCCTAAACCCTAAACCCTAAACCCTAAACCCTAAACCCACGAAAACTGTAGTGATGGACTAAGCCGGCACAGGCATCCAATGGGTGCCACAAGGGCTCCCAAACGAATATCGAGGTAAAGGAGGGACCCTTTTAAGGACTTTAGGGGCTTTTAAGGGCCACTGGGGGTTCCAGACCCTAAACCCAAAACCCTAAACCCTAAACCCTTCTAGGAGTCCCTCCCTTATGCCCTTTCAGAGGCTCGAGTAGCGTAAACGATGCACCGTGCCACCGTGAAGCAGAGTGACATCAAGGGCTTGGGGCTTAAAAGATTCATTGCCACCAACAGTTCTATGATTTTGCTACAGAGCCCTCAAAAAGTAAGAGACAGTAAACGCTTTCTTGCCCTTATAGGGAAGAACATTTTTAGTTTTAGGGGGGCTCTTAAGCAATTCGTAGTATTCATGGACCCCCTGCCTGCCTTTGGACTCTTTCATGATCACAGCCAGGTGCGAGGCGAGGTAAACACCAGGCCTCAACGATGGTTTATAGGGTTTGGGGTTCAGGGAGTTTTTGGAGACGCTCCGCGTCAGCTTTGCGAACTCGTTTGCGCGCGCCGGCTTCGCTGAACGTCACCCCTGAGTTTTTGCGTGGCTTCCGGCCTGCAGCGGTGTCGCGGGACGGAGCCAGCAAGTTAGATTCCAAGGCCGTAAGGAGGCACCTGACAGATTCTTCAAAGATACCATGCACAAATACTCGGAATGGCAGCGGGCAATAACAGCCAGATGAAACAGCGACGTTCAAAACACCTCTTGTGCTGCTTCGTTTTGGCTCGAGCACTGCGCCACTGGAACGAAATCTCGGTAGACTATTCCTTGGGGGCTAAATGAACCCAAAAAGGGTTTGTGGTTCATAGACCTCAATAGGCATCATAGTGTTGTTGCAACCCTTAACCCAAAACCCTAAACCCTAAACTCCAATTTAATGGCTCATTTGGTCCCCAAAGTTTAGGAGGCAAGCTTTGCTCGACGCTTGCACGACTCGCTCCGCCAGCGCGAAGAAACGCGGCTGCCAGGAGCTAATATGGGGGCGGCCTCATCATTTATAACAGGCCTTTAGGGGTTTATCTAGTATAATTAATTGTATAGGGAGCACAAGGGAATACTATTAGTAGCCCAAAAATTGGCCCTATACTACTCCTCATCCCATGCTAGACTCGAACCCTGACCTGGGTTGAGGGTTTAGGGTTTAGGGTAACCTGAAAGTTCATTGTCAGACATGTTTCGGTGCTTTGGGCCATGGGCTTTCTTGTTGTTGCCAGGCAGATGAGGAGTTGAGGGATTCGAGGATCGTAGGGGCCTTGGGGAGAGTGCTAGGGGTTTAGGGTTTTACAAGGGTTTTAGGGTTTTAGGGTTTTGGGGTCATTCGAGTTTGCGGGGCTTCTGGGATCTTTCGGGGGGCTTGGGCTTCGCGGCCTGCCTGTCACTGTTGGCACACTGAGGCTTTCGTCAGAGTGCTGCGCTACAACTGCGGCTTTTGCTTAAACAGCTGTGTATTGCAGCATCAGGCCATCTGGGCTCAAAACTCGAAACACGGTAGTAGAATCGGCTTTAGTTAGGGTTTAGGGTTTCGGGATTACTAGAATTTAATGAGAAACGAAGTGCTACAAAAGAAAAAAGGAACAACTCATAACTGGGAGTCTAGGTGAACCCTCCAGCTCTTTTGAAACCCTCACATCCTAGCAATGAAGCAGGAACATGGTACGCCCTACATCCTCTGAAGAGGTACAGGACATCAATGGCTTCCACCATCGACCCGAAATACCATGACCTGCAATGCTGCAGTGACCTAAACCCTAAGCTCTACACAATGGCTCAACCCCACCACAAGCCTGCCCTAAACCTCCGACAACATACCCACGCGTCAGCCCCTTTGGGGCTTTAGGGTTCTAAGATTCGGGGCTGGGGCTGCTGGGTGCTTACAAGTAAGGTTGTACGTACCCTAAATAAGGATATGACTATGTGGTTACCCCACTTATAACCCTACTTTTGATTCATGAACCTCCAAGTAGGGTTCTTTTAAGGTTACCACATTCTCTGGAGGGTCTGCCGCGGCCAAGATGGGTGTGCGCCACCCTCACTCTCCCTTTGCTTTCCTGACATGCGGAGGGGGACTCCTAAACCAAACCCCTCAACACTAAACCCTTTACAACCAGGGAACTTATGGCGAAACGGTGTAGGGGAGAGTTTCGGATGGGTTCGGACTGTTGAGGATGTCGTTCCCTACCTGTTTCATGTCACTTGATTAGGTGCGCCATACGCGTCCTTCCCGCAGAGCAAGCTCCTTCAGCCGTACACCCCAAATCGCAATGCCGGAAGCCCTCTCTTCCTCAAAGCACAAAAACCTTCAAGGCCAAAACCCCTGGTCCCTAACAAATGCCATACTCCCTCATGACACCCTCAACTAGACACTTGCAAGCCCCAAAGTTCTTGAAAGCTCTGAAGACCTAAATGTCAAATAACCCTAGGCCCAAACACCCTACAGCCCGAAGACCCCCTAAACCCCGTAAACCCTCATAACGGCCCCTACGCAGGCCTTTTAGCACCCACACTGACAGCACTCTCTCCTGTACGACAGTCCATACTTCTAATCTGAACCTCTGTCGACTAAGCCCTAGCCCTAAACCTCCTAATTGCTCACCCTCTGCCCCTGAGGACCCTTACAGCCAATAAAGCCCATCAAACCCATACGCCGAAGCCAACAACGGTAAACTCCATGCCCTAGACTCAGAACTTGGGATGTTCCCCCTTATACTAACAGTCCTTAGTCGGGATTGTAGTACCCCCTATTATATAATCCCTATTAAATCCCAACCCGGAACCTTTTAAACCCTGGCCCTGAACCCTAAGATCGGAAAAAAAAAAAAAAAACTAATGCCTCCAAGCTCAGTTGAAGTTCTCACGGCGAGCCCTGTGAGGAAGCGCCAGTGGGGTTAAGGGTCCAGGTTTCAGGGTTTACGAGACTGACTACAGATGCGTGATGCCGGCAAGACACTCTTCAAGCACGGGGGCGACGCGGGCCGGGGGTGGGGGAGGGGGGGTGGGGCTCGCATTTCGGGTGCCTAAGACAGTGTGAGCCGTGAAAATAGAAGCTACAGGGTACCCAGTAATTGCCTACACCGCTAGAGAACAAAGCCCCAGGGACCATAACCAACTCAGAGGACCTATACCGCATGCGCTAGAAGAACCCGGCCCTTGACTTCTGGGGTTGATGGGGTTTAGAGTTACCTGCACCCCCCAACTACCCTTGCATAAAGGGAACTTATTATATACCCCACGATTCTGGTTGAAGGGTAGTTGGGGGGTGCTGGTAGGGTGTAGGGCTTAAAAGGCCTTGGCGGCGGGCTCCGTGAGCCAGACCTCGACGAGCTGGGCCGTCGCCTTCGCGGGTTCTCGCGCTCGTGCCTGGAGACGAGGTGCAACTGCTGGCTGGAATTGTGCGCTTGCCCCTAGTGGAGTTGGTAGCAGAGGGCGCTTAAGATGCATAAGGCCCTCAGCAACAAGCGGCCTCATGTAGAGCTCGCGAGCTGTCAGGTGCTTGTTGCCGCCATTGCTGATGTCGTCACCTCGGGTGTCCCCCCCGAAGCGATCACCTCCTTTGCCTCCTTTGCCCTTGCCCCTGTCGTCTCGGCGATCATCTCGGCGGTCATCTCGGCGGTCGTAGTCGCGACGGTCATCACGACGGTCATCACGGCGGTCATAGTCCCGGCGGTCGTCTCGGCGGTCGTCCCGTCGGTCGTAGCCCCCACGGCGATCATCCCGATCATAGCCGCGCCCGCCGCCCCCGCCACCCCCGCCGCCCTCCAAAGACACGTTCACTGCTCGCATCTTGCCTTTGCGATCGTCGTAGTCCGCATCGAATCTGACCTTGTCTCCCTTGCCCAGGCCCTTGCATCCCTGCAGACTGGAGGAATGGCAGAACAAGTCCTCACTGCCATCATCTGGGCCTGCACAGGAAATGAAATTCGCCAATCATGCCAGCATGGCAGGGCACATGCGAGGTGCATGCCCAGAACATGCAAGTGCAACGGCGCCTATGAACCCAAAGCCCTTGTCATCCATCCAATTCTTCACAACGCCAGTCTTCGACATGTCTCCTGTGCCAAATTTGTGGAAGGTGTGGTCGCTCTTCCAACTGCAGCCCTCACGTCACACCGTCCTGACAGCACCGCGCCAAGGCACGCAAACTACCCCCCCGGCTGGAACTGATGGGAGCAAACGAAGGCACAGCATCACAATTCAAAAGTTTGGGGCTCAGGGTGTAGGGTTTGGGGAAGTCAGGGTTTGGGGTTTAGGGTATAGGCGGCTTAGGGTTTCAGGTTTAAGGTTTCAGGGCTTATGTGTTGAGGATTAGGTTCGAGGGAGGGGGAGAGAGAGAGAGAGAGAGAGAGAGAGAGAAAGAGAGAGACAGACAACAAAAAGAGAGAAAGAGAAAGAGCATGAGAACGAGAAAGAGAAAGAGAAGGGGAGAGAGAGAGAGAGAGAGAGAGAGAGAAAGAGAAAGAGAGAGACAGAGAGATGGAGACAGAGAAAGCGACAGAGAGAGAGAGAGAGAGAAAGAGCGAGAGAGAGAGAGAGAGAGAAAAGGAGAGAGAGAGAGAGAGAGCGCGTCTAAATCACCTCTAAATGACCTTTGCTTGCAAGGTCTGAGGTTTAAGAGTTAGGATTAAGGGGCAGAGGAGCTCAGGAGTTTAGGGTTTATAGAGTTCATAGTGCTGAAGGCCCCTAGATGTCTATGTAATCTTGCCTTCGCCCTTCAAAACAGGGATGGGTTCTCAGTGCGAGGCATCACGAGCTCCGGGAAATGGCTCATCAGCTGGCTTCCGCCCTCAGGAAGCTTGGGGTTTAGGTTTAGGGTTTAGGGTTTAGGGTTTAGGTTTAGGGTTTAGAGTTCAGGGTTTAGGGTTTAGGGGTTTCAGGCGCTTCGGGCTTTACAATTCAGGGTGGCGTGTGAGCTGCGGAACGAATGACTGAACCCTCGGTCCGTACTTCTGAGGGCGGCGCAATCAGGAGTTGAGAGGCTTCGGGGGTTGTTGGGCTTTGACAGGGGTGGGGTTCGGGGTTCAGGCTGAGAGAAGTTTCTTTTAGTCATTTGGGGGGGGGGGGTTCTCAAGCAATTAGTTTTACTCATGGACCCCCTCCCTGCCTTTGGACTCTTCCACGATCACAGCCAGTTGCGAGGTAAGCACCTGGCCTGAACGATGGCTTACAGGGTTTAGGGTTTAGAGTTTCGGGAGTTCTTGGAGACGCTCCGTGTCAGCTTTGCAAACTCGTTTGCGCGCGCTGACATCGCTGAACATCGCCCCGGAACGCTGGTGTGGCTTCCGGCCTGCAGCGGTGTCGCGGGACGGAGCCAGCAAGTGAGATGCCAAGGCCGTAAGGAGGAGTTACCTGACAGACTCAGGGTTTAGGGTTTAGGGTTTAGAGGTTAGGGTTTAGGGTTTAGGGTTTAGGGGAAAGATACCGTGCACATCTCGGCGGAATCGAAGTCTGCAATAACAGCCAGATGAGACACCGCTTCAGAGCACCTCTTGTCCTGCTTCGTTTTGGCTCGAGCACTGCGCCACTGGAATGACGTCTCGGTAGACTATTCCTTGGGGACTAAATGACCCCTAAAAGGGTTTATGGTTCACATACCTCAATACGGACCATAGTAGCATTGGACCCAAAACTCTAAACCCTAAATCCCAATTCTGGGCTCATTTGGTCCCCAAAGTTTAGGAGGCAAGCTTTGCTCGACGCTTGCACGACTCGCTCCGCCAGCGCGTGAAGAAACGCGCCTGCAAGGAGCAGATACGGGGGCCTCAGCATTTACAATAAGGTCTTGGGGGTTTCTATAGTACAATCATATAGGGACCACAAGGGCATACCATGGGTAGTCATTCAGTCCCCTATTGGCCCTATATTTCTGCTCAACCCATACTAGACTAGAACCCTGACCTGGGTTCAGGGTTTGGGGTTTGGGGTTTGGGGTTTGGGGTTTGGGGTTTGGGGTTTGGGGTTTGGGGTTTGGGGTTTAGGGTTTAGGGTTTAGGGTTTAGGGTAACCCGAAAGTTCATTGTCAGGTATGTGTCCTTTGAGTTCATGGGTTTCCTTGTTGTTTCCAGGCACGAGGTGCAGAAAGCACAGTTTAGGACCAGTTTAGGAGTTGAGGGATTCGAGGATCGTAGGGGCCTTGGGGATGCTGAGGTCTAAGGTCTGTGTTTAGTGCTAGGGGTTTAGGGTTTAGGGTTTAGGGCTTAGGGCTTAGGGCTTAGGGCTTAGGGTTTAGGGTTTAGGGTTTAGGTTTGGGGGTCATTCGAGTGCCCATCAGATACACCTGAGAGCCAGCACTGAAACTGGGGCACAGGGAAAACCTCGTCTGGGAGAAAACCCTGTGCTCCACAACACGGTAGTGCCGTCATGTGCAGCACACCGAAATAATGACCTTTTTTTCCCACCAGGCCAACCTTGCGCAGCAGATAGCCCGTTTAGGGTTTAGGGTTTAGGTTTTAGGGTTTAGGGTTTAGGGTTTAGGCTCCGAGATACCCACAGAAAGGCCACTGGTTGGCCGATAAGACTGCAGTCGGCCGATGATGTTTCAGGAACCAGCTAGTTTGAGGGGCTTCTGGGATCTTTCGGGGGCTTTGGGGTTCGCGGCCTGCCTGTCACGGTTGGCACACTGAGGCTTTCGGCAGATTGCTGCGCTGCAACGGCCGAATCACGTGGGCTGCGTGTTGTTTAAACAGTTGTGTCTTGCAGCATCAGGTCAGGGCTCAAAACTCGGAACGCAGTAGTAGAATCGGCTTTGGTTAGGGTTTAGGGTTTCGGGATTATTAGATACAATGAGAAAACGAAGTACTTCAAAAGCAAGAAGGAACAACTGACAACTGGGAGTCGAGGTGAATCCTCCAGCTCTTTTGAAACCTGCACATCTTAGGTATGAAGCAGGTACATGGTTCGGGGCTTAGGCTGCAGCTGCTTTGGGATTCAGTGCTTCGAAAAGCTACTTGGAGGTTCTGGGTACTTATAGGTAAGGCTATACGTACCCCAATCAAGGATATAACTATAGTTACCACACCTATTAGAACCCTACTTATAAGTCTCCATGAACCTTACCACATTCTCTGGAGGGTCTGCCGCGGCCAAGATGGGCGTGCACAACCCTCACTCTCCCTTTGCTTTCCTGACATGCGGATTCAGGGTTTAGGGTTTAGGGTTTAGGGCCCTAAACACTAAAACCTTATATAACAACCAGGGAACTTCGGGCGTAACGGTGTAAGGCAGAGGTTCGGATGGTTCGGACTGTTGAGGATGTCGTGCGCTCACTTAATCAGGTGCACAATACGCGTCCTTCATGCAAAGCTCCTTCAGCCGCACACCCCAAATCGCAGTCCCAGAAGCCCTCTCTTCCTCAAAACACATAAACCTTCAAAGATCAAACCCTTGGTCCCTCACAAAGGCCATACTCCCGAATGACACCCTAAACCAGACACTTGCAAGCCCTAAAGTTCTTAAAGGCTCTGAAGACCTAAATGTCCAATAACCATAGGCCCAAACACCCTACAGCCCGAAGGCCCCTAAACCCTCTAAACCTTCAACCTCCTTACGGCCCTACGCAGGCCGTTTAGCGCCCACACCCACAGCCGCCAGCGTACCAACTCTGTACGATAGTCCATACTTCTAATCCGAAACCCCTGTCGACTAAACCCTCCTAACTACTCAACCCTTCACCCTAAGCCCTATGCCCCCTGAGGACCCTTAAAGCCAACAAAGCCCATCAAACCGCAAGCCTTCAAACAACCCAAACCCCTTGAAGCCTTATAAACCCATACGCCGGCTGAAGCCAACAACCATAAACCCTGAGCCCTAAGCCTGAGACTGGGACTTGGGAAGTTCCCCCTTGTACTAACAGTCCTTAGTAGGGATTAGAGTTCTCCCTGTTCTAGTCCCTATAAAGGACTGTTAGTATAAGGGGAAACATCCCAACCCGGAACCTTTAAACCCTGGCCCTGAACCCTAAATCGGGAAAAACCCTAATGCCTCCAAGCTCAGTTGAAGTTCTCACGGCGAGCCCTGTGAGGAAGCGCCAGTTGAGTTTAGGGTTTAGGATTCTATTGTGCTAGTGTTCGGGGTTTTAGGGTTTAGGAGCTTTTTGGGCTTCAGGGTTTATGGGTTCATGGTTTAGTTTAGGGGCTTTATGGGGATTAGGGGATATTAGGGGTTTAGGGGTTTAGGGGTTTAGGAGTTGCATGGGGGCTAGGATTTATATGAGTTGAGGGTTCAGGGATTTTGGGTTAGGGCAAGTGTAGGCTGCAGGGGTTTTAAAGGTTCATGTAGGGTTTCAGGGTTTACGAGACTGACTGCAGACCAGGAACTGTGCGATGCCGTCAAGACGCTCTGCAAGCACCGGGGGGACGAGGGGGTGGGGTCTGGCAGGGGGTGCTTCCTCTCATACGGCCAGCCTGACGCTGTGACCGGATGAGAATCTTGTACTTGAGGGGGGGGGGGGGGGGGAAGCATATGCCGCCCAACTCCTTCCATACGTGTGAAATTCATGCTCCCGTTTCGGGTGCCTAAGACAGTGTGGGCCCTGAAAATAAAAGCCATAGGGCAAACAATGAGAGTCTACACCACTACAGAACGGAATCAAGCCCACGGGACCATCATGAACTTAGAGGACTTCTACCGCATGCGCTGGAAGACCCCGGCCCTTGACTTCTGGGGTTCATAGCGTTTAGAGTTACCTGTCCCCAACTGCCCTTTCACAAAGGGAACTTGTATAACTTGTATACCCCACGATTATAGGGTAGTTGGGGGGTGCTGGTAGGGTGTAGGGCTTAAAAGGCCTTGGCGGCGGGCTCCGTGAGCCAGACCTCGACGAGCTGGGCCGTCGCCTTCGCGGGTTCTCGCGCTCGTGCCTGGAGACGAGGTGCAACTGCTGGCTGGAATTGTGCGCTTGCCCCTAGTGGAGTTGGTAGCAGAGGGCGCTTAAGATGCATAAGGCCCTCAGCAACAAGCGGCCTCATGTAGAGCTCGCGAGCTGTCAGGTGCTTGTTGCCGCCATTGCTGATGTCGTCACCTCGGGTGTCCCCCCCGAAGCGATCACCTCCTTTGCCTCCTTTCCCCTTGCCCCTGTCGTCTCGGCGATCATCTCGGCGGTCATCCCGGCGGTCATCTCGGCGATCGTAGTCGCGACGGTCATCACGACGATCATAGTCCCGGCGGTCGTCCCGGCGGTCATCTCGACGGTCATCCCTTCGGTCATAGCCCCCACGGCGATCATCCCGATCATAGCCGCGCCCTCCGCCTCCACCACCCCCGCCGCCCTCCACGGACACGTTCACAGCTCGCATCTTGCCTTTGCGATCGTCGTACTCCGCATCGAAGCGGACTTTGTCTCCCTTGCCCAGACCCTTGCATCCTTGCAAACAGGAGGAGTGGCAAAACAAGTCCTCACTGCCATCATCGGGTCCTGCACAGGGAAATGCAAGCTAACAATGCCGCCAGCTTGGCATGCCAAGAACATGCAAGTGCAACGGCGCCTATGAAGCCAAAGCCCTTGTCGTCCATCCAGTTCTTCACAACGCCAGACTTCGACATGTCTCCTGTGTAGAATTGTGGACGGTTTGGTCGCTCTTCCAGCTGCAGCCCTCACGACACACCGTCCGTCCTGACAGCACCGCGCCAAGGCATGCAAACTACCCCCGCTGGAACTGATGGGAGCAAACGAGGGCACAGCATCACAATTTACAAGTTTGGGGCTTATAGGGTTTAGGGTTTGGGGAAGTCAGGGTTTGGGGTTTTAAGGTTTGCTCGGTCCGTAGTCCTGAGGGCGGCTAAGGTCAGGAGTTGAGAGGGGCTTCAGGGGTTGTAGGGCTTTGGGGAGGGGTTCAAGGTTGGCTGAGAGAAGTTGTTTTAGTCTTTGGGGGTTCTTCAGCAATTAGCAGTATTCATGGACCCTACCTTGCCTTTGGACTCTTCCACGATCACAGCCAGGTGCGAGGTAAACTCCTGGCCTGAACGATTGTATAGGGTTCGGGGTTTAGAGTTTAGGGGGGTTTTTGGAAGACGCTCCGCGTCAGCTTTGCAAACCGCGGAACGTTAGCTTCCAGCCTGCAGCGGTGTCGCGGGACGGAGCCAGCAAGTGAGATGCCAAGGCCGTAAGGAGGTACCTGACAGACTCTTCAAAGATACCATGCACAACTAGTCGGAATGGAAGCGGGCAATAATAGCCAGATGAGACACCGATGCAACAGCAACGTTCGACACACCTCTTGTCCTGCTTCGTTTTGGCTCGAGCACCGCGCCACAGGAACGCAGTCTCAGTAGACTATTCCTTGGGGACTAAATAAACCCTATAAAAGGGTTTGCGGCTCATATACCTCAATAGGGATCATAACATTGGGTCAACCGTAAACCCTAAACCCTAAATCCCAATTTTAGGGCCCATTTGGTCCCCAAAGTTTAGGAGGCAAGCTTTGCTCGCCGCTTGCACGACTCGCTCCGCCAGCGCGTGAAGAAACGCGGCTGCAAGGAGCTAATACGGAGGCCTCACCAATTAGAATAGGGTTTTGGGGGTTAGTATAAATATATAGGGACCACCAGTTTTTCCAACCCTACATTGGCCCTATATCACTCCTCAACCTCAACCCATACTAGACTAGAACCTGACCTGGGTTTAGGGTTTAGGGTTTAGGGTTTCTGATATGTTTCGGTCCTTTGGGGCCATGGGCTTCCTTGCTGTTGCAGAGAGGAGTTGAGGGATTCGAGGATCGTAGGGGCCTCGGGGATGCTAAGGTCTAACGTCTGTACGTAGTGCTAGGGGTTTAGGGTTTAGGGTTTAGGGTTTAGGGTTTAGGGTTTAGGGTTTAGGGTTTAGGGTTTAGGGTTTAGGGTTTAGGGTTTAGGGTTTAGGGTTTAGGGTTTAGGGTTTAGGGTTTAGGGTTTAGGGCGCAGGGTTTAGGGTCTTGGGGTCATTCGAGTTGAGGGCTTCTGGGATCTTTCGGGGGCTTTGGGGTTCGCGGCCTGCCTGTCACTGTTGGCACACTGAGGCTTTCGGCAGATTGCTGCGCTGCAACGGCCGAGTCACGTGGGCTGCGTGCTGTTTAAACAGTTGTGTATTGCAGCATCAGGCCATCTGGGCTCAAAACTCGAGACGCGGTAGTAGAATTTGGCTTAGTTAGGGTGTAGGGCTTCGGCATTCTTAGAATTTCATGAGAAAACGAAGTACTATCAAAGAAACAAGGAACAACTGACAACTGGGAGTCTAGGTCTAGGTGTGTTGAAATCTGCACATCTTTGCTATGAAGCAGGTCATGGTACTCTTCCCAGCCCAGCCTCCAACAACATACCCAAGCGTCAGCCCCTTTGGGGGTTTAGGGTTGTAAGGTTCGGGGCTTAGGCTTCAGCTGCTTTGGGATTCAGTGCTTCGAAAAGCTAGTTGGAGGTTCCGGGTACTTATAAGTACGGATATACGTACCCCAAATACGGAGTTCCCCCACTTATTCTACCCCTACTTAAAAGTACCGATGAACCGCCAATTAGGGTTTTTAAGGTTACCATATTCTCTGGAGGGTCTGCCGCGGCCAAGATGGGCGTGCTCCACCCTCACTCTCCCCTTGCTTTCCTGACATGCGGAGGGGACTCCTAAACCCTAAACCCTTAAGAACCAGGGACCTTATATAGGTCGTGTAGGGGAGAGTTTTGGCTGGGTGGGGGCTTTTGAGCTACCTGTTCATGCCACTTGATTAGGTGCATTAGACGCATCATTCCTGCAGAGAAAGCTCCTTCAGCCGTACGCCCCAAATCGCAATCCCATAAGCCCTCTTTTCTTCAAAACCAAGAACCTTCAAGGTTAAGAAACCCTGATTCCTAACAAAGGCCATACTCCCTCATGACACCCTACCCTCAACCTTGTAACGGCCCTACGCAGGCCTTTCAGCACCCACACCCACAGCACCCTTTGAACAAAAACCACCACAAGCACCAACTCTGCACGACAGTCCGTACTTCAATCCGAAACCCCTGTCGACTAAACCCGAACCCTGAACTGCCCTAAACCTCCTAAGTACTCAACCCTTCACCCTTAATCCTATGCCTCCTGTGGGACCCGTAAAGACAATAAAGCCCATCAAACCGCAAGCCTTCAAACAACCCAAACCCGTTGAAGCCAACGACCATAAACCCTGAGCCCTAAGCCCGAAGCCCGAGACCCGGAACTTGGAATGCTCCCCTTACACTAACAGTCCAGGGATTATAGGACCCCCTAATGTAATCCCTATTAAGGACCGTGATCGGACCCACTATGATAATCCTATTGAGGACTGTTAGTATAAGGGGAAACATCCCAACCCGGAACCTTTAAACCCTGGCCCTGAACCCTAAAGTCCTAAACCCATTATACTGCCTCCAAGCTTAGTTGAAGTTTTCACGGCGAGTCCTGTGAGGATGCGCCAGTTGAGTTTATAGTTTAGGGTGTAGGGTTTGGGGTTGTATTGGGCTAGTGTTCAGGGTTTATGGGTTCATGGTTTCGGGGCTTTACGGGAATAGGGGCTTTTAGGGGTTTAGGGCTCAGGGTTGAGGAGTTGTATGGGGGCTAGGATTTAAAGAAGTTGAGGGTTCAGGGATTTTTGGGTTAGGGCAAGTGTAGGCTGCAGGGTTTAACAGAATGATTTAGTGTTTCAGAATTTCAGGGTTCATGAGACTAACTACAGACCAGGACTGCGCGATGCCGGCAAGACAGTCTGCGGGGGACGGGGGGGAGGCAGCATATTCAAGCCAACTCCTTCCACATTCCACACGGAGGTTGTTGAAATTCATGCTCCGGTTTCGGGTGCCTAAGACAGGGTGGGTCCTAAAAATAACAGCTATAGGGTACCCGATGATAGCCTACACCACTACCGAACGGAATCAAGCCCACGAGACCGTACCCTGGAAGAACCCGGCCCT
Organism: Symbiodinium natans; assembly: GCA_905221605.1. Lineage (NCBI taxonomy): Eukaryota > Dinophyceae > Suessiales > Symbiodiniaceae > Symbiodinium > Symbiodinium natans. The sequence continues at coordinate 30,879 of CAJNDS010000551.1, read as the reverse complement.
TGACTTCTCGGCTGGGGGGGGGGGGGGCTGCCCTCGTAAGAAAAGGGGACTTATATACCCTACAGTAATATTTTGGTTTAAAGGGCAGTCGGGGGGTGCTGCTAGGGTTGGGGGCTTCTAGGGTTTAGGCCTTGGCGGCGGGCTCCGTGAGTAAGACCTCGACGAGCTGGGCCGTCGCCTTCCTGGCTTCTCGCGCTCGTGCCTGGAGAGGAGGTGCAACTGCTAGGACGGTTGGACTTGTGCGCTTGTCCCTAGTGGAGTTGGTAGCAGGGGGCGCTTAAGATGCACAAGGCCCTCAGCAACAAGCGGCCTCATGAAGAGCTCGCGAGCTGTGAGGTGCTTATTGCCGCCGTTGCTGATGTCGTCACCTCGGGTGTCCCCCCCGAAGCGATCACCTCCTTTGCCTCCTTTGCCCTTGCCCCTGTCGTCTCGGCGGTCATCTCGGCGGTCGTAGTCGCGACGGTCATCACGACGGTCATCACGGCGGTCGTAGTCCCGGCGGTCGTCTCGGCGGTCATCTCGACGGTCATCCCTTCGGTCATAACCCCCACGGCGATCATCCCGGTCATAGCCGCGCCCTCCGCCCCCACCACCCCCGCCGCCGTCCACGGACACGTTCACAGCGCGCATCTTGCCTTTGCGATCGTCGTACTCCGCATCGAAGCGGACTTTGTCTCCCTTGCCCAGGCCTTTGCAACCCTGCAGACAGGAGGCGTGGCAGAACAAATCCTCGCTGCCATCATCGGGTCCTGCACAGGGAAGTGCAAATCGCCATCCTGACAAGATGCTTGCAGAGACTGTGATATCAGTGCGGTGCCATGCGGTGCCTATGAAGCCAAAGCCCTTGTCTTCGACCCAGTTCTTCACAATGCCAGACTTCGACATGTCTCCTGTGCAGATTTGTGGACGTTTTGGTCGCTCTTCCAACTGCAGCCCTCACGACACACCGTCCTGGCAGCACCGCGCCAAGGCACGCAAACTACCCCCGCTGGAACTGATGGAGCAAGCCAAGGCACAGCATTACAATTTAAAGTTTGGGTTAGGGTTTAGGGTTTAGGGATTTCAGGGTTTGGGGTTTAGAGTATGGGCTACTTAGGGGTTAAGGTTTAAGGGTAAAGGGCTTATATTTGGGGGTTTAGGTTCGAAATGGGGTCTAGGGTTTAAGCCTTCAGGGTTTGGGGTATGGTGGTTTGGAGTTTTGGACTTGGGGGTTAAATTTAGAAGAAGAAGGCTGAGGATTGTAAGGTAAGTTCGTTGGCGGTGGTCAAGTGGCTTGTGGGAGGCAAGGAAGGAAGGAACTTTATACAGTTTTTCAGGGCATACATGGCCCCCTCTTCCGATTTTTGCGATCTTCCTGTGGTTGACCTATACAACTCAGTGGAGAGCGGACCATTCGCGCGCCGGCCGACAAACGTCAGCATCATGAGCATTCGCTACAGACCCTGGCTCAGCCTACAGGGTTCAGGCCCTAAACCCTAAACCCTAAACCCTAAACCCTAAACCCTAAACCCTAAACCCTAAACCCTAAACCCTAAACCCTAAACCCTAAACCCTAAACCCAGGGATTAGGGCTTGGTAAAGTGGCGCAGCGTCGACCATCCTGGAAGGCTTTGCTTATGGGTCTAGGGCTCACCGGGCTGTGCTTGCAGAGCTTGTCTATACTCCCCTCAGAACCTTAAAAACATATTTTCAATATCCTCTTGGGGTTTATATGAACAAACATCGAAAATAGTTCCCAAAGAAAAGATATGGTTATCGTGCAGACGGCTTAAGTACCTCAAGCCCGAACGGATGAAGTCGCCTGCTCCATCTTCTGCACATCCACACCTCCGATGGTAAGGTTCCCCTTCGGATGGGGGGTGGTGTCATGCTCTTTCTTCGTCTGTCGCTGTGGGCTGAAATGTGTCGATCTACCAGTGCGCTAAACCCCAAAAGCTAAACCCTAAACCCTAAACCCTAAACCCTAAACCCTAAACCCTGAACCCTGAACCCTGAACCCTGAACCCTAAGCCCCTGACATGGCAGTTGTTACGGGTAGGAGCACTCAGACTCACAGATCTGCAGATGAGTTTGCAACCCAAGGCTGTTTGCGAGATACCTGGTCACGAGATGGAATCGGGCTAGGCTTTTGAGGGTCTAGGCCCTAGGCCGCCGCACCCTCGGCTGTTTGTTTGGTGTGTTTGGTTCCCAACTTTTCGGCGACATCGGCTTTACCGTAGCTCCCAAAACACCTCTAGAGTAAGGAGTTGAAAAGCTGGGCACATGAGTAAGAAGAAAGGCGCGCAGTCCCCCACAAACCCAGCCCTTCCCCCACCCCCCTCCGGCGGAAGCGGCGTTAGCCCTTAGACAAGCACCCGCTGCATCGAAAGCCAAGCCGCAAAGGATACAGCTTCCAGCCGGAGCATCGATTGAGTTCACAATCGCGCCTTGCTTGTTTTCGGATGACTTGCAATTAGAAGCAGTTTCGGGCCAAGGGCTTTGGTTTGGAGGGCAACGCGACATGCAAATTGAAGCGCAACATTTGCCCCAGCCTGGCCCAGCACGCTGTTGTCATGAAGGCGAAGGTCATTGCGCAAGCAAGCACAAACCACGCCTTCCGTTGACCTACAATCAGTCTGGTCAAAGATCTGTACCACAGTGCTGAGAACTGTTTTGCTTCCGGCTCTTGCCGCTTAACTTCGGCAGGCTCGAACAATCTCGAAGCCCAAGCCTCATAAAACCTTGCAAATCCCAAACCCTTCAAATAAGAAGCCCTGTACATCTTCGAACAACTGAACACTGTACACATAACCACCCCCCCCCCCCCCCCCCCCAATTATTCGGGATAGGGATTTCCGATCGGTAGTGCAGGAAGTCTTTGGGTACACAAGTTCCTTCTAAGCAGGCTCAGGGTTCGGGGTTCAGAGTGTAAAGTGTAGGGTTTGCCAGCATGGAATGGTGTTTGGCTTTGGGTGTCAGGTTTGGATGTGGAACAGACTGGCTGAGAGTGATGTTGCCATACTGATATATGCATGTTGCCAGTTCGAGCAATCTATCTGGCTGCGCCTGGCAGGAGTCAAGATCGCCATTCCTTAAGAGCATTCAAGCGCTTGCCCTTGCAGTGAATGCTTTTGGCACAGCTAGCTTCAAAAGACTTCATGGACGCATGCTTTCCGCATCTTGCCGTGCTAGCGCCCGCAGAAACTTGGAAGAGACATCTGACATTTTTAGGCACACGATCTCTACAGCAGCTTGTCTTCGCTTACCAGCGCAGATGACTCAGATGACTCTCGTCGTTTCAGTCTATCAGGCGATCACACGCGCGGAAGCTCGACCAGGAGCTCCTTGCCGCACATGCCCCACATGATGCGGCACGTCTTTCTGCGTACCGGGATGTGCGGGTTTCCCGAAATCCGGTGCCTTTTTGCGTGCGTTCCGATCATAAGGAATGATTCTCCTGTTTTGGGGTATATGAGGGGGGTACTCCTTATTTCTGGACATGCCCGAGTCCTTCGCGGACCTCACCCAAAGCTGGCAAAACCTGGCAACTGCAAGCGCTCCACACTTCTCAAAATTTGATATTCAGACATCTGCCAGGCATGTCTGTATACTGGCCCTTCTTATTCTGAACCGCTCTTTCGGTGCGATGTCTCTCGAAGCAACAGTGTCACATTTTCATCCTTACTATTTCGCATGGTTTGCACCTTCCAACAGCTTTGTCAAAACAGGTCTACCTGGGGCTCGATTTACGTATAAATAGTTTAGTGGCGGCTACCCCGTAATTCGCAGGTATGGCCCATAAAACTGTAGCCAGGATGGCCCTGAAACCCTCTGAAACAGATTCCTGAATATGACCCTCTTAAACCCAATACGGAAAATATAAAATGCCCCAAAGGCCTACCTAGGTAGGTAAAGAGAAATTCAGCTGCACATGGGCCTTCTAAGTCTCTCACTTCTCGTTTCCCTGTCGCTTCCAGCCCCCCCCCCCCCCTAACCCTAAACCCTAAACAATAAACCTTAAACCCTAAACCCTAAACCAGGGAACGAGGCATATACCCTTGAAGGGAGTAGATAGGGTACCTCATTCCCTCATTCCCTACTAAGAACCAGAGCCAGCAGCGCCTGAGTTTGGGAAGAATCTCGGCTGGTCATCAAAGTCAGGGAGGCCACCGAAGTTGGACGCCAGGAGGTCTGCCTCAAGGAGGGTTTTAGGGTTTAGGGTTTAGGGTTCGGGTTCTGAGGCGGGCTGCGGACTTTGGGGGGTTTGAGGGGTCTTTCGGACTTGGGGGTTTCGGATCTCGGGTTTGGGGTTTCGGCTTTGGGTTTTTGGGGATTCGTGCCACAGAGGCCTGTAGGTCGCGAAATTGAATCCCAAACATCCTAAGCCCCATGCATCATATCTATGCAACAATAATCGACGACGCGCCCTTTTTGTTGGCTCATGAAGTTTTGGAAAGGATGGAGTTCGCAAGGGAACGTAACTAGTACAACAAGGAAGCAGGGGTTCTACGGGGCGTTCGAGCATCCGACCCCCCCTTAAGCGAGGCCAGACACCCTCAGAAAAGAACCTTTGTAGGGTTAAGGGCCGGGGGTTCAAGCGGGGGGACCGGGGACCCGGTTCCATACCCCCCTTGAGCCCCCCTCCCTTCAGAACCCTATAAAGGACTCATAGGGAGTAACCTACGAAAGAACAGGCTTTCAGTTCAGTTTCGGTAATTAGGCATCCTCCGCACGACATCCAATTCCCCCAAGATGCCCCTTTAACTGAGCGAGGCTACCCTGAAACGTCGCCTAACCTTGCCCTAAACCCTACAAGCCCCAAACCCTCTTTGTTGCGAGGAGGGAAGGGGACAAGGGGACAGTTTCAACCCTCAACTCTCAACCCTAAACCCCAAACCCTAAACCCTAAACCCTAAACCCTCAACCCTCAACCCTAAACCCTAAACCCTGGATGCTTTGACACCCGATGCCGCCTTGTCCGCCGGACGCCGCGGGGCGCTGCTTGCACCTCCAAACCAGGGTTTGGGACTCAGGGGGGACAACAAAAACGGGTTGGTTTAGGGCTTAGGGAAGTTTAGGGTTTTTAGGGCCTTATGAGGGTTTCGGGTTTAGGGCCTTCTGAGCCCTAAGCCCTAATCTGCCTCTCCTTAAAGAAGGGTTGTTCACGGTTGGAGCTTTAGGGTGTTGCTCGGTGTAAACCCTACGAAGCCTAAGCCCAAAATGCCGGCAAGCCGAAGCCCTAAGAGTCCTAAAGGCCACCTAAAAACCTTAAAAAGTCCCAAAGGCCCTAAAAGGTGCAAGCCCTAAAAAGCCAACAGCACCCCCTGAAAAGAAAAAACACACACACACACACACTCAAGCACACACACTCAAGCACACACACTCAAGCACACACACTCAAGCACACACACTCAAGCACACACACTCAAGCACACACACTCAAGCACACACACTCAAGCACACACACTCAAGCACACACACTCAAGCACACACACTCAAGCACACACACTCAAGCACACACACACACACACCTAAACCCTAGCCCCATACCGGCTAGAGCTGCCATCCAGTCTCTAGGCTGCCGGGCCATCTTCCACTGCGCCGAGGTTGCCCTGACCTCGGCATCCGAAACCTTAAGGCCCTAGACCCATCCGAAACCCTGAGCCCTAAACCCTAAACCCTAAACCCTAAACCCTAAACCCTAAACCCTAAACCCTAATGTGGTAGGGGACCGGTCCCGCAGCCGGTCTGCTTGCCAGTGGCCAAGATCTTTGGGGTTTTTAAGCACCACCCGGGGAGAAACCTAGGAATAAAGAGGGTGCCCATTTTGGTTTTTAAGGGGATTGTAAGGGAACCCCAACCCTTAAAAAATGAAAACAGGGCCTACTCCCGGTCCGAATAAGCACCACCCGAGATAACTTTCTGATTCTTCGTGGTGAATGAGGGAATCAGGTAGCCCATATACTCCCTTACTGTAGGTACGGGGATGTATCAATATACTGTACCCACTTCCCTCAGTCCCTATTACGAACCAGCGCGGTGCACCCTCAGAAGACGTGAGCTCAGGACCTGTTCCCAGGACATGGGCCTGCCGAGTCATTTGGGGGATGCGAAAAATATGGGTCCCCTCGAAGTCTCTTGGTGCCCTCCAAATAGTAAGGAGTTACCACTATTTGCTGAAGAACCACCAAAGCACTAAAACGATCCAGGGAACGTTGTTCTGCAGCTTGTTTTTGGGGGGAGGGGGGGCGGGGGGGGGGGGTGGTGGTTCTTAAGCAAACAGTAGGTTTTTCGCTTTGGTAGAAACACAATGGGCCCACACCACAGTTTTGATCATCCCCCCCCCCCCCAAGTTGCGGCTTGGGTGTGGAACTTGTGCGTAGTAAGCAGAGATGGAGGCCTTAAGAGAATGGAGAGCGGAGGGGATGCTTCTTCGGGTGGGGTTGGTGGGTTTTTCAGGGGCGGCTCTTGCAGGTATGGGGCTAAAGGATTGAGGTTTTGAGCATAAGGAAAGTATCTGGGCTTGGCCAGTTTAAGTCTAAGTGGCAGGGTACACCCCTAAAACCCAGTGGGCCGTTTAAACCTCCGAGAGCAATTCCTAAAAAGAGTCTTCGTAAGCCCGGTTTCAGTTCTCGAACATGCAAGCCATCCCAAGACCGAAGGGCCTTCCCAGTTTTTGCTGACCCCTTAGTCTTAAATGTCACTAGACCCCAACCCTACCCACAAAATTCCAAGAACGGCCGAATGCCCCAGCCTGCGGCATGTACCCGACGTGCTTGCCCCTAGGTGGCCTTGGCACTGGGTACTGGGCACCTTGAGAGTGCACAGAACCTCCGGTTGCTGGGGGTTGGTGCTTTTCTTTACTTCTCCAATAACCAAGGGGGGAAAGAAGGTTAAACTCCATTCTTCCTACTAAATGAAGGAAAACCGGAAAAGTTTAAAGTTCAGCTGTTGGAGAAGTGTTTTTTTAATGAGGATGTCTAAGGTGCTTTGGTTGCATGATTTCGGGGATTCGGGCTTGGGGTGCTGGATTGTGGGGCTTGGGCTTTCGATGGTCTGAGAGCGTGGCAAGTGCCACCGAGCGCGCTGGCGTTCAAACTCTTCCTTCACGCACTGAGGCCTGACTTCAGGAGAGCTCTCATCAGCCCGTCTAGGGTTTAGGGTTTAGGGTTTAGGGTTTAGGGTTCAGGCTATCTTGCCATCAACGCTCCATCTTGCTTTTATCCTAGACGCACGGATTTCATGAAGCTCAATTCCTGTTGGCTACTAGACTACTAGGACATGAAAGAATGCCGCATCATGGAATCAACATTCTACTAGTGCCTATTCCTTCAGTACAAACCAGCAGTAAGTAAGAGGTAACGGACAAACGAAGATGCACCTAAGCCCTAAACCCTAAACCCTATAAACTCTAGACCCTAAACCCTAAACCCTAAACCCTAGTAAGAGGTAACGGACAAACGAAGATGCAGCTCCGCCTGGTCCGCCGCGGGGGAAGCTCTTCGTTGCGGCCCTGTGGGGTTTAGGGTTTAGGGTTTAAGTTTAGGGTTTAGGGTTCAGGGTTTAGGGTTTAGGGTTCAGGGTTCAGTTCAGGGTTTAGGGTTTAAGGTGTATGGTTCCTAGGCATGCCCCTTTGAAGGCTTCTTGGTACTTAAGCAGAGGGTTTAGGGTTTAGGGTTTAGGGTTCAGGGTTTAGGGTTTAGGGTTTAGGGTTTATCCTCCAAGCTAAGGTTACACAACAACTGCTTCCACACCTCTAAGGTCGCATGAACCTCCAAGTAAGCGAAATAATGATTGGCCTCGACGGCTATGCGGCCGGGGCGGTCCTGCCATGAGACTTGCGGCACTTAGACAGAGAAGTCTAGACCCCAAAACCCTATACTTTCAACCCTTGGCCCTAACTGCATCGAACCCTAAACCTAAATCCCAAACCCTCAAGCCTAAACTACCCTCAGATCCTAAACTTTCAGACCCTAAGAAGGTGGAACCTTTCTCAACCAAAAAGGACTCGTGCCAGGAAGGCCAGCTTTCCCGTCATCACAGCAAGCTGCGCATCTTTCCGCGCGCAGGCCTTGGCTCAACAAGAGGGGCTTGGGGAATAGGGTTTCAGGATTAGGGTTTTAGGTGTTGGGTTGCCTAGGGTTGACTTGAAGGTTCATGGGCACTCATAAGTAGGGCTAGTAGGTGCCAAAGATAAGGTATAACCATACCTATCCTTCAGATTATCCACTCTTTAAGTACCCATGACCCTCCAAGTGGGGATTTTCGGGTTTCAGTGTTTAGCACTCTAGGGCAGAGGGTTCGGAGTACCCTGTAGAAGGCCCTTTAGACGGCATTTAGGGCAATTTAGGGCTTTAGATGGTATCAGGGTTCTTGCGCGGCTTTAAAGAGTGGGGCAGGAAGGAAGGACGGAAGGAAGGACGGAAGGAAGGAAGGAAGGAAGGATCAAGAGGTTCGGCTTGTGGTGTGGGGGGGCAAGCGGTATGTTGCCCATGGCTGAGAGCTGGGCAAACTGCCCTCGTCGCAGCAAATCCCTGGCACAGCACATGGTCGCAACTCACTCCCTGGCTGGGATGCTGGCTGAGCCAAGCTCTAACCCTAAACCCTAAACCCTAAACCCTAAACCCTAAACCCTAAATCGCTGATCAAGCAATTCCCACCTGATGTCTCCGCGATTGGCACGGGCCTGGACACCAGGATCCGTGGCGGTCATGAGGTTTCTATGCTTCGTGGGTGGGGTGGCGCGTACCATAAGGACTAAAAACAAGAAAACTATAATAAGCATAATAACTGTAATGACTATAATGACTATAATCACTATAATCACTATAATCACTGTAATCACTATAATCACTATAATCACTCTAATCACTATAATCACTATAATCACTATAACAGCTACAATAACTACAATAACTACAATGTAACTACAATAGCTGCAGCGGGACGAGCCTCTGCAGTTCTGAAGTCGTCGGAATCCTGCTCCTGCGCAGCAAGAGAACTGCTGTTGAGGAAGTTGCCGCAACTGTGCTGGGACGCGGTGCTGGAGGCAACGTTTTGTTGTTGCGTGGATAAAATAACTACAATAACTATAATAACGATAATAACGATAATAACGATAATAACTATAATAACCACAATAACTAGCATAACTATGATAACTTTAATAAGTATAAGAACTATAGGAACTATAATGACTCGTGCAACTATTAACACTACCTCTGTCTCCAAAAGCTGCCTTGGTGCTTTTGAACAGCTCCAGGTCGGTCTTCCGCGCCGGTTTTTGGGGGGGTTGAGGGGGTCTCAAGGTTGAAAAGTTGAGCGTTGCGGGTTTTTTGAGGGTTTTATCGGGGTTTATCGGGGTTTATAGGGGGGGTTAAAAGGTGTTTTTTAATAGGTTTTTATGGGTTTCTAGGGGTTTCTAGAGGTTTCTGCGAGGTTTTACAGGGGTGTTTAGGGGTTGCGGGGGGGGGGGGGGGGGAGCTCGAGGGATGCAGGAGCGCCTCCTCAGCGTCAACGAAGGTCTCGGCAGACTTGGGTTCCTCGAGAGCTCCTCCCAACGCTTAGGGTTTAGGGTTTAGGGTTTAGGGTTTAGGGTTTAGGGTTTAGGGTTTAGGGTTTAGGGTTTAGGGTTTAGGGTTTAGGGTTTAGGGTTTAGGGTTTAGGGCTTAGGGCCAGATTTCTTCCTAGCCGCACCCTCGGCCTGTTTTGTTCTGCCTATTAGCAGGACCCGAAACCCTAAACCCTAAATCCTAAGCATAAACCCGAAACCCTGAACCCAAACCCTACACTCTTTCAACCATCCCCACAATGATGAACAAGCAGGGCTTTAAACTAGAGGGACCCCCAAAACACCCCCAAAAGTCTTTGGGCCCCCTGAACAAAAACACGCTTAAGCCCCACAGGCCGCCCGAAAACGGTTTAGGGTTTCGGGTTTCGGGTTTAGGGTTTCGGGTTTCGGGTTTAGGGTTTAGGGTTTAGGGTCCAAGAACCCATCAAGAAGCTTGAAGCCTGATCTGCTCTAACACATAGTTGCATGCAAGCCATTTCCCCCTGAGCCCTTAACCCGAAGCCCTAAACCATCCTGTCGCACTGCTGTCGGAAGTCCTGCGAAGCTGCTAAAGGCACCCCGACGCCGACCTGCCAAGGATTGGCCCTAAGGGTCTAGGGTCTCGGGTTCCCTAAGAACCCCGAAGCCTGCCTGAATGGTGCGAGTCGGGTTTTCGGGGCAGCCCACACAAACCAGGGCTTTGTAGGGTTCGAAGAAGTATAGGATGTAGGGTTGCATGTTGCGTACTCTTGTTCCTGCGAGGCAATGCTTCCCTTCCCTTCTCTTGACCTCATTGAGGACCGCGCGTGCGTGGGCTTAAAGCCTAGTTGCCCAGCAGTCAAAAAACCCCTCAGCTTGAAACACTACAAGAATGGACACGCCTGTGCTGCTGCTGCTCCCTCCCACCGTCTCTGTCGCAGCCGCCACCGCCTGTGGCTTGCGACGGCCTCGGGGAACGTCGAGGATGCGGTTTGCCACACTTCACGGCCCTGTGAATTCCTTCAGTTTTTCGGGTCTGACTTAGGAACCCCGACGAAAACTTAACATAGGGGCCTCAATATGTACAGTAGGGTTTTGGGGGGTTATATTGTAGTAGAATTATACAGGGATCATACGAGAATACTGTTCGTAATTCTTCCGAGCCCTCCGTAGAAGTTGTGTTCCAGGGCCAACGCTGAGCCTCTTACGCGCCAAAGCCTTGAACTCGTCGCGCACCCGATCGTGGTTCTCGTCTGCTTCGATCTCCTGTTAGGAACCCCCTAAGCCCTAAACCCTAAACCCTAAACCCTAAGCCCTAAACCCTAAACCCTAAGCCCTAAACCCTAAACCCTAAACCCTAAGCCCTAAACCCTAAACCCTAAGCCCTAAACCCTAAACCCTAAACCCTAAGCCCTAAACCCTAAACCCCTAGGCCCTAAGGCCCTAAACCCTAAAACCTGAGCCCCAAGCCCCGGAGCTTGATGAAACCCCACTGCGGCACACTGTGAGACAGCCACGTGTCCGTAGTCTTCGGCATACTGACATACTTAACACTTGGGACAGGTTCTAGGGATGCTTTCTTCTGCTAGGTTTAGGGTTTAGGGTTTAGGGTTTAGGGTTTAGGGTTTGGGGTTTGGGGTTTGGGGTTTAGGGTTTAGGGTTTAGGGTTTAGGGTTTAGGGTTTAGGGTCCCGGGTCTAGGGTGAGCTGCTTGTGCCAACCTACAGGAGCGAGATCCTTTGGTTTGCTGAGGGAAGAGCACTCCTTGAGGGTGTCTTGGAGAGCTGCCTCTGCAAGTCATGTATCCCCTTTCACGTCCACACAACTCCTTGTAAACCCAAAAGCCAAAACCCGACCTGCTTCCTACCAACTTGAACGGCCTCTTCTGAACCCCCCCCCAAAACCCCCCCCCCCCCCCCAAAAAAAAAAAAAAAAAAAAAAAAAATATATATATATATATATATAATATTAAAAAAATATATATAAACAAAAACACCGGAAGCCGCATACTTACAAGTACCCCTGAACCGAATCAGCGCATCATCTTCCCGCAGTCTTCGCCCTCGAGCTCGGGTTCTGGAGGCCGCTTGTTGGGCGGCTGGAAGTCGTCGTTCCTAGCTGTCGACTTCAAAAAGCCCCAACTTTTTTTTATCATTAGAACTCCAAATTGAACAATCAGGGAACTTGAAAATGATCCCAACTCGATACCTAGGTTCCACTCAACGAGGTCATCCTGCAACAGGGCGCGCAGCTCCCGCACGTCTTGGTCGTAGTACCTACGAAGCTCCTCCCGCAACTCCGTTGATGGACTTTCCAGGTAGCTGTCTCTGACATGCTGCTCTTCGAAGGCCTCTTCAGGTAAGTCCTCCACCTCTGAGAGCCCAAGAAACTTGCAAACTCTTTGCAGCTCTCTGCGAGGGTTGTCCCGGAATCGCTCAGAGACCACCACCAGAAGCTGCTCTTCAGGGAAGAACTGCCGAATTCGATGCAGCTGCTTTGCATAGAAGCCCCTCCGAAAGGCGTCCCACCTGCTGGGCTCCTTGCTGCGAAGCTCTTGCCTCATTCGTTTTGAGAGTCACAAGATACAATGAACGGCTCGATTCTCGAAATCACACAAGCTGCAGTCGCCAAGGTTTTCGAAGTGCAAAAGCGTGTCAAAGACACTCGTTGATTCCCTCCTTTCGTGTTCTTTCAACCCCATGTGCTTCATCTATTCATGTGTGTGCGTCTGCGTCTGTGTCCGCGTCTGTGTCTGCAACTATGCTTGGAGGTTCATGGTACTTATTAACCAAACAGAACCGTACTTATAACGTACTTATACCCATATCAAATTAGGGCACTTAAGGGGCTTATAAATGGGTGATAAGCACAGCTATATCTGGTTTCTAAGTACCATGAACCTCCAGGTGTGTGTGTGTGTGTGTGTGTGTGTGTGTGTGGGTGGGTGCGTGCGTGCGTGCGTGCGTGCGTGCGTGCGTGCGTGCGTGCTTTGTCCACTCGCTTCCTGTGCACTCAATGGTGTGCTTGGTGGCTCTCTTCACCTGCGGCAGAACTAAGCTAAGCGCAAGGTGGGCAAGACAAAGAAACCGAAACTCATGCTCCAAGATACAAATCTCTTAAAGGAATGCCCCGCCGAGTTGCTGCCAACGCTCTTGAAGTGTGCCCACGTCACGACCCTTGCTCAGGTCGTGGTTGTGATGAGACACTGCTCTGTTTATCGGGTTCCTGAGAAGGACGACAATGCGGGCGTGGGGCAACAGCTCTGCAATGCGAGGCATGGCTTTAGGAAGGTACATGTAGCTCGGCGTGACGTCGCCAATCGTCTTTGGGCCCCAGTCTGCCCAGGCTGCATCACAAAACCAGGAAGAGTAATAAGCCGCACCTTTCTCAAACTCCTCGTCCTCGTCGAAGTAGTGCAGCTCCTGGTTGGGCAAAAAGAAGTCCTGGCCATGACCCAGCCACTGCAGCTGAGACCGCAATGAGCAAGTTCCAGCTTTCATGGCACCTGGGACTATGACTACGCTTCTTGCGGCCAGCCATCTCTGTGCAGCTACGTCGTCCATGGCCACCGGCCTCTACTGAAGAGCACGCGTCATCTCTCTACCCATAAAACCCTAAGAAGTGTCGGGCATCGGTAGAAGCAGACGATTCGTTAGAAGAACCACGAGATGTGAGGTGGAATCTCTGTGTATACATATGTATGTATATATGTATATGTACATATACACATATACATGTTATGCACATGCATACGGACACTCACCACTATTTTTTTAATGCTCCAGCTATACGTACAGTACGAAATCTCACGAAAACCCCGCAGTCAGAAAACCCTCTAAACGGCTCAAGCTGGTCTCGGCCTAGCCAGACAGCTGCTATCCTTCGCCCGCTGTGACTGGGGGCCCCCTTCTTCTGGCTGCCTACTGGAAAGCGGGCTGTAGGGTTCAGGGTTTGTAGGGTTTAGGGTTTGTAGGGTTTAGGGTTTAGGGTTTAGGGTTTAGGGTTTAGGGTTCAGGGTTCAGGGTTTAGGTTTTAGGGTTTAGGGTTTCGGGTTTAGGGGGTTTCGGGTTTAGGGTTTATAGGGGTGAGGGTTTAGGGGCGCTTAGATCAGCCCTACACCGCTGGCAGAGCTCAACAACACACAAGCACGGACTCGCACTTCACGGGGTCTTTGAGTACCCTTCCTGAACTGCAGTGAGAACAGAGTTTAGGGTTTAGGCAGGGTATAGGGTTTAGGGTTTAGGGTTTAGGGTTTAGGGTTTAGGGTTTAGGGTTTAGGGCTTAGGGTTTAGGGTTTAAGGTTTAGGGTTCAATCTGTAAACCCCAAACCCCAAACCTGCGCAGTCCTCGATCATGGCGAACAGCGAAGGCACGGGGGCGTCTTCGATGGGCAGGGGCGCAGGAGGCTGCGACTGCATAGATGGGCGTGGCTTTCGGGCTTAGCCCACGGTTTAGGGTTTAGGGTTTAGGGTTTAGGGTTTAGGGTTTAGGGTTTAGGGTTTAGGGTTTAGGGTTTAGGGTTTAGGGTTTAGGGTTTAGGGTTTAGGGGTTGGGGGTTTAGGGTAGGGGGGACTAAGCCCCCCCTGTTTAAACGCCGAAACGATTCAAAGACCTTTAGGACCCCCCTATGCCCTAGTGTTTTTAGTTCGGGCAGGCGGGTTCAATAAGCCGGGAAACCCTAAACCTTCAACCATAGACCCTACACCCGAAACCCTAAACCCAAACCCCTAGACCCTAAACCCTAAACCCAAATCCTGCATCCTAAACCCGAAACTCATTGCTTCCCTGGAACCTCTTGCCCGCAGCTCCCCACATATACTTCCCGATGTTTGGGGCTCTCACCATCTTGGAGCGGCGGGCTTCAAGTGCTTAGGGTTTAGGGCTTAGGGTTTAGGATCTCATGACAGGGCGTCCCTTTCTTCATGGGGATACTGGCGTTCAACCCTAAACCGCAAACCCTACACCCTAAACCCCGAACACAACCACCGTCTTCCTTAGCTTTTCTTCGTCACCGCCGAGCTTTGTAGAGGGGGAGGCTGCGGCTTTACCTGCTGTTTTTTTGTATTTTGCTCGCACTTGGAGGTCCAAAAGGGTACTTCTACGGTGGTCTCCGGAAATAGGGGTTACCTTTTGGGGGTTGCCTTTCAGGGGATTCTATTCTATTTGGGGCATGAAAAGGGGTACCCCCTATTTTGGGAAACCTCCATATCTAAGCCTAAACAAATTAAGGGCCCATGAATCAGAACCCTCTATAGGAGGCAAGGGACCAGAAAAGGATCCATGTAACTCCCCGTAGATTATGGGCTAGAGTTAGGGTAGCTATGGTAACCTCTTTTGCTTGAGTGTGGATATGTTATAGGGTTTCGTTTAGGGTTTAGGGCTTCTAGGGCTTAGGGCTTAGGTTTAGGGTTTAGGGTTTAGGGTTTAGGGTTTAATTAGGGTTTAGGGTTTAGGGTAGAGTAATGCAGGGTTCAAAGCTCAGGGTCGAGGTCTGTGAAGTGAAAGGTTTAAACCCCGCCGTCCTTCTAACTCGAACGCAAAAAAAACTTTAAACCCTAAACCCTAGAATCTTGAAGCCCTAAAACCTTGAAGCCCTAAACCCTAAAACCTTGAGCCCTAAACCCTAACATCTTGAAGCCCTAAACCCTAAACCTTGAAGCCCTAAACCCTGAAACCGGTAAACCCTAAACCCTGAAACCTTGAAGCCCTAAACCCTGAAACCTTGAAGCCCTAAACCCTGAAACCTTTAAACTTTAAGCCTAAACCCTAAAATCGTGAAGCCCTAAACCCTGAAACCTGTAAACCCGAAACCCTGAAACCTGTAAACCCCTTTAAACCGATAAACTAGAAACCGTACAAACTTCAAACCCTAGACTCCCTAGACCTCCCCCTGCCCCCTAACATTAGACACTCAGAATTATGCTTCTATTACGGCAAAATGGGGGGGGGGGGTATTTAACATTAGGGGTTTGAAGCTTACGGGTCAGGGTTTAAGGTTGTGCTTCAATCTTCAGGCTTTCGTTTCGCCGACTTCACCCTCAGCAAGCATACAGTCTCGTATTGGCCCTCGGACGATGCGCGCATGACAGCGGTCTCACCAGACTTGTCCCGCACGTTCTTGTCGGCACCAGCTTCCAGCAGCAAACGTACGATCCCGACATGGCCCTTGGAGCAGGCGCGAATCAGAGCGCTCTCCCCGGAGTTGTTTTGCAAGTTCGTGTCGGCACCGGCCTCCAGCAGCGAATGTACAATCGCGACATGGCCCTTGGAAGATGCCCGTATCAGAGCGGTCCGGCCGGACTCGTCCCGGGAGTTCTTGTCGGCACCGGCTTCCAACAGCAAACGTGCAGTCTCGGCGTGCCTTTTGAATTCTTCGGGCTTGGAACAAAGTTCGTGGATGCCTCCGGGAGATGTATGCATGAGGGCGGTCATGCCGGACTCGTCACGCAAGTTCTTGTCGGCACCAGCTTCCAGCAACAAACGTACAATCTCGACGTGGCCCCAAGGAGATGCGAGCATGATAGCGGTCTTGCCGGACTTTTCCTGCAAGTTCTTGTTGGCACCAGCTTCCAGCAGCAAACGTGCAATCTCGACGTTGCCATAGAGCGTAGAACAGGCCCACATGAGAGCGGTTTCGCCGGACTCGTCCTGGACGTTCTTGTTGGCACCAGCTTCCAGCAGCAAACGTACAATCTCGACGTGGCCAATGCGAGAGGCGCGAATGAGGGCGGTCTCGCCGGACTTGTCCCGCACGTTCTTGTCGGCACCAGCTTCCAGCAGCAAACGTACAATCTCGTCGTGGCCATTGGAAGATGCCCGAATGAGAGCGGTCTGGCCGGACTTATCCATGAGAGTGGTCTCCTCGAAGTTGTCCTGCAAGTTCGTGTCGGCACCAACGTCCAGCAGCAAACGTACAATCTCGACATGGCCCTTGGAAGATGCGAGCATGAGAGCGGTCTCGTCGGACTCGTCCTGCCAGTTCTTGTCGGCACCAGCATCCAAGAGCAAACGTACAAACTCGTAGGACCCTCGAAAGATGCATGCATTAGAGCAGTCTGGCCGGAATCGTCCTCCAAGTTTGTGTCGGTGCCAGCAGCCAGCAACAAACGTACAATCTCGACGTGACCCTTGGAACATGCGAGCCCGAGAGCGCTCTCGCCAGACTCGTTTTGTAAGTTCTTATCGGCACCAGCATCCAAGAGCAAACGTACAAACTCGATGTGACCCTCGAAAGATGCATGCATCAGAGCAGTGTGGCCGGAATCGTCCAGTACGTTTGCGTCGGTGCCAGCAGCCAGCAACAAACGTACAATCTCGACGTGACCCTTGGAACATGCGAGCCCGAGAGCGCTCTCGCCAGACTCGTTTTGGAAGTTCTTATCGGCACCAGCATCCAAGAGCAAACGTACAAACTCGATGTGACCCTCGACAGATGCATGCATTAGAGCAGTGTGGAAGGAATCGTCCAGTACGTTTGCGTCGGTGCCAGCAGCCAGCAACAAACGTACAAACTCGATGTGGCCCTCGAAAAATGCATGCATGAGAGCAGTCTGGCCGAAATCGTCCTGCAAGTTCTCGTCGACACCAGCGGCCAGCAGCATGCGGCCCACTTCCACATGGCCTGTATCGGCAGCATACTCAAGCAACTCACACTCAGCTTCAGGCATCTGCTCCGGGCTTAGGGCGGACAACAGCACCAGCATCAAATCAACGGGCCCAGTTAGAGGAGCACCATCCTCCAAGCAACGGCCATTATGTAGTAGCTGTTGAAGGCAGACGGGGAAACCATGCTGGGTTCGCAAGTGGTGTTTCAAGTCGATCACGTGTTCCTGTTCAAGTGCGCCGCTCACCCGCATCGCAGCCAGCTCTCGCCCAGAAACGCTCCAGACACGCAACATGATGCGGCCTTAATTTATTAATAGCTGAAATTGGGATTTGTGGGCTGTTATCGCATAATTACATGGGGACCGCGGCTAAGTGGGACTATCCAGGCTAGCGTCTGAGCTTTTGGTTTCGGAAAGCTTTTGTTGAAACAGTACATGCAATGAGGGAATAATGAGGGAAGACATGGTGAATATCCTGTTGGCAGTCCCTCGCAATCACCTTGGAGCCAATCGAAAGAGGGGCCTGGACTCAGCTGGCGGAGCCGTCCCTTCCCCCTGAGACTAAAAGCCCCTCACCCCAAGCAATTCTCTTGGTAGCCCAGTAACCACATTATAATAAGGGCGCCCTGTTTTTGGGAAAAAAATGTAAAGGGTACCACTGGGCTCCCAAGTTCTAAAATTCAGTCCGACCGGATAGGCTACCCGGTCGACAGACGGCTCAAACCCAAACCTTCTCAAGACGCTCGAACCCCTCAAACCCCTCAACGGGGGCTGATCCAGGGTTTGGGGTTCTGGGTCGTTTATGGTACCTTTTTGCGTTTTTTTTGGGGGGTGGGGAACTGCATTTGTAGCGTAATCCGTCTTATGAGAATAACGGTGCCAAAACAACCCCCTAAACCCTAAACCCTATAAACCCTAAACCCTGAACCCTGAACCCGAAACCCCTAAACCCTAAACCCATCGAGTCCGGGGGCGCCGGCCTTGTGCGACCTCTTCAAGGAGTCCGACCAGGAGGCCTATCGCGTGGCTTCGGATTGAGGGTGCCTAGGGCCTCACAGGTCTGTGTTAGGGTTTAGGGCCTTTAGGGTTTAAGGTTTGGGGTTTAGGGTTTATAGGGTTTAGGGTTTGGGGTTTGGGGTGTGTGGTTTCGGGTTTGGGGGGGGGGGGGAGAGGAAGTGAGGTTGGGGCTCATGCTGGTGAATTCTTTCGAGGTGCACGGTGCTGGAGTGCTGGCCACAATCCGCTGCAGCCCTTCTTGCCACTTGCAGCAACATCGGTTGAGAAGACGGTCCAGGGGGGAGCCTTCATCAACGCTTCTAATCCGCCCAGGCCTCGGGCCGTAGGTGTCCGGGTGGCACAAAGCAATACCCTCACCAAATTTGCACCCCCTTCATTTGTCATTTTTTTCGCCTAAAATGGCTACCCCCCCCCCCCCCCCCCCCCCCCCCACACAACTGACATTTCGGGTGCCTAGAACTGCATCATCCCTAGATGCACAAAAAGCCTCTCAAAGCCCCGAAGCCTACAGGGTGGGGCCCCATAGCTATAAGTAGAGTTATAAGGGCCCTAAACTGGGTTATAAGGACCCTAAGTTAGGTTATAAGTCCCTTAACTACAGTTAGTATAGTAAGGGGGCCCCACCCTGTAACAGCACCTTCACACCCGCGATCTCCTCGTCACGGAGGGTTGGGCCGAGGCGGGTGGCGCGGCGTTGAAATTTCACCTAATCTTTATCGATACTTACTTCTAAGCCTCACGAGTGTTCACCTAATCACCCAAAGCCCCAAAGACCCTAAACCCTAAACCCTGAACTCTAAAACCTAAACCCTAAAACCTAAACCCTAAACCCTGAACTCTAACCCCAAACCCTGAAACCGTGTGCGCCGGCCTCCGATCCGGAGGCGATGGCCAGCAGCTCCCTCTCAGCAAGCCTGCGCAAGTGCCATCAAACCCTCGGACCCCAAAACCCTGGACGCCTAAAACCCAACCCTACGTAGACTCCTAAAACCCCAAACCCCAAGTAGACTCCTAAACCCCAAAGCCACAGACTCCCCTCAAAACCCGAAAGTCCCAAGAGCCTGCTTTGCAAGGGCTGGGGATTTAGGGTTCAGGGCTTGGGGCTTGCCGGTTCCGAACCCCACAATAGAGTATGCTCAACTAGAGACTCAACGATTGAGCCGCCCCACCAAATCTTGCAAGACATACTTCGAGGTTCATGGGCACCCACCAGCAGGCTTATAAGAGGGTCAGAACTTTAGCTATAACCTTACTTCGGGTACCTATTACCCCCCCCCCCCCCCCCCGCCACTAAAAAGTACCCATGAACCTTCAAACCTAAACCCCAAACCCCAAACCCTAAATAAATCACGAATAAACCCTAAACCCTAAATCCTAAACTAACCTCAGATCCCAAAGTAGGCTTGAGAATGACTTCAGCGGCTCGCCTGCCAGTCGCGCGCCGGGAGGCGCGATCGTGGCACACAGCCCACCACGGCGCCTGGCAGGGAGCGCGGGCAGGAAGGTTTAGGGTTTAGGGTTTAGGGTTTAGGGTTTAGGGTGTAGGGTTCAGGGTTTAGGGTCTAGGGTCTAGGGTCCAGGGTTTAGAGGGTTTAGAGGGTTTAGAGGGTTTAGAGGGTTTAGAGGGTTTAGAGGGTTTATAGGGTTTATAGGGTTTATAGGGTTTATAGGGTTTATAGGGTTTATAGGGTTTAGGGTTTGGGGAGACCGTAAACTACCCGAAGCTCTTCAAGCCTAAACTACCCTGAGCTAGCCACGCTACACTCTTAAACCCGACAGCTCCGGGCCAAAAAAAAAACGACCCAAACTGACAATCAGAATGAACTGACTCCTAGGAGCTGCAAACCTAAACCTCATGAACCCTAAACCCTAAACCCTAAACCCTAAACCCTAAACCCTACACCCCGGAACTCGAAACCTTGAACACTACAGTCCTGGAGCTCTCCTCCATCCCCGAAGCCACCCTAAACCCTAAACCCTAAACCCTCAACCCTAAACCCTAAACCCTAAACCCTATACAAACCCTCCGCGCCCCAAGAAACACGCGGGAGGGAGAGAAAAGCTCGGGCCTCAGCCAGCTGCTTCCCGGGGCTGCGACCGCGGGAGGCGGCCAGGCAAGCTACTTGCCACGCCTCCGGCACTGGAGTTTAGGGGTTTGTAGGGTTTAGGGTTTAGGGTTTATAGGTTACAGGTTTAGGGTTTAGGGTTTAGGGTTTAGGGTTTAGGGTTTAGGGTTTAGGGTTTCGGGTTTCGGGTTTCGGGTTTAGGGCTCAAGGCTGGGCTTTCGGGTTTTAAGGGGTTTAGGGTTGAGGGGTCTAGGGTGTTAAGGGGCTGTAGGGGTTGGAGGGGCTTTAAAGGTTTTTAAGCTTTAGAGTTTTCGTGGGGGCTTTGAGGGTTGTAGTGGTTTTAGGGCTTTGAGGGTTTTAGGGAGTTGAGGGGTTGAGGGGTTGAGGAGTCGAGGGGTTTGGGGTTGAGGGGTGGAGGTTTGGGGGTTAGGAGTTTAGGGAGCAGAGGTTCAGGGGTTTGGGGGCTAGGGTTTAGGGGTTGAGGGTTGAGTCCGCCTTAGAGTCTGCACTTCTCGCAAGAAGGCCTAGGGAGTGAGTCTAGCGGTGGTGAGATATGGCACAGCTGCAACACAAGCAAGACCGTCAAGACCCCAAGCCCTACACCCGAAGAACAAAACTACTCTTCCTTTTCGTGTACATCAGCCCACTGGTTTCACACTGCCGCCCAACGAGGTGCAAAAAGACCTGGAGGCTGTAGGGTTGGAGGTTCTTCTCGGAGATCGACCACGGTACATTGACTCTACACGGATCTCATGTTAAAATCCAAACCCTAAATCGCCTAAACCCTAAACCCTAAACCCTAAACCCTAGACCCTAAACACTAAACTCTAAATCCTAAACCCTAAAACCACAAGTTCGGACCTAAACCCTTATTCCCCCGAAAGCTCGTGAACTACGCAGCCTCCATCTCGAGCTCCTTCTCTGATGCCGAGGCCTCTGGCGGGTCTCGGGTTTGAGGCTTTGGGGTTTAGGGTTTAGGGTTTTAGGGTTTAGGGTTTAGGGTTTGGGGTTTAGGGTTTGGTGTTTATGGTTTGGGGTTTAGGGTTCAGGGTTTGGGGTTTGGGGGTTTCAGAACTTACTGGTTCTTAGTAGGGAATGAAGAAATTAGGCACCCTATATGATCCCCAAAGGTTCGGGATATAAGGTGCCTCTATTTCCCTCATTCACTACTAAGATACGTCCTAAAGGAGGGCTTTAGGGCTTTAAGCTACGCGCGTAAAGGCTTAGGGTATACAAACTCTACTACCTAAACTTAACCCTGGACCCGGAACCGCCAACCCTAAACCCCCTGAACCTTGACCCTCTAACGACTCTACGTCATTGAGGGCCTAGCCTACGGCTGAAAACTCTATACTCTGACACCCCAAACCCGAGACCCTACTGTAAATCCTCAACCCCATCAAAAACAAAATATCAACCAACAACAAATACCAAAAACCCTGAACGCCAAAAAACCCTGCACGCTTAGAATTCTGGAGCCCGAAAGCCACGAATCACCGACATAACCCCTAAACCCTAAACCCTAAACCCAAAACCCTAAACCCAAACCCTAAACCCCAAACCCTAAACCTTGCTGCGCCTCTTGAGCCCAAGGCCATACTTGGGTTGACAGAGTTGAGGGTTGAGGGTTTAAGGTTTAAGGTTTGGGGCTTTGCGTCGAACATGAGCCCTGTCGGGCCTTACAGGGCTTATAGGGGTCTTGGTCTTCCCATGCCTTTCGGGCTCAGAAAAGATGTGTTTTTTTATAGGGTGTGGGGAATTAAGGGTTTGGGGGAAAGTCAGGGTTCAAGGCTTAGGGTGTAGAAGTTTAGGGTTTCAGGATCCAGGGGTTTTTCGAAGCAGAAAGTGGGCCTTGATCTCCTTGGCTTTGCTCGCCTCCTCCCAAACATCTCGGGTCAACTGCGGTTTAGGTAGGATTTGGGGCTTTGGGCTTGGGGGCTGAAGCGATTCATCTCGTAAGGGTTTTGAGGTCGTAAGGCTGAAAGTTGAGGGTTCAGAGGGGAGGTTGCCTGTCATGAGCATCGGAGAGCGATCTTCCCAACCATGCCACCGTCACCAGCCTGAAGCCCAACGTCTCAAACCCCGCGCCCGAAACCGAAAACCCTGAACCCTGAAACCCTAAATCTTGAACCCACACACACTAAACCCTAAACCCCGAATCCCAAACCCTGCACGCGGCACCCGACAGTGCAAGAGCCGTCCTTGACCGCCTGCGGGTCTGGGGCAAGCGTCAGCTCCTCCGAAGGTAGAAGTCGGTCCTTCAAGGGATGTCCGCTTATGTTTTCGGTTCTTTTTGAAATTCTTAGCGTGTACGGCTCAAGGTTTAGGGATTAGGCCTACTGCAGAACTTGCACGACTTCGCTTGATGGCTTTGTTGTTCAGTCCTCTTCGCTCTTGCGCCCGCCTTCTATAAATGAGCTCAGAATGCCCGACCCGCAGAGTGTTTGGCGTGGGGGCGGGCTTCGGAAAATCTTCAAATTGGCCTTCACCCCTCATGGCATCGCTGCCAACATGCTCGCAAGAGCTCCTCGTCCACGCCATCCAAGCGCACGAGCCACTGCTCGCCGTCCTTCTTCAGAAGCCTGATGCATGCTGATGTCCCTTCCCGATGCTAACCCCCGAACCCTGAACCCTAAGTAAACCCTAAAACCCCAGCGCTGGAACCTGAACCCTCAACCCTAAACCTGAAGCCCTGGCCCTAAACGTAACTCATGAAGCCCCCACGTCGCATGTGTCCCCACGCCTCGAAACCAACCTAAACCCGCAGGGTCTACATACCCTCGAAGCCAAGCTCCCGACACTCCACGCTTGCCGACCAGCTGAGCAGGACCGCTGTGCTTCACGACAACCTGCTGGCTGCTTGGGTTTAGGGTTTAGGGTTTAGGGTTTAGGGTTTAGGGTTTAGGGTTTAGGGTTTAGGGTTTAGGGTTTAGGGTTTAGGGTTTAGGGTTTAGGGTTTAGGGTTTAGGGTTTAGGGTTTAGGGTTTAGGGTTTAGGGTTTGGGGTGTGGGGTTTAGGATTTGGGGTTTAGGGCTAGGGTTTGGTGGGTTCCGTGAGTTCAGGGTTTAGGTTTCAAGGTGCTTCAGGGCCGGAGTGAACCCTGAACGCTGAACCTGAGGATCTGGAGTGCTTAGGGCCCACGAGGGCAGTTTGGGGGGATTGATCCAGGCCTCTCTCTTTATTTGAAAACTATAGCTTAGAGTAATGATAATTAGAGTAGATTAGGTTGAGTACAGATAGCTTCGTATACAGTTCACGAAAGTACCGTATATAGTGTATACTAGTCTTATATCGCTTAGGTACCCCTCCCCCCACACTAAACCCTAAACCCTAAACCCCTAACCCTAAACCCTAAACCCTAAACCGTAAACCCTAAACCCTAAACCTATACCCTGAACCCCCGAAACCCTCAACCCTAAACCCCCTGTGCGTGCCTGGAATCCCCGGCGAAGCTGACTCAGGCCGAACCAACCTGCATCCACATGGCTGGGGGAGGTGAGGCCTGAGGATTGTTTTCGGGGCGAATTAGCCAAGAAAGCCCCTGATCCTAAACTCTAGACTCCAAGGGTTTAGGGTTTAGGGTTTAGGGTTTAGGGTTTAGGGTTTAGGGTTCAGGGTTTAGGGTTTAGGGTTTACACCGAACCGAGCTTCTTCGGGCCTCCAGGAGGGATCTGCAGCACCAGCTCGATGCTCGTGGCCTGCCGTGAGACTGCAGCTGCAGCTAGCCTGGCCTTGGAACCTCCAAAAACCCTAAACCCTTGAGACCTCCCTTTTCGACACTTTTCCTAAAGCCAAGAGTCAGGAATAAGTCAAAACATCCCAAGAGCTCTGAAACTCTCTCTTAAAGCCAGATAATGCAAAATCGCAGTAAGAATCCCGAGGGCGTGGCTAGGTTTTAGCATACTTTGCTGAAGCGCTCAAACCCTGAAGCCCTAAAACCCTACACAAGTCAGGGTTTAGGGTTTAGGGATACTTGTGTGGATCCAAAGGGATGCAATATTGCCCAGACACTGCAATACCCCCTGTTTAAGGAAGACCCCTTGGATCATGTTCGGACCCCTACTGCAATCTGAAGAATTTCCCTTAAGTACGGGATAAGTCTGGGAATATTGGGGACTCCTGCTGGCCCCTTTGCAGAGTCTGCATCTCTAGGCAGCATCGCGAGCATGGGAAGTGCAGCGCACCATGATGTAGACCAGGTTGCATGGCTCGTGTTCTCGCAACCTTGGCGTCTCTTGAGCAAAGGTGGAAACCCTAATCTACTACTTGCTTAAGAACCCCGAAAAAAAGTAGAATATTATTCCTTGTTAAGGGTACTATAGGGACTATTATTGCTTTCTTCTTTTGGGGTTCTTAAGCAAATAGTAGCAATGGACTTAGCTGGCAGGCATTTGGGGGAGTGCCATGCACCTGTCGCCCTCAGAGGCCCAGGCGCTTCGAGCAACTCCTGCTGACCCTCCTGAGACACCTGAGGCCAAGGGGTTTAGGGTTTAGGGTTTAGGGCTTAGGGCTCAAGGGGCACTTAACTTCAGAGACAGCACGTGCAAATTTGCGGAGGCTGTGCATGCTCCCACCTGGAAGCCGAAGTCCTTGAAGAGACCTCGGGCAACGCGTCGGCTCAAACTTGGCAGCTGAGACCCTCGACCCTCAACCCACGAAACCCGAAACTAACCTTCAACCCCCTAAACCCTAAACCCTAAACCCTAATTCCTAAACCCTAAACCCTAATTCCTAAACCCTAAACCCTGAGCTTCGCAGTGCTAATCGCTCCAAGGCGCTTTTGCAGGCATCGATGAGAACTCGCTTGGCCTGGTCCGCAGAACAAAAGAAACCCTAAACCCTAAACCCTAAACCCTAAACCCTAAACCCCAAACCCTAAACCCTAAACCCTAAACCCTAAACTTCTGAAAGCCTTGCTTAGTTGTCGAGTACCCCACAGGTTTACCCAAAAAGGTTGACAGTTTCCCAGTCTACTTCTAAGCCCAAAGCCCTTTTGTTTTGTTTCTGCTTAGCCTGGCTTGTGCCCTGTACACCAATGTAGAAATCTGGTCTAGGCCTTTACCCTACCTTTGGAGTAGACCCTGGAAAAAAAGTATATACTTTTTAGGTATAAGTAGCTATAATAGGAACCCAGAACCAAAAAAAAGTATTAAAGTACAGTACTCCAGAACCCAGTTACTCAGAGAACTACTCCACATCCGCTGAAGGGGTACTTGGTGGTATGGGAGCGTGCCTTCTCTATGGTCAGCTCGGTCTCTTGGCTCTTCTGAACCTGTCAGGTGCCGAAGGTTTAGGGTTTTGGGGTTTAGGGTTTAGGGTTTAGGGTTTAGGGTTTAGGGTCAACAGCAGCCCACATGTGGGTATTTCCCAAAATAGGGGCACAGCATTCATACCCCAAACAGAGCAGAATCCCCTTTAAAGGGACACCCCAAAAAAGGTACCCCAATTTTCGGAAACCCCCCCCCCCCCCCCCCGCCCATGTGGGTAATGTAGCATTCAATGTGTTCAGGGTTTGGGATTAGAGGTAGTATGGTATTTGCTCATGTGTTATACTCTATGCCTTGTTAGGCTACGTTACAGCGTTTTGTAGTGGTTCACCTGACGCTCAGCACTCTCAACCAGGACATTCATCAGCGGTCGTTAAACCCTAATGAGTGGGTTATAAGTGGGGTAACAAGGGTTAGCTGGTACTGCTAGCCGGCTGCTGGCTGCTAGCTGCTAGCTGTTAGCTGCGAGCTTTTAGCTGCTTGGTGCTAGCTGCTAGCTGGTGCTATGACCTTAATTAGGGTACTTATAACCCTACTCATAAGTGCCCATGAACCTTCAAGTAAACTCAACATCTCTTTCTCTAATCCCTACAAACCCAAAACCCTTAAACCCATAAGACCCCTAAAGATTAGACCCAAATTCTCTAATTATTCCTAATCCCTACAAAGCCTCAAGACCCCCGAACCCATAAATTTCCCAAAGCCCGGCCCTACTTGGAGGTTCATGGATACTTATAAGCGGGCTTTAGAAGTGGGCAACTATGGTTATAACCTTAATTCGCGCACTTATAACCCTACTCATCAGTACCCGCGAACCTTCAAGTAAACCCTGAACCCTGAACCCTGAACCCTGAACCCTAAACCCTAAACCCTAAACCCTGCCTCGGTGACGCTCCGTATTCTTTCCGGAAGCTCCCTCTGCAGGCCTGCTGTGGTTTTTGGTCTCATCGGTTTCTAAACATATAAGGCAAGACCTTCCAAGCATCCTTTACAACCCTCTAGGCTCTAGGGTTTAGGATTTAGGGTTCCATAACTAAGCACGACTTGACGACGAAAGAGTACGTACCCAAAATTTGGTACCTGGGGCTTAACGTTGACCGCGAATGCTAGGCTTCATGCAGGCGGGACAAGTCTCGGGGCTTCTGGGCTTGGTGGCTGGTCTTCCCGGATGCTGCCTTCCACCACAGGCCGCACTTGCTTCCTGAATTTGCAAAGGAGAAGCCTTGAAAGCTTTTAGGGTTTAGGGTTTAGGGTTTCGGGTTTAGGGTTAGGGTTTGGGATTCAAGGCTGAGGGTGGAGGTTGACGACAAGATGCGCCTCGGGATGTTTGTTAGAGACCTGGTTGTATCAGCGTGACGCGTGCCGCTACATGGCATCTATACATACACATATAGATACATACATATGTAAATACACAATATCTGCCGTTTGTTGATTCACAACAAAATACAGATAGATAGGTATATATATATATATATACATATGTATATATATATATATATTTCATGTATGTATATCTTCATGCAGCATCTGGGTCGCGAGCGTGTTCAGAATCCTGTGCATGTGCATCAAGAAAGCCTGCTGCGAGCAGGGCCAGGGGATGGTTCGGGTTTGGGGTTTAGGGTGTAGGGCTTAGGGTTTAGGGTGCCGGGTGAAGATTAAGGGTTTGGGATTTCGGGTTTAGGGTTCAGGGTAGGGTTTAGGGCTTAGGGCGTCATTGGGGATTTAGGACTGTTGCGGGGGCCGGCAAGAATCGACGGTGGCATGGCATGGGCAGGCCTTCGCATCCTCCACATGCATGAGCTTGTCATCTTGCGGCGCCCGGTCGCCTTGAATCAGGCACAGGGGGCAAGGTCAGATGCACCCTCCTGAACTATAACACACAGACCATGATCTCCTAATCCAACAGCGTCCTGCCTTGATACTGAAAAACCCGAACCAAGAAGAAGAAGAAGCAGCAGAAGCAGAAGCAGAAGAAGAAGAAGAAGAAGAAGAAAAATAAGAAGAAGAATGAGCGGAGTGATTCGGGGTTCCCAATATGGGGATACATTTATGGGGTTCTTATTGTAAGGATTACGGGCTCTGGGATCCATGAGGATTCTAGTATTTTGGAGGCATATTGGGACATTGAGGCCCTGTTTAGGGGGAAATGCACATTTGGGGCACCTTTCATTGAGCGGGAGTTCATGTGCGAGCGAGGCCAACAGCAACAACTCCGCGCGGCATGTCTCAAAAAAGGATGTCTCAGAAGTTTGCTGCAGCAAGCTGGATCAACCCTGCCCTGGACCTCTGACCCCTAAACCCCTCAACCCCCCAAACCCTGAACCCCCAAACCCTAAACCCTCGAAGCCTAAACCCCCTAAACCCACAAAACCCTGAATCTAACCCCCAACCCCCGAAAGCCCTAAACCCCTGAACCCACAAAACCCTTAACCCACAAAACCCTAAATCTAACCCCCCCCCCCCCCCTAACCCTAAATCTAAGAACCAAACAAAACCAGTCCATCTAAGGCCCCAGCTTAGCCTCGACAGGAGGTCTTGGGGCATGCCACCGTTCTGAAAGGCGCTGGAACATGCAGGCGTAGGGTTTAAGGTTTAGGGTTTAGGGCTTAGGGCTTAGTGCTTGGGGCTTGGGGCTTGGGGTTTAGGGTTCAGGGTTTAGGGCTAGGCTTTCTAGGAGGAAGAACAACCTTCGGTTCTAAGGGCTTATTGTAAAGCAAAGAACCCCGAAAGCCCCCAAAAAGCCAAACACCCCAACGAGTCGAGGTTACCTACCCACCCTAAAGCCAAAGACTTCCAAAGCCCAACCCCCCCCCCCAAAAAAAAAAAAAATACACAAAAAAAACAAGCCCGTGACCTCCTATGGTTTAGGGTTTAGGGCTAAGGGTCAAGGGTCAAGGGTTTAGGGTTCAGGAAGTTTAGGGCAACGGTCCTGGCGAACGCAGAGCACTCCGGCTCCAGGCTTGTTCTCAAACATCCAGCCAGAGCCTGGGGAAGACGCTTAGGGCTCAGGGGGGCATTCAAGGGGTCTCGGGGGGTTTTAGGGTTGTAGGTTTGTGGGGCTTTGGGGTTTTTAGGGGGTTTAGGGGTTTTAGGGTTTTAGGGGCTTAGAGGGCATAGAGGGCATCTAGGGGGTGTAGGGTCTTGGGGGTTTGGGGTTTTAGGGTTTTATGGGGGGTGCTTTAGTGGTTTATGGCGCTTTAGGGTTTTTTTTTTAAGGGTTTACGGGTTTTAGGGTTTTGGGGGCTGTAGTGGTTTCAGGGGTTTGGGGTTGTTAGGGGGTTTTTGGGCTTTAGGGGTTCTTAAGGGGCTTAAGGCCGTCTAAGGATGCGGCCGTCTGCGAGCTTCAGATACCGGATGCCATCCGTGCCCACATGCTCCTGCCGCCAGCAGGGCTCGGCTCAAGAAAAGGGACGCTTCCCCCCAACTACCCTAGGATCCCAGTAACTCGCAAATCATCCTAAACCCTAAACCCTAAACCCTAAACCCTAAACCCTAAACCCTAAACCCTAAACCCTAAACCCTAAACCCTAAACCCTAAACCCTAAACCCTAAACCCTATCCCTAAACCTCCAAGACTCCAAGGACTTCATGCATGGGGGGTCCCCAACCTCCCTATTCTTCCTGATATGGAGTCCCCCTGGTATGGGACCCTGGGCCGCCACAGGGAAATTCTAGCGGTTTTGGGTTTAAGCTAAACTGGGGAAGGGGGGGAGGGGGGGGGGGGGGGGGACCTCGGCAACTACCCAGCAAAAACCCTGAAACACGCCGTCACTTAGTAGCACCCAGCCCCTGCCTCAACCCTAAACCCTCAGCCCTAAACCCTCAGCCCTAAACCCTCAGCCCTAAACCCTAAACCCTAAACCTTAAACCCTAAATCCTGAAGCCTACATACCCTACATACCCTATTCCGAAAGGCCTCGGACACCATGAAGCGCTGTCCAGGTCTTAGGATGACCTGTGTCCTGCCGGGCTTTTCTCTTCGGAGTTGAAGGCGTCGGGCTTAGGGGGTGTTTAGGGTTTAGGGTTCAGGGTTCAGGGTTTAGGGTTTGAATATACCCTAAACCTGTTTTCGGTTTTTGTGTAGGGCCTCGGGCTTACAGAGCTCTGGGCTCATATCCGGCTTCGCATGGCTCAGGGTTATTGTTAGGGTTTGACCATGTATGCGGTTTTTAGGCAGTTCTTGGTATAGAGCATGTAAGGCTCGAGGGGTTTACAGGGCTTTGATGTCGAGGTTGGGGTTTATAGGGTTTAGTTTAGGGTTTCTCAGGGTTCGGAGCACTTATGTTTGCAGGGTTCGGTGTGGGGATTTTAGGGTTAGTGGTCTACCCTGTAATTCTGACTGGTGCAACCTATTACTTGCTAAATACTATCTGCTTGGTGGGTGTGATCCAAACTACGGCCCTTTGGCCTCTACTTTTTTCGTTCCACAAGTCATTCTGCTTCCCTAACCTGATGTCCCGCGGCGTCCTGGGGCCCTCAATGTCCGGTGTTGCACCTGGGACAGTAAGCAGCGCTCAGCAGCGATTGCCAGGCTACATTTGAGAAGTAGCCAGCATATGGGCTTTTAGACCCGTAAAACCATAAACCGCAAACCTTGACCGTCACCATGGTACCCATAATCAACCCTATAAATGAGGAAACTTTAAGACACTCTATGCTGATGTTGCAGCCTACGGCACGTATTGCCACGTCACGGAAGGCAGGCGGATTGTAGAGCCACACACGGGCCTGGCTGCCCAATCTCTCATGATAGGAATCGGTTGGGACGTTCTCCCTTCTACGAACAGTCCTTCATAGGGATTGTTCTAGAACCCCACATTATGTATACTGTCAGTCCTTAGTAAGGGATTATTACAGTACCCCCTACGACACTATCAGTCCTTAATAGGAGGATTATCGTACACCCTATTATGATCCATTATAATCCCTATTGAGAACTGCTAGTAGAAGGAAAATTCCCAAGGAGTTGGGCTTAAAAAGCTTGAGGTCTAGCGCTGCATGTGAGTCCTGTACGCTGATGCAGTGGCATGGGTGTATGTTTGGGGTTTAGGGGTAGCCCTAAACCCTAAACCCTAAACCACAATGCCCATGCGCTCACCACGAGACAGTGCGCAGAACCGCCTCGCCAGTGGCCTGCTGCTGGCTCGCTCGAGCGGGCTGTGCAGGCTTCTCCTGGCAACAGACTTAGGGCTTAGGGGGTTGAGGGTTTAGGGTCGGCCACCGCCTACCTAGCATGGCCCTTGAAACCCTCTGAAAACATTCCGGAATATAATCCTCTTAAAACCAATAAGGGAAAAATCTAAAATGTCCAAGGCTCTTTTTTGTAGTATTTGCTATTTAAGAACCCCCCCCCAAAAAAAAAATAATACTCCCTATGTTGCCCTTATAACGAAAATTATTATCTTCTTTTTTCTG
>CAJNDS010000550.1:107500-115371 GCA_905221605.1 Symbiodinium natans | reverse complement strand
CCTAAACCCTAAACCTTAAACCCTAAACCCTAATCCCCTAACCTTACTTTGTATGGGGTATATAAGGGGTGTATAAGGGGTGCCCTTCTGCGGGCCCCACCCGTTTTGGGCACTGGTCATTTGATGCGTCTTCTCTGCTTCACAGGTTCAGCCAGGGTGGGTGACTCTTGTTCGTATCAGAGGCTGTAGACCCTAGAAGCCTCGGATAAACTCCCGAAACCCCTAATCCTTTCTGGAGAGCCACATATCCCGAGGCTAGGCAGGCCCCCCGCTCATGCAATACTCCTGTGAGCTATGAACCTCTCGAATTGGGAAGTGCTCCTATAGGGTAGCCAGAAACCTAAACCCCAAATCGTGAAGGCTTTTCCCCAAAGAGCGCCCCAGGACAACCCGGAAGCATCCTCAATTCGAGACAGGGACTATGAACCCCAAACCCTAAATCCGGAATATCATAGGACTCCCTGCGCATTCCGCTGGGTTCTTGATTTAAGACCGCTTTTTTGGCTGAGTTTTCCAAGCTGAAGGTTGTCTAAATTGAATCCTAAACCCTGAAACCCTAAACCCTAAATTCCCTGAGGTGATGCTACTGTGCGAGAAGTCTATGCACGAGCGCACAGATAAAGCGACCGCCGGCCTCAGCGGTACGAAGTCGAAGATCAAGTTGATCAACAAGGCCCCGACATTAGGGTTTAGGGTTTAGGGTTTAGGGCGTTCAGAGTCTTCCTGGTGTAAGTCCCTACAACATGCAGGGGCGTAGGGAGCCCGAAGACACTCAACCCCAAATGCTATGGACCGACCCTGATCCCAAGGCGTGAGACGAGGGAGGGGGGGGGGGGGGGTACCTGGCTTCCGTACCAGAGTACCCTACCCACGCAAGAAGGTGGCAGGGAAGACTGAGGAGTTCAACCGGTGGGTTTTGGGGTTAGGAGTTACACACACTGAGGTTCAGAGTTTGTTGCGGGGTGTTTGGGGACTAAAGCCTCCGCCCCGACATCCGAAACCCCGAAACAATGAACTTTTCACCCACAGCCCTGTACTTAAGTCACCCCAAAACCCCAGATCCTAAACTCTCAACCCCAAACTCCAAACCCTATAGACCCGGCGCCATGGAGCACAGGAGCCTCAAGGCGTACCTGCAGTCTCCCCTTACCATCCTGACATACATGCGCCTACAGACCCGAAGCTGAGTTCAACAAACCCCCTCAACCCTTTAGGGTTTAGGGCTTAGCGTTTGGGGTTTAGGGGCTTAGGGCAGTTTAGGGCTTAGTTGAGCCACAAATCCCAAGCTCCCCCAAGCCCGAAGTTTAGGCAGGCGACTCCTCTGGCCCCCTAAAGCCCACCCGGAGTTTCCGGTTTAGGGTTTGGGGTTAGGGTTTAGGGTTTAGGGTTTAGGGTTTAGGGTTTAGGGTTTAGGGTTTAGGGTTTAGGGTTTCGACTATTTAACCCACCCTAAACCATTTAGGGTCTCCCCCCTACACCCTCAAAAAACCCTAGTAAAACCTGGTAAACCCTCTAAACCCTCTAAAACCACGAAACCCTCTAAACCCGCTAAACCCGCTAAACCCTCTGAACCCTCTAAACCCGCTAAACCCTCTAAACCCGCTAAACCCTCTAAACCCTCTAAACCCCCATCCCAACAAACAAAAAAACATAGAACTTTGAGAGTCCAACAAAAGTAGGAACCCGGCCGTCCTCCTGCCAACCAGGACTTTCTCTAGAGGTTTAGGGCTTAGGGTTTAGGGTTTAGGGTTTAGGGTTTAGGGTTTAGGGCCTAGCAGCCCATGCCGCAAACATCTTGGGCCCACCGGCCGACCAGGTGAAAGCGCCCCTGCCCGTCATTGAAGCCGAGCCATGCTTGGCATGATGGTCGCTCTTTTCTTTTTTAGGGTTTGGGGTTTAGGGTTTAGGGTTTAGGGTCCAAAAGACTTTTCTGCAACGCTGAAACAAGGAAGATTGGTGGGTAGGCGCAGCATGCAGCAAGCAGCAAACATTGTTGGAGGAATGAACTTGTCTCTGTACTGCCAAGTAGCCTTGGGCGGGGTGTTCAGCTTGGAGGTTATGGCCTGGCATGTCCATGCTAGCAGCTTCTAGCAAAACCAAAAACTATCTGCTTATAAGTAACCCCCCCACCCCCCGCAAAAGATGACAATCCCTATATTAGCGTTATAAGGAAGAATGTGTTGTTGCTTTTTTATGGGGGGGTCTTAAGCAATTAGTAGTTTAAAAAACTTAATCGTGTCCTTGCACCTCGGGGACAAGTCTACTTGGTGTCGGGGGTCAGAATTGGGTATCTAGGTGATCTTTATTCAATGGTCTAATTGTCGCTGCAACAAGATTCCCTAAACCCTAAACCCTAAACCCTAAACCCTAAACCCTAAACCCTAAACCCTAAACCCTAAACCCTAAACCCTAAACCCTAAACCCCGAAGGACAGGAGAGCCGGGATTTAGCCAGACGCTATGTTTTGAGATATTGGGATCATCGGAGGCCTTGCTGAGCTACTGGAAAGACCACGCAATTAATGGTGTGAAGGTGCCGCTCTTCAAGGGTAAGGGAATCTAGGGACCAGTAACCCCGAACCCTGAACCCTGAACCCTGAACCCTGAACCCTGAACCCTGAACCCTGAACCCTGAACCCTAAACCCTAAACCCTAAACCCTAAACCCTAAACCCGAACAGGAGACACAAGTGTGTAAAAGGCGGCGGACTTTACAGGAGATGTCTAAACGGTCACGCCAGGGATTTTGGAGCTTGGAGTGGGCGGATAGGGTTTTAGGGTTTAGGATTTTGGGTTTAGGGTTTAGGGTTTAGGGTTTAGGGTTTAGGGTTTAGTACGTGTGCGTGTGCGTGTCCGTGTGTCCGTGCGCGTGTGTGTGGGGAGTTGTATGGCGCCTTCAAAGATGACTTTGCAATCTATAGAGTGTTGGGATAGCGTTATACACCTTAAACTGAAATCCTCAAAATAGCAAGTGCGCGGCTAATCCGCTGCAGATGAAATGACCCTCAGCTGTTTGAGAAGCTCAGACCCTACGCAAATTCCCTCGCTGCAGCAAAGATGCTCATGAACCCAGGAAGCCCTGTTTACAGTCATCACCCCCATAAACCCTAAGGCCTTAAGAGTGAGAAGGAAAGCAGGGCACCCTCACACCCCAGGCCCTAAATCCAAATTCAACTGCAGTAGGGTGTACGTTAAGCTCCCTTAACCTTGCAAGACAAGCTTAGCTTCTCATGAAGCTGAGGGCAGTTCTATGAGCCCTCAATTCGGTGCTTTACCTCCTGTAGATGTTTCTAATTTATAAAACCCTTGGGTTCTATAGGGTATGCAAGGCTTGTAAGGTGCCCCCTTTTAACGGCCCATACTAAGGGAGGGGGATTTGGGGTTTAGGGTTTAGGGTTTAGGATTTAGGGTTTAGGGTTTAGGGTTTAGGGTTAGGGTTGAAACTACCCTTAAGACTGAAGCTTGCGAACTTTGCCTGCTAAGGACGAGCATCGCTGCACTCAACTTATCTACAACCTCGTCGCCAACGCGGTGAAGTTCACCCACGAAGGTTTGGGCAGGGTTTGAAGGAAGGTTAGTCATGACGATTAGTTTCGTGGAAATTATAGGCGGGGCTCCTATGTAACTGCAAACCCTTCTGTGCGTGGACAGGAAGATTCTGTGCAAGTGGGATCAGGTCAGTGCACATCGTTCAACTGTCAGGCTTGCAGCAAGCAAGCACACCCGCAAACACATACACACACACACACACAGGGACACACTTATTTTTGCTAACCCGCAGGTGATCGTGTTGATTGTCGTTATGGGACCATACTGTATCTTCAGATGGAACTCCAGCTAGATCCCAAGAATCCACATGACTGAAGGATTTAACTTCGAAGACCCATCCTCTAGCCAGCAAACACTTGCGATGCACAAAACCCGGTGCCGCCAGCTCAAGCTGCAAGCTGCGTAGCTCTCCCTTCAGTGATTACCTCAAAGTTCACCGAGAGAGACGAAGACTGTGTGGTGTTGCATAGCCATACGATTTTTCCAGATACTTGGGCAGTAATGTGTCCCCCGAGTAGCTTGTCGTTGCCAATCTGCTCACGGATCTCTGGGTACGAGTCATGTAGGGGTCGGAATACTTACGAATAGTGCTCCCTTATGGGCCCCTTTGTAATTATACCATAACATTTCCCAAAAAGGCCCCTATATTACATACTAGGATGCCCAGTAGTACCCTTATTCCCTTTTGGTAGGTTTAGGTTCCCTTATAAACCCCTTTAAGCAAAAAAGGGCACCCTTTTTCATCCCAAGTTACTGGGCAACCTAGCATAAGTTGGAGCTGATCTTGATCTTGCTTGGCTGGGTGATCCGAATGTCACGATCTGGCACTACGGGCTCTCGGAGTCACCATACTGGCATGCTAACATTGCTGGGTACAAAAGATAAACCCTAAACCCTAAACCCTAAACCCTAAACCCTAAACCCTAAACCCTAAACCCTAAACCCTAAACCCTAAACCCTAAACCCTAAACCCTGTGCTGGAGTGGACAGGTGACAAGTTAACATTAACGAACTAGAACTGAAGATGAATTGACGACTCAGCACTACGCCAGACACTCGCACACCGCAGGGGCCTTGACCATGTGCTTGCAGCAACGACTGTGTTTGCTCTCATGTCGAACTCGGGTAAACTGCAGAAGATATTGAGACGATCCGCTCCTTTAAAGACCGTGTTGGTCATGACAGGGAGACAGACAGACAGGCAGGCAGACAGACAGACAGACACAGAGACAGACGCAGAGACAGACACACCGACAGACACACAGACAGGGACCCTCACCCGCGCGCGAGAAAAACCACCGCACAAGCTACTGCTTCTACTGCTGAGTTTTGATGTCGACCCTGAACCCGGAAATCAGGTATGGTCTCGGGTCCAGGGTTTCTGGGGTCTTTCATGTAGGGATTGGGCAGGCAGGGGTTTAGAGGTTGCAGAGGGGAAGGCAACCAGTCCCGCACTGCTAAATCCGTTCAGGAGTTGTTGAATGCGATGCTTCCTTCGACGACAC
The DNA here is from genome assembly GCA_905221605.1 of Symbiodinium natans. Taxonomy (NCBI): domain Eukaryota; class Dinophyceae; order Suessiales; family Symbiodiniaceae; genus Symbiodinium; species Symbiodinium natans. The sequence goes on along the minus strand of CAJNDS010000550.1, from coordinate 110,319 downwards.
ACGGCAGGAAGTGACTGTGCATGTCAAAGACACAGGCAGGTACGGCGGGATAGCTCGGGTTGGTCGCTCAGCTCAGCAAACGGCTGCATGAAAGGATGAAATACCTTGGGCGTTCTCTCTTATGAGTGTTCCATATGCACTGGAGCCTACCCCAAAACTCACCTGTTCTGGTCCATGGTCGACATACCACAAGACAGTTCCCAAAATCATGGTCCCTGGGTGGGTAGCCTACATTCTACTCAGTACCCAAGGACCTTTCAAACACGGACAGGGTGCCAGACCTCAGGGTGGTATTTACAGCGCCCTCGCAGGTGCTAAACCTCAAACACTAAACCACAACCCCCCCAAACTTACATGAGTTCTTCGGGTTTTCTAGAGCCCCCTTAGGAATGACTATCCATTTAAAAGCATACAAAGCCCAACGGAACATTAAACATATTGTGTTTTTTGAGGCTGTACAGGAGTATAGTTAAGGGTTATGCCCCCCCCTAAACTTGAAACCCTAAACCTTAACCCACCCCCAAACTCCCAAACTCTAAATGAGGGCTTCGGGTTGGGATGCTCCCCCTTGTACTAACAGTCCTGGATAGGGAATATAGTAGGGGGTACCATAATCCCTATTAAGGACTGTTAGCATAAGGGCGAACATCCCAACCCTAAACCCCAAACGCTAAACCCGTTTAGGGTTTTGGGATGCAGGCATCGGAGTTGCTGAAGACCAGATTTGGCGAATCTTCGAGCCCTTCGACCAAGAGGATATATCCGAAAGCCGCAGGTGGGCTTGGGCTTGAGGGTTTGGGGTTTGGGGTTTAAGGTTCAGGGTTTAGGGTTTAGGGTTTAGGGCTGTGCCCCAAAGGCTAGATTCTGCTGTGCCGGCCCTTGACCGGCAACCCTGCCCCTAGACCGTTGGCCGCCACACCTACCCTAGCGCAATCTAGACCTCGCACAGGAAATTCGCCTGCATTCCTGGGTGCAGGGTTACTCGGGTAGCCCGAAACCCTAAGCAGCAAACCCTAAACCCTGTAAACCCTAAACCTTACATCCAACAACCCTAAATCCAACAACCCTACGTCATACCCTGCAGGTACAAGGGCCTGGGCCTCGGATTGGCAATCTGTCGAGAAATCGCCCGCAAGCATGGAGGAGACGTCACGGCGCCACAGCTGGACAAGGGCAGAAGCGTTGTAGGATTTAGGGATATAGGGCATGGGGTTTAGGGTTTAGGGTTTAGGGTTTAGGGTTTAGGGTTTAGCAATTTCGCTGAGGACTTTTTTTCTGCTGTTGGAGATGTTGCTACGGGAAATGGGGAGGCCCCACCTGATTTACTGTCTGAGCGGAGAGGCAGTTGTATCAAGGACAAACACAGACACACACACACACACACACACACACACATACACCTTCCCTAACCCCCTAACCCGAGCCGCTCGCAAGATGCGCTATTGCAAGTTGTTGTTGTTTTTTTGCCTTTTGACCCGTTTGGGAATTTTGGTCATGGGTACGTGGAGAACTTGGGATCCAGGAAATCTTGTGCAGGGCCCCTCAGATGTCCTCGTTGCGATGTGTCTGCACCCACCAAAGCCCGTTTAGAAACACCCCACCCCCCCCAACCCCAAAGACCTGAAGCCCTAAACCCTAAACCCTAAACCCTAAAACTCAGCCCTTGAGCCCCTGAATCCGAAGGCTCGACATCCCCTCAGCCACGAAACCCTTTGCCACGGCGACCTAGAGCTGAGCCCTCAAGCCGGGTTTAGGGTTTAGGGTTTAGGGTTTAGGGTTTAGGGTTTAGGGTCTACTGAACCCATGAACCCAAAAAGCCCTCAACCCTTCCCTGAACACCTACTATAGGGGTTGGAATACGTACGAACAGTATTCCGTTAGGGTCCCTTTAGAGTTTTACTATGACAACCCCCAAAGCACTTTTCTAATTGTTCGCGCCCCTATATTGAACGCCCCTACCTGAAACCTAAACCCTAAAACAACCCTACACCATGACTCAGCACCACAAGAATCTTGAGGCGGACTCCGTGAAAGGCCAGGGCTCCACGTTCTCCGTCACACTGCCGCGCCTTGCCTCAGAGTATAGGTTTTAGGGTTTGAGGTACGAGGCTTCAAGGCTTTTAGGGTTCTTATGGCTTTTTGGGCTTTAGGGCTCGGGTCTTTAGGGCTTTTAGGTGTTTTCGGGTTTTTAGGGCTTAAGGGATTTTCGGGTTTTTAGGGCTTAAGGGTCTCACGGTTTTTTGGGCTCTCCGGCTTGTTTTTTTTTGGTGAGGGGGGGGGAGGGTTCTTGGGCAAGTAGTAGCCGGGGAACCCTATGCCCGACACTGAGGGAGTCTAGCTCAGTGCATATCGGGGTCCTTAGTAGATGACTTTATAAAGGTACAGGGTTTGGGTGCTGGGTATAGTCCCTAAACCCTAACCCTGAAAATTCTGATAGCATGCTCCAAGTTCCTCATTAGCACCCCAAATCTTAGACCCCAAACCCTCAACCCGAAACCGAACATTACTTTCGACACCGGAAGAATTCATTTTCAGTGCGTTTGATAAATATATGTATGTATGATTTGCGGTCGTACTTTTAAATTTTATGCTCCCAACAGTGACCCCCGAAGGGACCACAATTTAGAGAAGTGACCATGTAGAGTTCGAAGTACTGTCGAGGAACCCTAGCTGGGCCTATACTTCTTCCACAAAACCCTACGTTCAAGGCAGTTTTAAGCGGGGCGATTATGTAAGATATCCCAGTTCAGGGTACTTGTAACCCCAATTATAGCTGTACTTACAAACCCCCCTACGTCCTCTAAGCACGTCATAAGTAG
>CAJNDS010000550.1:7500-102500 GCA_905221605.1 Symbiodinium natans | reverse complement strand
AGCTTTGCAAATGTCGAAATTTGGAAAAAATGGTCGGCCCTGATTTTGCGGGACCCCCTATTCTTTAACAAAAAGTTATAGGATTTAGGTTTAGGGCTTAGGGCTTAGGGCTTAAACCCTAAACCCTAAACCCTACACCCTAAACCTTAGGGCAGCAAATCATCGACCCCATGGCACACCCAGGATTCTGATGATGACTTGGAGCCCACATTCCTTGCTGAGCACCTGGACTTTCTCAAGGTTTAGGGTTTATAGGGTTTATAGGGTTTTAGGGTTTAGGATTTAGGGTTTCGGGTTTAGGGTTTAGGATTTAGGGTCTAGGGTTTAGGATTTAGGGTTTCGGGTTTAGGGTTTAGGCGTTAGTGTTTCGGGTTTAGGATTTAGCGGTCAAACTGCGACCGAAGAGGTCAGGAGCACTGCTGAGCAGCTGGCCTTTCAATCTCGCCGGGGGTTTAGGGTTTAGGGTTTAGGGTTTAGGGTTTAGGGTTTAGGGTTTAGGGTTTAGGGTTTAGGGTTTAGGGTTTAGGGTTTAGGGTTTAGGGTTTAGGGTTTAGGGTTTAGTTCAGCGACTTACATGTCGGTGTGATGCCCCAAGCTAGGCAGGCCCTTGGGACCTTTTTGGATTTTCCTTTCTTGGGTTTAAGAGGATCATATTCAAGAGTATTTTTCAGAGGGTTTTAATCCTAGTAAGGGTCCATGTACCTGGGGAATGCTTGGGCCTCAAAGTATGCCCGAAGATCTTCTTTCTGTTATTTGGGTTTAGGGTTTAGGATTTAGGGTTTAGGGTTTAGGGTTTAGGGCTAGGGCTTAGGGTTTAGGAACAGTTCTGCCCAGGTCACCCGCAGCCCCACTGGAGTTCCCGCTGCATGCCACTGCAAAGCAGGCCCTCCCATGCGACGACAGGGATAAGTTCATAGGGCATCTTAGAGTTCAGGGTTTGGAGTTTGGGGTTGAGGGTTTAGGGTTTTAGAGCCGAAATTTGTCAAGGACTGCGTTGGGTCGCGCTCAGGGGCGTTGTGAGCAGTTAATATGCTCATGATAGAGTATAGTGGCATAAGATGTAATCGCCACATGACAATAATTCAATGCAACATAGCCGAGCCCAGCAAAGTGCGTGTTGCCTTGATTGGGCTCATTTAGTCACAGTGTATTTCAGAACGCAACATAAAGGATCATAACCAACTAGTATAGACTATGGTATACTGTATTTTTCATCTAGTATGGCGCATGCAATACACTTTACTGCAGTGTAATGCAAAACCGTATGTACTGCACTGTACTATAACAATCTATTTGAACATAGGAGCAGCATTTTGTTGTACCATACCATATCATGACATCTTGCATCTTACATTGTAGTAGGTTACGTTCTATCATGTGGTGTTATGTTTGGAGAAGCTCATCCTAAATTACACATTGGGAGCCTACATGAATAGCCTGGCAGTTCTCTTGGCTCCTGTGCTACTTGGAGGTTAAGGGTGCTTATCAACAAAAGTATAGCTGTACTTCTAACCCAATTATAACCATTTTAGGGCACTTAAGGGGCTTATAAGTGGGTTGTAAGTACAGTTACAATTCTGTTCATAAGTACCAGGAACCTCCAAGCATACCTGTACACCCACTTTGAGTCCTATGTCTTGGGCTGTTCCCCCTCATACTAACAGAATAGGGATTTTAGCACCCCCCCACCCCCACCCATTATAATCCGTATTGTTAGTATGACTAAACCCTAAACCCTAAAAACCTAAACCTACTATAATCCCTATGGTTATTACGACTGTTTCAGTCTGACCATGAAACTATGGATCGCACGTCTGGCAGTTTGACGGATGCAGCTAAGCCCTAAGCTAAACCCTGAGCCCTAAAACCTAATGTTAGGGTCCCATTAATAAACCCCCCCCCCCCCCCAAATCTTGTTTTGGTCCCCGGGGTTTGGAGGGGTGGAAAAAAAGACGGGGTGCCAATAATGAATTCTGGGGGTCTGGGGGTCTGGGGGGGGGTCATCTGTCAGAGCAGACCCAGCAGACCAGTCTGGAGGCAGCTTAGCTTCTCCGTGTGCTTCTTGCTTGAGAGATGAAGCTCAATCTGTTGAAGAGGTTCTAGGTAAGGAAACCCTGCTCTCAGATCTCTGGCGGTTTCCTGAATTCCAGGATCCGAAGGCTGAAGTCTTAAGCTTCAGGGGTTCTTGTCTTGAGACTTAGACCAGGGCCCGAAGGCTGAAGTCTTAATCTTAAGGGACTCCTGTCTTGAGACTTAATTACAGGAAGCCATTTAAACTTAAGGCTTCTTGGTTCCCCCCCCCTCCTCGCCGAATTTATTATTGCCACCCTTTATTATTGTCATTTTGGAGGCCCGTAAGGGGGTACCCTTGCCGGACTTGTTTTCGAGCTCCGGCGGATAAGGATTTTAGTAAGGAAACCTAGCTTTCAGACCTCTGCCGGTTTCCTGAATTCCAGGACCCGAAGGCTGAAGTCTTAAGCGAGACTTAGACCAGGACACGAAGGCTGAAGTCTTAAGCTTCAGGGAGCAGCCCTGAAACAGCAGTTTCTCGCAGCTCTGGAGCTGCAGCCGTAAGTCTTTCACGGCTTCTGTGCTGCTCTGAGAGCAGGGGCCTCCGTAGCAAGGCTCTCTTTCTCAGCCTCTGGGAGCTGCAGCAACCTCAAAAGGCACCTGATACCTGCTTTCTCTGAAGAAACAGCCCTGAAACAGCAGTTTCTCGCAGCTCTGGAGCTGCAGCAATCTCAGAAGACAAGCACTCTCAAACGAGATCTGCTTCTCTAAAGACTGAGCCTCGGAGCTCTTTCAAGCCAGCTCAGCTGAAAAGTCTTCTCTGCAATGGAACTCTTAAGCGATTCTCAGTAAAATTTTCCATTCCAGGCCGGCAGAATTATATACTTACCACCCTTTATTATTATCATCGCACACCCCAAAATAGACTTGTTTACATACATCGGCCCGAAAACCTCCCGTAATGGAAAGTAGTCTTCGGCTGGACCCCTCTGGCCCGGCGAATTTTAGTATTACCACCCCAATTAAAAATGGGATTCTAACATTAAGCCCTAAAGTCCCGAAATCGCTGCGATGTGTTTCGGAGCGACTGGGCCAAGGAGTTATAAGGTAACTACAAACGGATGTCAAGGTTCCTTTGCGGGCGAAGGCAGCGACATGCACTTGGCAGGGCTGAGGGTGTAGGGTGTAGGGTGTAGGGTTTAGGGTTTAGGGTTTAGGGTTTAGGGTTTCGGGTTTAGGGTTTAGGGTTTAGGGTTTAGGCCTAGGGCTTGTCAGCATCGAGGGGTTAGGGTGTTGCTGCCTGTTTGGCGTCCGAAGGAGCAGAGCAACGACCCAGGTGCGGAGCGAATAGCCCTGGTGTTCCCTGGCTGCCCCGCCTTGGAAACATGCGGTTAGGGTTTAGGGCTTAGCGCTGGGCTTATTGGGCTTGTAGGGCTTATAGGGCTTCGGGTTCAGGGTTTAGGGCTTAGGGGTTAAGGTTTAGGGTTTAGGGCTTAGGGTTTAGGGTGTAGGGTTTAGGGTTGCGAGTATATAGGGGCTCCTATCGAGGACCTCTTTGTCTGCTAAGTTCGAACCCCCGACAATAGAGTCCGTTCTTTGGAAGGCAATGCAGTGATCTGTTTGGCACAGAAGTCTGTAAACCGTCAATCAACACTCTGTTTTGTTGGACAAAGAGCGAAGGACTGCAATGCAAAGATCGGCGTTTCAAAGACCTTAAACTCATAACCCCTAAGTCCTAAACCCTAAACCCTCAACGCGGCAGGCTTTGCCAGGGTTCTAGACCCCCCCAGCGCTCTGCGTTGAATTCCCTCTTCTACCAGCCTAAGCCCTAAAAGGGTTTAGGGTTTAGGGTTTAGGGTCTAGGGTTTAGGGTTTAGGGTTTAAGCGTCCTGAATCCCTAACCCCATAAACGCCAAGGCCCTAAAACTTAAACCCTAAAGCCCTCAGCCCTGATTCCCAAAACCACCTAAACTCGAAAGCACGTTAGGGCTTGCAACAGGCCAAGGACGCTCACGGCGTGACAAAGAGTTCGTAACAAAAACCAGTTTTCGCGACAAGGCTGCGCGGCAAGGCTTGCGACAAAAGCCTGCGCGCTCAGAAGACAGCGCGACAAGGGGTTGCAGCAAAGCTGGCGCGACAAGGGGCGCGACAAGGGTTTGTAACAAGGCTCCCGGCGACAAATCGGGGTTTTGAGCCATGGCTACAAACCTAGAACCCCAACCCCTAGATCCCAAAACACTAAACCCTAAACCCCAAGAAATTTCAACAACCCAAGCTGCTGTTCAGGACGGAAACGACGAAGAAGTTGGAGATGTATCGCAAGGAGCCGATGATCTCTTCTTAGCACTGAAGGGCCTGGGGTTTAGGGTTTAAAGAGGGTTTAGGGTTTAGGCTAGGGTTTTACGAGCTTTTTCTTTGTTCCTTCTTGCCACAAGGCTCTTGAACTATAAAGTCACCAACCCCTAAAAGGGTACCCTTACTATAAACATAATATGGTTCCTGGGCTACCAAGTCCAAAAAAAAAAGTGGCACATGCGACATGGCTGGGGGGCCATCACCGGATGACCTTCTGCAAGATCTGAGAGGAGGCAGTTTTGAGAGCTTAAACCCTAAACCCCAAACCCCTAAACCAATGCTCGTCTCAACGATGGAGACGACCCATGGAGTGCTCCCAATGAATTTCATGCTTGTGATGTCGAGAATCAGATGCGTCTGTAGGACCATCGAGTCTGCTCTGATGTGTGCTCTCTGCACAAAGTAGTTGGGTTTGTCAGCAGCCTCGTTAGGTTTAGGGTTTAGGGTTTGGGGTTTGGGGTTTAGGGTTTAGGGTTTAGGGTTTAGGGTTTAGGGTTTAGGGTTTAGGGTTTAGGGCTTAGGGTTTAGGGTTTAGGGTGTATAGAAGGGAAGCTCGCTGGTGCTAAAAGCACCCGGGCCGCTCGCTTGCGTTAGCATGTAGTCCCACCCCCACCACCCAAACTATTCTCATTTAGGGCTTAGGGTTCACCCCCCAAACCCCCCTCAAGGGGGGCTTTCTTGCTTTTGACAGAGAAAGAGCAGGGTGGGGCCTGTGGAGGGGTGCCCAAAACCATCGATTGCAATACTAAAAACCCAACATTTTCATTACGGGTCTGGGCAAACCCCGGCCCACGCAGCCCCAGGCCAGCAAAACGCTAATGGAAGCAGGGGCCTCGGCCGGCCCCTGCTTGCAAAGTCAAAAGACCCCCCTGGGGGGGTACCCCCCGACCCCCCCAAAAAGACCCTAAAAAGACCAAAACACCGCAACGTCCTCATCATATGGCTTACTAGGTAAGGGCGTAGCCCCGTCTACCGGGAGGCTTTACCCTCCCTCACCGTTCTGTGGGGACACTCGGTCGGGGACCTCGGTCGAAGCCTCGAGCCCCCATGCGCTCTCGGCAGTTTAGGGTTTAGGGTTTAGGGTTTAGGGTTTCGGGTTTCGGGTTTAGGGTTTAGGGTTAATTAGGCTTTTGCAAGTAGAAGTATGTCGGGAGAGGTCTTGACTCAGAAGGGGACTGCATCGTAATGGTGTCTTCAAAACTGCAGTGCTGCTAGCACAGCGCATCTGTCGGTAACACGGAAAAGAACAGGGAATTTCAACAAGCCCAGACACGGATGGATAGCTTCAAGTATTGGTGAACAATTTGTCCCTTAACAGCGCAGCCTTCACAGTCGATTATTTCCGGAGTTTTCCGTCTTTTGTGGTTGTGCCGGGCCGTTGAACACTTGATCAAACCCTTTTCTTCAGAGATTATAGGTGATAAGCCACGTTTTCGATTTGTCAGAGCAGTTTGGAGTTTGGATGGGTATTTGCCTCCAGTTGCAGCACTTTTTTATGAGCCTCTGCGCCCGCCTCTCTGCAAAGCAGGCCTTGAGAAATTCTAAACCCCAACCTAGACCGGAGAACTTTGGCGTGTGGAGGCTTCAAAAATAACATAGCTGCATACAACGCCCACTGCCTTTATTTCGGGAAACAATAGGGTACCTGTTGAGCCACTATGAAACAACCTCACAAGCCGACAGACGCCTATAGACCTTGATGAAGGCAACGGTTTGTTGCTGGGAAACCCCTCGACCCTAAACCCTAAACCCTAAGCGTTAAGCCCTAAACCCTAAACCCTAAACCCTAAACCCTCTACCCTCTAAACCCTAAACCCTAGACCCTAAACCCTAAACCCTAAGCCCTAAGCCCTAAGCCCTAAGCCCTAAGCCCTAGGCCCTAGGCCCTAGGCCCTAGGTCCTAGCCCTAAACCCTAAAACCTAAAACCTAACTTTGACGCGAGGAGGCAGTCGCTGCGCAGGACCAGGCAGCCCAGCTTGAGAAGCGAACTGTGGCAGCACTGGACTCGGGGCGTTTACAAGGAGGGGTGTAGGGTTTAGGGTTTAGGGTAGTTTAGGGTTTAGGGTTTAGGGTTTAGGGTTTAGGGTTTAGGGTTTAGGGTTTAGGGTTTAGGGTTTAGGGTTTAGGGTTTAGGGTTTAGGGGCCCCTTACTACACTAACTATAGTTAAGGGACTTAAAACCTAAGTTAGGATCCTTGCTGGCCCTTACAACGCTACTTATAACTAGGGGGCCCCTCGGTGTAGGGGTGTAGGATTTAGGGATCCAGGGCTTTAGAGCTTGGGGTTTAGGGTTTAGGGTTTAGGGTTTAGGGTTTAGGGTTTAGGGTTTAGGGTTTAGGGTTTAGGGTTTAGGGTTTAGGGTTTAGGGTTTAGCGCTTAGGGTGTAATAGGCACTGTAAACCCTCTACCCTAAACCCTAAAGCGCAAACTTAATGGACGCGCTTGGGTGTGTTTTCACCTTACAGGCCCCGCGCAACTCGACCCGAGTGCCTAGCCCTACCCCAAAACAAACCAACGAAAAGCCGTGCATGCACAAGAATAGTCTCGCAACTCGTTTGTATATGATGAAGGCTTGTTTGCAAGTTCTTCAGAGAGGATTTAGGGCTGCGTCTAAGTAGCCCGGCAACCGTTTCGAAACGCTCGGCTTTGGCGGGTAGGCTTTAGCAACACTCCCACCCTAACACACCCCAGAAAGCCCAATTTCCGCAATGCCCGAATTGCCCCAAGCAGCACCCCTGAACCCTAAGCCCCTTAAGCCAATCGCATTGCTGTTTTTGTTTCTTTGCCCTTTTGGTGTGCGCAAGAGGAGATCAAGTTTATGAATATTTGGGCTTTTGTTCAGGGGGTTTTATGGTTTTGAGGGCTCTTGGCGTTTTAGTGTTTGTTTCGGGTTTTTAGGTCTTTTAGGATCTTGAGGCAGTTTTTTTTTCGGGGGGAGGCAGTGTTGTTTTCGGGGGCCAACCGAAATTGCATTCGCTGTTGAACCTGCATCTTGCTCTGCCTCGCGATGGGTTTGAGCTTAGGGGCTAAGGTGTTTAGGTTTTAGGGTCTAGCGGCGAGGCTTTCTTTGCCTCAACCCCCAAGGCCGTACAGTCTAAACCCTAAACCCTAAACCCTAAACGCTAAACACACTACACCCTACGCCACGAGGCATAGAAGAACTGAAGCAGCAAATTGCCGAGCAGACTCAGAAGTCGAATGAGAAGAGGGAACAGATGCTGAGCTTGCCAGAACATGTTTATTTCGGGTTTAGGGTTTAGGGTTTAGGGTTTAGGGGTTGGGGTTTAGGGCATTCATTCTAAGTTCAGTGTCACAGCTTCAGGGTTTAGGGCTCAGGTGTTTGTAGGAATGTGCTCTTCGTGAGATACGTGCTGCACATTCCGTGCCGAAGTATATACCAGCAAGAGGGCGGAAGGGCTTCCTGAACCCTAAACCCAAAACCCAAAACCCTAAACCCTAAACCCTAAACCCTGAGTGTTTTGATGAACTCAGGGTGTTGAGAGGCATTTGGCTTCTGACAGTTCAGCTCCTCTTGTGCTCGTATATGAGCAGGGTTTTTGGGGCGGGTACATGCACGGCCCCTAAACCCTAAACCTTAAACCCTTAACTCTCAACCCTCTGTTGGGGTAATCGAGCGCTCAGCGAGACCACGGCAGGCTCTGCTGGGCTGCAGAGCCTGCGAGGCACAGCCCGTAAGTCGCATAGCTAGACTCGCCAGCTTAGTCACTATAGGTATTTTGTTACCCTAAACCCCACGACCTTGTCCTTTTGTCTCCGAAGGACTGTTCAATGAGGGGGCCTGGGGGGTTGCCAATGTCTAATTTGTGCTGAGGGTTCCGAATGGGCCTGGGCTTGGCGTCCGTCAAATGACAACTAGCCGCATCTCAGAATGACTTGACGCAGGGGGTTTCTGTCCACCTGGGACGCAGGGGAGGTCTTGCAGGAGTGCCAGGAGTGGAGAACTGGTGTGCGGTCCCGTGTTCCAGCTGCCTGTACTGCTCAGATCGACGAAACGGTGAAGCTCGAGACTGCAGGCCTCCATCAAAGTTCGAGTCCAGCTGTTCAGATGAGGCTGGGTCTATTCAAATCACATGTGGGGGTGTAGGCGAACTTCCCCTCCCGACACAGAAGAAGTTTTTGGAAGTAGGCCCAAACCCTAGAAGGAATAGGTTTGGGTGGTTTTGCCGCCTGAGACGGCGTAGGAGGGATGAACATGTTAGATGGCCCTCCACGATCGGGCCATGACTGCTCTTCGCATTTCACGAAGCCTTCCAAGCGAGTCTGCATCCCAACCTTCACAGCTTCTGCGCCCTTTCACAGCAAACCCTAAATCATAAACCCCAAACCCCAAACCCTAAACCCTAAACCCTAAACCCGACTCAAGGAGGGCTTGGATCAAGCAATGCCTCTGGCAACAGCAACAGCTTGGCAGACAACAGTCGCAGCTGCGCGAGAACTTCCAAAAGCTGGCGAATGCCACGTGGCCAGTGGGGGTTAGGGGTTTAGGGTTTAGGGTGTGGGGTTTAGGGTTTAGGGTTTAGGGTTTAATTAGGGTTTAGGGTTTAGGGTTTAGGGTCTAGAGGGTCACTGTTCTAGTATTCATAGTGATTAGGGGGTTCCAGGCTTAGGAAAAAAACCCACCCGCCCAAAGAATCCCATAACATTAAGAAAATATAAAATTGTCATCCAAGGGCTTGCTTTAGTCGACGAAGGACTTGGCTTATTCGACGAAGGACTTGGCTTATTCGACGAAGGACTAGGGTACAACCTGCCAATCAGCAAAACCTGCCTCCCTGTCGCAGGAAGCGCCTCCCTGTCGCAGGAAGCGTTTCGAACCACAAACGCTTACCAACAGTGCCTCCTTGAAAAAGCGGGTCTGGGTCTGAGATTCCTCTGCCCTGGTTCTGTCGATTGGCCGTCTCTTGCGCGGATCTTGCGCGTGCGCGCGTGCGCGCACGCGAGCGCGCGCGCTCGCGCGCTCTGTCTCATGCAAAGTTGTGTCGCAACTTTTTCAAGGCATGCGCGCGCGAGAGGACTGCAGGCGACCCTTGACCGTGTTGGCCTTGCGCGCAATCTGTAAAACCCGACTTGAAGGACCATGGGTAGTTGTAAGCAGGGGTGAAAAAGTGCCCTGAATATGGTGTCGGCCAGTTCTCATTGTAGATACCTTGCTTCCTATTTATAACCCCACTTATAACAACCCATGAACCTCCAAGCATAACCCTAAACCCTGAAACATAGGTTTTCGAGATCGTCGCAGAAATCAAGACAAGGGTTTTCCGACCCAAGCCCTAAACCCCTTGATCCCCTACACCCCTTCTGCCCGTAAAACTCTAAACCCTAAACCCTAACCCTAAACCCTAAACCCTGAACATATATATATATATATTTATTTATATTTATTTATTTATTTATGTATGTATTTATTTAAACCCTAATGAATTCGTCGAATGAGCCAAGTCCTTCGTCGAATAAGCCAAGTCCTAAACCCCAAACCCTCAACCCTAAACCCTCAACCCTCAACGCTAAACCCTAAACCCTAAACCCTAAACCCTAAACCCTAAACCCTTGATTGGCAGGTTGTACTTGATATGGGCTGCGACCTAGAAGTCCTTCATTCGTTTTTTTTTTTTTTTTTTTCTTTTTCTGGGGGTTTCCGGAAGTAGGGGTACCCTTTTTGGGGTCCTCATTATAAGGGATCCTACTATTTGGGGTCCATATTACGAGTCCCTTAGTTTTGCAAACCCCCCATGCAAGACGGTTTAGGTGTTGTTGTTTAGGGTTTAGGGTTCAAGGGTTGTATTGGTTCGTGGTCTCCTTAAGCAGGGTTGCTGTTTTGTAGGGGGGTTCTTATTATGCTGTCTAGGGGCTGTATGAAGGTATACGGGTAACAGACAAACAGGCCACCGACCTCTATAATTCAAGGGAGTTTGCAAGCGTGAAGGCATGGTGCGAAAGTCCGCGCAAGCGTTTCGCCAAACCCTGGCGCAACCCAAATTGAACGCCGTGGAGGACTTAACATGCTGCTGCCGCAGCCCTAAGTGCCCTAGCCTCTCCGATCCCACCTTGTCCCCCTCCCCCCCTCCCCCTGCATCCAAATGAGGCCTAAACCCTACAAATGGGCCAAAAGCCTATAAACCCTAAACTTGGGACGTTCACGCTTACAGTTTCAGTCCTTAATAGGGTCTGTAAGAGGGGGTACTGGAATCCCTCTTAAGGACTGCTCGTATAGGGGGGGAACATCCCAACCCTAAACCCTGAACCCTGAACCCTGAACCCTGAACCCTGAACCCTGAACCCTGAACCCTAAACCTTAAACCCTAAACCCTAAACCCTAAACCCTAAACCCTAAACCCTAAACCCTAAACCCTAAACCCTAAACCCTAAACCTCCAACATTGTTCAACCCTGAGTCTGAAAGGCATTAAGAGGCCAGAGTCGTTGAGCATCCCTTCTGTGGATCATGAGGTCCAGCAACGGCAGAGGAAGCTGCTGTACACCAAGGAAGCTGGGGACGTGGATGCCTCTTGATAGCCCAGTGGTACCCTTTACCCTTTTTGTTGGTTCTGGTTTCCCTTACACAAAGTAACCAACCCAAAAAGAGGGTGCCCTCATTGTAGTATGGTTACTGGGCTACTAAGGCCTTCAGCACATGCAGGGAGTCTGCAGCTGCGTCAACACAAGATCCCGAACTGCGGGAGGTAACAAAATTTCAGGCGAACTGTCAGATACTCGGCTGCAGGTCCTCCTACCCCCAATTCCTTCTCGCAAGACCTGAAGCAGTACTACTAGTACTACACGTACTCCTACTACTACTACGACGACGACGACGACGACGACGACGACGACGACTACTACTACTACTACTACTACTACTACTACTACTACTACTACTACTACTACTACTACTACTACTACTACTACTGCTACTGCTACTGCTACTGCTACTGCTGCTGCTACTGCTACTGCTACTGCTACTGCTACTGCTACTACCTGAAACTAAGCAGCGCCAAATGAGCGCTCAACCTGAACTCATGCGCTCAGCCCTGGCATATCCGAACCCCACGACCCGAAACCCCTGCACCCCAAACCCCACACCCTAAACCCTAAACCCTATAAAGCCTAAAGGGCCTAAACCCCCAAGCCCTACGGCCAAATACCAGTTTTGGATTTAGGGCTTGAGCCCTTAATTTGGGTCCCCTGTTAAAGACCCCTTACATACACTCGACATAACGAGGGCCCATACTTCGGATCCCTGTAAATCCCTTTAAACAAGGGTAAGGGACCAACCTTAGAATCAAGTGCTGTAGGTTCAGCCTAAACCTTAAACCCTAAACCCCACATCCTAAACCCTAACCCCCCAAGCCCTATGGCCAAATACCAAAAAGATCGCAGCTCTACTACCAATTGCTTAAGAACCCCCGAAAAAGTAGACATATTCTCCTTACAAGCGTCATATAGGATTTTGACGGGGCGGGGGGTTCTTAAGCAAATAGTAGTCCAAGGGGCCATTTGCAGCGCCTGGCGGATATTGCGCAAAGCTTGCAATCGTCAGAGGGTGCCAAGTCACTTGCCTTTGCTGGGGGCTGTTTTTGGGGTTTAGGGTTTAGGGTTTAGGGCTTAGGGTGTACTGGGTTTTGGGGTTATAGGCCTTTCCGACAGCAACCTGTATATCATGTATTAACGGTGTCAGATTACTGTAGTTATTTGGGTGTCTGGTCGTTGAAAGTTGGAGGATTCGGTTTAGGCACCCTAAACTCTGCAACCGGGCTCCCTTTGTAGGCAATGTTAAGAATTGAGAACCCCTTGTGGGCCCTCAAAACCCTAAACCCTAAACCTAAAGCCCGAACCACATGATCATCCTCACAGCCCTGGAACACCCAGGATTGTTCTTCAGGATTTTGGGCTTAGAACCCTGAAGCACAGTGGGGAGGAGGCAACCCTAACACCTAAACCCGAAACCCAGAAAACACCCTAAACCCTAAAACCCTGAATCCTCCATAGACCATGCACCCTCAGACCATGAACCGCAGTGGGGAGAGGCGGGGAAGCCCAAAACCCTACTGCGAACCATGGGACCCTGAACCCTAAACCCTAAACCCTAAGTCTTAAACCCTAAACCCTAACCCTAAACCCTAAACTCTAAACTCTAAACCCTAAACCCTAAACCCTAAACCCCAAACCCCAAACCCCAAACCCCAAACCCTATCTGGTGCGCGTGAACGCGGGCGCAGAAAAGTCCATAGCAATCAGGACAGGGGCTCCAAATCCACCGCAGCAGGCCCCATGAATTAAACCCTAAACCCTAAACCCTAAACCCTAAACCCTAGAAATCCTAAACCTTAAGCCCTAAGCCCTAAACCCTAGAAGTCCTAAACCCTAAGCCCCCAAACCCTAAGCCCTAAACCCTAAACCCTAAACCCTGGAAATCCTAAACCCTAAGCCCTAAACCCTAAACCCTAAACATCAACCCTAAACCCTCAACGCCCAGCAAACAAAAACTCTGCTTTCAACTGCCCGGAAGCCTCGGCAGACTGAAGGCTGACGCCTTCCACATTCACACACTAAAAATTCACAAAAGCTAGGGTTTCGGGTTCAGGGTTCAGGGTTTAGGGTTGAGGGTTTAGGGTTGAGGGTTTAGGCCTTAGCCCGAAGCCTTGCATCCGAAACTCTGAGCCCTCTGAACATGGCAAATTGGACCCCAAAGCTCCGTGTCCCGAACCCTGGTGCCCACAAGTAGCCCACAAGTCTAAACCCTAAACCCTAAACCCTAAACCCTAAACCCTAAACCCTGTATGCAGAGGCTGATGCAGCTCGCCACAGACTTCGCAGAGCACCAGACCAAGCCACCTGCCGCCCTCAAAAGCTCTAGGGCTTAGGGTTCCTGAAGTGCAGCTTCAGGGTTTAGGGTTTAGGGTTTAGGGTTTGGGGTTTAGGGTTTGGGGTTTGGGGTTTGGGGTTTAGGCTTGAGGGCTCAGGGCTTCGGATGTCGGGCCTGCAGCCCAAATCCTACAGATCAGCGGCAACAACCCCGGCTAGAGTAGAAGCAAAGTACCGAGAGAGCCCAAAACCCCATCCCCCGTGACTGAAGAACTGATGCACAGTTCCGGACCCATCAATCATAGGTGACTCTTGCGCACGGTCCTGGCTTGCTGTTCGGCATGGCTCCTGTAGAACAGAAGAGTATAGCAGCTGCCAAACATGGCATACCTCGTGAGATGCACTTACAGCTCATTCTTGGCTGTGTTGTGGTTTTCATCGTTCGGAATTCAGCAAACCAACAAACCCTAAACCCTCACCCTAAACCCTAAACCCACAACCCTAAACCCTAAACCCTAAACCCTAAACCCAACCATACTCAGTAGGATTCTTACTCTTATTTTTATTTTTGGATACCCTCAGGGCATAGGCTGCCCTAGCCCCCCCCCCAGCCCCCTCATGCATCTTGAGCATTCATGGGGCTTGGACGAAAAAAGGGCGAGCAGACCGTCAACTCTTCCTTTGACCTGAAACTTTCTTAGAGAACTACAAAAACCCTCATTATCCTAAACCCTAAGAACCCTAAAGCTTAAATATTCATACATAGGATCACCTTCTACCCCCACAAAAGGGACATGAACAATCTCCCAAAGGTCCTGCTGAGCAATTCCTGCCCATCTTAGGCATCTTGGGGTCGTTTCTACCCCGTATATACCCTAAACCCTAAACCCTAAAACCCTAAACCCTAAACCCTAAACCCTGTAACACCGAAGGGCCCATACTTCAGAACCCTTCCGGGGAGGTAAGAGACCATATTAGGGCGCCAAGTAACTACCCTTAGCAACTTGCATGAAGCCGCGTTGCTGGTTGGTTTAAGGGTTTAGGGGTTTAGGGGTTTAGGGTTTCGGGTTCAGGGTTTAGGGTTTAGTGTTTAGGGTTTAGCCGTTTAGCCGTTTAGTCGTTTAGCCGTTTAGCTTTTTGCACGATGCTCGGGACATCACATCAGGCTGCAAGCAGATCTGGGCCAGAAGAACTACTTCTTGCGGGTGCGACAGGACTGTGGGATGAGTTCCCAAGTTTAGGGTTTCCGGTTTAGGGTTTAGGGTTTAGGGTTTAGGGTTTAGGGTTTAGGGTTTAGGGTTTAGGGTTCAGGGCTTTGCGGCGTGTGAGTTTTGGAAGCTGGGATTCGCCAGGGCGTGGCACGAAGGAAACAGAGCGAAGGCGTTCATCACGTGCTTCGCCTGATCCCTCGTATACCCTAAACCCAAAACCCTAAACCCTAAACCCTAAACCTAGACTACGAGCATTCCTACACCCTACAAGCTGTAGCTACAGCTTACGAATAAGACATATGAGCCACACAGCGTTCCTGGGGTTCATTTGGTCCCCAAGGCCTGCCGGGGGGCGTGACTACAGGCGGTTCCCTTAAAGTCCGTTTGTCTCATCCCAACTTGTGCAGTGGGCAGAGCAGTTTCAGTGGCATCAGTGTCGGCAGACGTCCGCCGCAAACAAAATGGAGATTTGCAGCGGCCTGCGTTTGGCCAGGACCTTTCGAAACTTTTGGAAGACCTTGGCGAGCTTACCTCCCTGCCCTGGCGAACGCGTGCTGAACTGCTTGAGGCTGTGTCCAGCCAGACGTACCGAGCTCTCCATGACGACTTGAGCCGTTTAGGGTTTAGGGTTTAGGGTTTAGGGTTTAGGGTTTAGGGTTTAGGGTTTAGGGTTTAGGGTTTAGGGTTTAGGGTTATTTAGGGTTTAGGGAGCAAGCTGCCTACTTCAAAAAGTTCAGGGAGTACTTGAAAGGCACACAAAGTGTGGCGAGGAGCTTTGACTTCGAGCCCAAGCAACAACATGGGGTTGCCTGCTTACTGAAGGGAAATACTACGCCCTTCCTTTCCAATTCACGAAGGCTGTTGTTGCTATCTTTGCAGGAAGGCGTTAGGTTTGTTTCGTTCGCCAGTGTTGCCTGTTCATGTTCACGATAACGTTCGTATGAAAAAGCTGCCCGTCGCAACATACCCATTCTGCAAGTGTTGCTACCCCTTCATTCCCTACTAGCCTAGAAAGCCTCAAATTCTTGTGTTAGGGGCCCTGAACCCTAAACCCTAAACCCTAAACCCTAAACCCTAAACCCTAAACCCTAAACCCTAAACCCCATACCCTGAATAACCCTGACAAGTGGGAACTCTTTTGAGGACGGGGGCCTCTGGCGAAGCCTAAACCCTAAGCCCTACACCCGAAACCCTAAACTAAACCGTTAGAGGTTCAGGCCTAAACCCTAAACCCTAAACCCTAAACCCTAAACCCTAAACCCTAAACCCTAAACCCTAAGCCCTAAACCCTAAACCCTAAACCCTGAACCCTAAACCCTAAACCCTAAACCCTAAACCCTAAGCACAGAACCAGGAGCGGCTGTCGAACGCAAGCCTCCTCCTCTGCCAGGCAAGGTTCCTGGTGCGTGGCTCATTGCTTGCTTCCTTGCTCGTGCTTCCTTGCTTCCTTGCTTCCTTGCTGCCTTGCTTCCTTGCTTCCTTGAATTACCCTGGGTTTTTGGGAGATGAGAGTTGACGATTGTTTCGGCTTCGCGGGCCTCTCTCACGTTGCAGAATTAGGGTTTGGAGTTCAGCGTTTATTGCAGGCGAGCCACGCATGTATGCTAAGCAGCAAACCACTGAATCCAGATTTTTTCTGGGATGGGAGTGGAGAGGGGGGGGGGGGGGGTCGGACAGCGGAAGGGGGGTCAGGGAAGGCCCTAAATCCTAACCCGCCCTAAACCCAACGGGGGAAGGGGGAGAGGGGAGAATTCTGAGCAGAGCCGGCGCAGCATAGGGGCTTTGCGTTTACGGTTTATAGAGTTCATGGGGCTTTAGGGTTTAGGATTAGGGCTTGTAGGGTTAAGGGTTTATGGTTAGGGGTCGCTGGTTTTTGATAGGTTAGTACATAGGGCTATGTTGTTTCAGGTTAGTGGGCCCTCCCTTTTTTGTTAATTTCCCTTGTCAACACCGATCACAGAGATGTAGGTCATCTCTTTATGGTAGTTTTGGGGATCTGGTGAAGGTATGTCTAGTTGGAGTAGTCACCACATTCTCGGTCCTTTTAGGATTGTTGAAGCTCTGGAAGCCCCATATGGGGGTTTACGAAAATGAGGGACCAAAAGATGGACCCCCCAAATAATAGGATTCCCTTGTAGCAAGGTACCTTGGGGCGTTCCCCCGTATACTAAAAAACTCCTTAATCGGGATGTTAGTACCCCCCGTATTGTAGTTCCTATCAAGGGCTGTTAGTAGAAGGGGGGAACACCCCAAAAGGTACCCCTCATTTCGGAAACCCCCATTGGGGGTTTACAAAAACAAGAGACCGCGAATTTTGACCCATATAGTAGGATTGCCTGAGCTAATATCTTAAACCCCAAACCCTAAAGCCTAGTAAGCACCCCAATAGGTGCCCATAATTTCGGACACCCCCAATATAGACCCCCAAATGGTAGGAAGCCCTTATAGTAAGGCACCCAGGTGACAATTAGTGCAGTGCTTGGGAGGCTTACTTCAGTAGGCCACTCAAGGTCGACAAAACCCCGAACCCCAAACCTCAAACCCCAAACCCCAAACCCTACACCCTAAATCCTAAGCCCCAAACCCCAAGCCCCAAACCCCAAACTCCAAACACTAAACCCTAAACCCTAAACCCTAAACCCCAAACCCCAAACCCTAAACCCTAAACCCTGAACCCTCAGCCAGGCCTCGGGGTCGTCAACCGGGCCGCCAATTGCGTGTCTCCGACTTCTTTCAGCCCTGAACCCTAAACCCTAAACCCTAAACCCTAAACCCTAAACCCTAAACCCTAAACCCTAAGGAACCTGTCGCCCACAGCCGGAAGAAGACGATAAGAAGAAGATGATGATGAATAGTCAATGTAGAACGAAGCAAAAAGCGACAACAGCGAAAACCCAAAAATATCTGTGTTTTTGTTGAGCGGGCGCGGCGGGGGGGGGGGATGTGCGCGGGATGAGTTCTTTTCTTGCTCTCGCGCGTGCGCGCACGCGGAGGCAGGGCTAAGGACGCCCACCGTGGAATTTCAATGCTTCCCAGGCTCCCCCTGCCGCTGCCCTCAACCCCCCACCCTCCCCGCCCCAACGGTGCCGCTGATGCTACTGGTGCTCGCTTCCAGGATCCCCAAGGAGAAACGAAGCCCCCTCCTCCCCCAGCCGCGCATCAGGAACGAAAGGGGCTCCGGCCTCGAGGCACGGGTGGCTTCTGGGAGCATATGGCGGCTTCAACACGGAAATTTCCATAACCGCATGAAAACCACGGTACTTGCGGCGGTTTCTGCTCCCAGCCGCTTCCGAAACCCGAGGCCCGACCCGCTGATGCTTATGATGCGCGCTCATTTGGGGGTCATTTGGGGTGGCCGGTACCCCAAAAAAAAGTTGAAAAATGTGGACGCTGAGCGCCGGGGTCGTTTTTGGGACTCTCGTGGGGGCACCCCATGCAAAACGGTCTAGGCCCATAAACCCATAAACCCTATACCCTAAACTAAACCCTGACAGACAAGGCCCTGGTTCAGTGACCCTGGGGGAGGCCCGGACGGGGCAACCGCTGTGCACTTCTGAGCCTGATCCCAGAAAGGCATCATAATGTCATAGGGTTTAAGGTTTTTAGGGTTATTTGTTTTAGGTTTTTTTAGGGTTTTTTAGGGTTTTTCGGGTTTAGGGTTTGGGGTTTAGGGTTTAGGGTTTTAGGGTTTAGGGAAGGTTAGTTTTGGGTCTAGGGCATAGGGCTCATGACAGGGTTAAAGGTTGTAGGGACTTGTGTTATTCTTTGTTTTTACTTTTTGTTGGGGGCGCCTGAGACCCCAAGCCCTAAATGGTTTTGCATGTTGGGCTGGATGCTGTAGACGATGCTGGTATACATTCCTCAATCCAAAATTCTAGGCCCTCCAGACCCAAACCTAAAACACAGAAGGACCCTAAACCCTAAACCCTAAGCCCTAAACCCTAAACCCTAAACCCTAAACCCTAAACCCTAAACCCTAAACCCTAAACCCTAAACCCTAAACCCTATAAGCCCTAAACCCTAAACCCGAAGTAGGGAAGGGCCCTAAACTGAACCCTAAGCCCCGTATGCAGATCCTCATGGAGTGCCAAGCAGCCGCGGCAAAAATCCCTCCGAAGTAAGTCGCAGCACCCGCCTGCCCTGAGAAGGCAGGAGGGATCTTTGCAACTCTCCCTGCGCTCCCAGGTCCTGCTGAACCTAGTAACCCCTAAACCCTCAACCCTATTTCGAAGGCACAAGGCCCTGAGCAGTTTTCGCGGCAGGGTTTCGGACTGTGTCGTGTGCAGAGTTTTCGATCTGGAGCCCTAAACCCTGAACCCGGAACACCGCAACTGCAGTCCGCTCGGTTGAACCGTCTCTTTGTCTTGGTTTTCAACCCCCTGTAGACATCCCAAGCCCTGAACCCTAGCTGAGGGCTCAGATTTAGGATCTGTCGCCAGTTACATGGGCCCTTCATGTGGTCCGTTACCTCCTTTAAGGGATTGTGATGTATGGGCCCCTGGGCTGCATAGGGTATATAAGGGGTATCTCCTTTTTTCCTTATAAAATATACTAGGGTTCCTTGTGTGATGAAGGAATTTTCCTTCTATGATTAAAAGAAATATTCCTTATTTGAGGGGTATTGGAGTCTCTGCGCGGACCGTGGAACTGCCCTAGCGATTCCTATAAAGAAGAGCTACAGAGGGAAGTTCCACGGGCGACTTTAAAGAACCCAAGCCCTGAACCCGTAAGCGCCAACCGCAGAGCCCTCCGCCCAGCTCTTAAAGCTTTGAATAAACCCTAAACGCATGACCCTAAACCCTAAACCCTAAACCCTAACCCCTAAACCCTAAACCCTAAACCCTAAACCCTCGCAGCCGTTGAGCCCGGTAGGTTTGGACCTGTGGGGTGCGCTGGGATTTGCGTGCGTCGTGGGCTTGTTATTTGAGCCTCGCGGGGCATCTGCCGGAGCAAGCTTAAGGAAGGCCAGAACCTCTCCCTGTTTAGGGTTTAGGGTTTAGGGTTTAGGGTTTAGGGTTTAGGGTTTAGGGTTTAGGGTTTAGGGTTTAGGGTTTAGGATTTAGGGTTTAGGGTTTAGGGTTTAGGATGACTACTATTTGCTTAAGAACCCCCCCCCCCCCCCCCCCCCCCAAAAAAAACTTACATGAGTAAGCATCCCTGCATTGCCCCTTTGGTTCCCTTAAGCAAATGGTAGACAAGGGACCCTGCATCCTGCCCCCAGCCTATTTGGCTTGAGAGCCCCCCAAATGGACCCGACGCAACCCCCCACCCAGAACCCCAAACCCCAAGTTCTATACTCGCTGGATAACCACCCCTAAGCCCTGAACCCTAAACCCTAAACCCCGAAACCCCACACCCTCAACCCTAAGTCCCAAGCCTTGGGATGTTCCCCCTTATACTAACAGCCCTTCATGGGAGTTATAGTACCCAAATGTTAGTGTTAGGGGAACAACCCTAAACCCGAAACCCTAAACCCTAAACCCTACACCCCTAAGGCCCTAGGGGAACATCCCAACCCAAGCCCTAATCCCAACCCCTAAGCCTAGCCCCAAAAAGACCCAGGGTCCTTGAAGCTTCCGGGCGCCCGAGGCCGCATTTACATGCGCATTTAGTTCTGGAGTGGTGCTGGTTCCCGCCGCAACTCTTAGGGAGGGATTAGGGTTTAGGGTTTAGGGTTTAGGGTTTAGGGTTAGGAGTTTAGGAGTTTAGGAGTATAGGGTTGTTAGGGTTAGGGAGTTTAGGGTTGTAAGGGTTTAGGAGTTTAAAGTTGAGGGTTTTGTGTTTCGAGGTTAGGGTTTTTAGGTTTGGGTTTTAGCGGGATTATGCCCTGCAATAAAGGGCAAGGTGCCGTAGCTACTGGTAAAAGGGTACTTGGTGGAGTTCCTACCATAGGGGTAGCCTCTTTTTTTTTTTTGGGGGGGGGGGAGGGGGGGGGGGGAGGGGGGGGGGGGCGGGGGTCCTGTCACACGGACTATAGTCTTTGGGAACTAAGCCGCAAACCCTAAACCCTCCTCCACCCTCAACCCTCAACCCTAAACCCTATAAACCCTAAAACCCTACACCCCTTGTTTTGGGAGATATACGCTTCTTAAAGCCGTGGTCCTAGGGTCTTTCAGAAGCAGGCCTGGATATGCTTAGGTCTAGAACTTAGGATTAATTCCAGACTGCGGCTACATAGAGTTTAGGGCTTCGGTCTTTTGCGGTTTGGGGTTTAGGGTTCAGGGTTGAGGCTTTAGGATTTAGGGTTTAGGGTTTGTTCGGGTTTAGGGCCTAAAGTTTGGGGTTGAGGGTTTAGGGTTGAGGGCGGACGGCCACTCCGGAGCATCAGATGTATTTAGGCAGGGCCTTGCCCTGCGGCATGGCAAAGTACAACAAATGCCCGAAGCAGCTTGTGCAAACGCACAAAAAAGGAGGGGGCAGGGTTTGGGGTTTGTTTGGTGTTTTAGGGATTTAGGTTTTTTAGTTTTTTGCGGTTTTAGGGTTTAGGGTTGATTCAGGGTTTGAGGGGTCAGGGTGAGTTAGGGCTTCGAGTTACTTCCAGTTCCACCAGGAACCTTGGGTATGCCCCCTTTTGCAAGCAAACCCTAAACCCTAAACCCTAAACCCTAAACCCTAAACCCTAAACCCTAAACCCTCGCTTCTCGAGAAACCCAGCGGCCTCAACCTTGCGTCCCTGGGGGGGCATTTACAATGAAACTGGGAATTCGAGTGCTTCTGGGTTAGAGGGTTCAGGGTTGAGGGTTGAGGGTTGAGGGTTGAGGGTTGAGGGTTGAGGGTCAGGGTGCCCAACACCCGAGAATGAACAGAGTTGGGCGGGGGGTGTGGAAAATCTGAGCCGACGTTGGCTGCTGTGTTCGTACCCTACAAATCACGCTGGATGCCGCCCACCCCTCCCTTACCACCCTGAAACTCAAAACCCTCCGCCTGCCCTGGCCTCTTGGTATTTAGAGCTGCGTGGAAACTTAAATCTCCACCCTAAAAGTCCTCAAAGCCTTGAAAAACAGGCCCTCAGGTGTGGTGATTATAGGGTTTATGGTTTAGGTTTTAGGGTTTAGGGTTTAGGGTTAGGGTTTAGGTTTAGGGTTTAGGGTTTAGGGTTTAGGGTTTAGGGTTTAGGGTTTAGGGTTTAGGGTTTAGGGTTTAGGGTTTAGGGTTTAGGGGTTATACAGGGTGTATTCAGGTCTCAGGTTTCAAGTTTCTGCGTGGCCTCCGGAGGTACCGAGATTGGCAAGAGATGACCTGCCTGCCGAGACGATGGCTGTTCGACCTAGTGGCCCCTTGGCCTGTAGGGTTTAGGGTTTAGGGTTTAGGTTTTGGGTTTTGGGTTTTGGGTTTTGGGTTTTGGGTTTAGGGTTTCGGGTTTCGGGTTTAGGGTTTAGGGTTTAGGGTCCAATGTAGTTCCTTTTTCGGGGGTGGGTTGGAGGGGATTACAGTATACGACACCAATACGGTACTACATTAGGAGCCTTGAGGCAGGGTTTGGCGTACTGCGGGCTTAGGGATTTCCAAGAGCTCAGGTGGTCGAAGGTTGAGGTTTCCACTAATCACTGCGAGTAAAGGGGTTGGGGTCTTGGGTTTGGGGTTTAGGGTTTGGGGTTCGGGGTTTAGAGTTTAGGGTTCGGGTTTAGGTACCTTCTTGGGGTCCTTAGTATAAGGGAATCCTACTATTGGGGGTTGATACTAGGGTCCCTTATTTCCGTACCCCCCCCCCCCCCCCGCTCTCCATGTCGCGATTTAGTATTCAAACTTGCTCAAAAGCAAAGCGCTTCCACTTGCCCATCATCAAAAATAAGCAGAGGCCTCGATGCTTGTCTAAAAGCCGCCAAACATGAAGGGACTAAAAGAGGGAGCCTTACAAGGGGCTCTTTGGGGGCTATTTAGGAGCTACTTAGGCATATAGGGACTATATAAGGTATATCTAAGGGTTATATACAGCTGGAGCTCAATCTCAGGTCTCCCTCTTCACCCACAGCATCTGGGCACAGATCTATCACATCTGTCTCTTCTAGGGCGCGATTTTCTGGTGTAGGGTTCAAGGTTTAGGGTTTAGGGTTCAGGGTTCATCAGGGTTCAGGGTTTAGGGTTCAGGGTTCAGGGTTTAGGGTTTAGGCGCTCCCAACCCTAAACCCCTGGCTGGGAATGATTTGGAAACGATTGCAATAGCGTCCTTGCCCCCGATATCACCCCAAATATCCCATCATAGAAGCTCAATGTTCTGTATACTTCCCTACTTCGTACGAAGAAGGGAGGCTTTCGGTCGCGACCCTAGCCTACTATTTGCTTCAGCAGCCCCAACAAAACTTAGACCTATTCTTCCTTATAAGGGCAATATGGGGATTCTTAGCCTTCAATTCTTTAGGATATATATATATATATGTATACATATATATACATACTGTATGTTTATGTACATCATACATATATATATATATGTTCTTAAGCAAATAGTCGTAATCCTCAACAACGAAGGCCCTAAGCTTGCAGCAATTACCAGGCGAAACGCAACACCTGCAGACTCCACTCACCACACTCCAAGCCCTATGCCGTGGTTTCGGGTTTGGGGCTTAGGGTTTAGGGTTTCGGGTTTAGGGTTTCGGGTTTAGGGTTTAGGGTTTCGGGTTTAGGGTTTCGGGCTTTCGGGGCCCTGAATTCCTCAACCCAATTGCATCCTCGTGCCGCCATTTCCTGTTCCTCTAAGGCCTCTAAGGGCCTGCACAGGGAAAAGATCGGACAGCCAAGGCAAAGAGTAAAGTCTTAAGTCTTAAGGTTTAGGGTTTAGGGTTTAGGGTTTAGGGTTTCGGGTTTAGGCTTGGGGGCCTTTAGTTGAGATCGAGCTCTCGGGTACAGGGATCCGACCCGTCAAAAAAGCAAGGAAGCATGTCGACTCTTTTTCAACCAACAGCAACTGCACACAGGGGGGGGGGGGGGGGGCCAAATAGTAGGATTCCCTTATAACCTACTATTTGCTTAAGAACCCCCAAAAATGTGAGCCAATAATC
Source organism: Symbiodinium natans (assembly GCA_905221605.1). Classification (NCBI taxonomy): domain Eukaryota; class Dinophyceae; order Suessiales; family Symbiodiniaceae; genus Symbiodinium; species Symbiodinium natans. Next base: position 79,105 of record CAJNDS010000550.1, on the reverse strand, counting down.
CCTATATTGCCCATACAAGGGATAATATTTGGTTTGTGTTTTTGGGGTTCTTCAGCAAATAGTAGTAATGAGGACCCCAATAAGGTACACCCTAATTTCGGAAACCCCACATGCCCGTTCCCCTAGTCGAAGTCCGAGAAGCCATCGCCTTTCCAAGTTAGGGGATTAGGGTCCAAAGTTTAGGGTTTAGGGTTTAGGGTTTAGGGTTTAGGGTTTAGGGTTTAGGGTTTAGGGTTTAGGGTTTAGGGTTTAGGGTTTAGGGTTTAGGGTTTAGGGGGACTACGTAGCCCTACCCCCCACCCCCCCCCCCCCTGCACACCCCACAAAGCCGAATGCCCACCCACACCCTTCTAGGCCACAGGCACCTTCTCGCCCCAACACTCGGTGCCATCTGATAGCAAAGGCATGGGCGGTGGCATTTCCTGCAAGGCGCGGAACCCAAAATACCAGTTCTTACCTCTTACATCCTGCTCACGTGTACCTACCTCAACCCGAAACCCAAACCCTAACGCCTAAAGCCTAAACCCTTCAAAAGCGGCTTATAAGATTTAAGGTTGAGGGCTTATGGGGCTGGTCAAGAGGCTTGGATGTTGAGTCTTCGAAGAGAGCGAAATCTTCAAATGCAAGCGAACTAAGCCGAACGCCCAGTCACCCGCCGTCAGCTTGACAACAGGGCCCCATGCTTGAACAAACCCTAAACCCTAAATCCTAAACCCTAAACCCTAAGCCCTAAACCCTAAAGCCCTAAACCCTAAACCCTAAACCCTAAACCCTAAACCCTATTTCCTAAGCACAGACTCCAGATCCTGTCGTTCGCAGTGACGTGGTGTTGCGATCAGAGCACAGCTTCTGAGCGGGCTTCAACCCGAAGCCCTGAAGCCCTTTAGGGTTTAGGGTTTAGGCTTTAGGCTTTAGGGTTTAGGGTTTAGGGTTTAGGGTTTAGGGTTTAGGGTTTAGGGTCACTAGATTGAGTGTATTTCGGGTTCCCTCACGCTTATTGGTGAGCGTACATCCTTGTCTTTGGGGCACAAGGAATCTAGGCCCCACTTCATGTGGTCAGTTCTCTAAATTATGGTCCCTTTTGGAATACCCTAAATAAGAGGCGCCGCCTTACGCCTTACAATCAGGACCCCCAAAAGATATTTTAGAGAAGTGACCATAGGCTTGCCTTTTTGGTCAGGCATTGCTGGAAGGTCACCTTCCGCAGCACTACTTAGCCACGCGCTGGGACTTTTGCTGGGTCCATGCCCTGACGACACTTGGCTGATCTCAACACAGACCCTAGACCCTAAACCCTAGCCCTAAACCCTATAAACCTAAACCCTAAAGCCTAAGCCCTAAACCCTAACCCCTTAACACTTGATCGATGGGTTTGGGGATTCGAGTCGAAAAAGCCGAGCGTTGCTGGCTTGGGCTTTTTGGGGCCCTGGAGAGCTTAGTAAGCGTTTAGGGTTTAGGGTTTGGGGTTTAGGGTTAGGGTTTAGGGTATAGGGTTTTTCTCATTATGACGGGCGTAAATTTTGCCCACGCCATCCCGCACAAGGGCTTGTCTAAGGGCCGTTGCATGGTCCCTTGATAGAGGTTTAGGGTTTATAGGGTTTAGGGTTTAGGGTTGAGGGTTCCCTGCTCGGATAGAGCAGTGGAATCCCCTGAACCCAGATTGCCTATAAAGCCGAAACCCCAAACCTTAAACCATATACCCCAAACCCGAAACCCTAAACCCTAAACATTAAACCCTGTGCCTGTACCCTAAACCCTACACCCTAAACCCTATACCGTAAACCCCAGGTACGTCTTCACCTACTGCTCCCCTCGCGACGTTGTTTTCCACGCCATGAGCTACTGGGCGCCACAGGACTTTAGGAGTTTTTTTGTTTTTTAGGGTTTAGGGATTAGGGTTTAGGGTTTAGGGGGGCTGGGTTTGGGTTTGAGTAGGAATAAGAGTTTGCCAAGTTGAGGCTGTAATATGCCTAAGCCCTAAACCCTAAATCCTTTGAGTTGTATAGCTCCTGCGCGTGTCTACTCAAGTAGCAGACGCTACTCCAGCGCATGGGCATAGGATGGCACCGGCCTACTGTGTACGGGAAGGGCAACCGAGTCTGGGACTTAGGGTTTTTAGGGTTAAAGGGTTTAGGGTTTCGGGGATGGGGTTCAGGGGTTTAACGGTTTAGGGTACCCTAAGCCCAAAGAACACCCTCATGCTACGCCCTCTCTGGCATGCCTCTTCGAACAGCAGGCACGTGGGCAAAACCCAAGAATCTTCGCAACGTAAGCCGCCAAAGAAACGCCCTGTGCAGTCAACGACCCCATTTTTCGAGAAAGGCTTCTGAGGGATGGGTGTGGGGTTCAGGGCTTTGGGTTGAGGGTTCAGGGATTAGGGCTTCGGGAGGGTTTAGGGCATGCATCGGACTCTGGAAGTCTTCCTCAGAAATGCAATTCATGATTTCTGCTCTTTGCAATAGTTCTTTGCTAAAGTTGCTCGGCTGATATCTGGGTAATAAAGCTGTGTCGGAGTCCACGCCAAGGAAGTCGCAGAAGCCCTTTGCGCAACTTGGTGGCATCAAGTCATTGCACACCCTCAATCCTGAAGCCTCAATCCCAAATCCCTCAACCCTATGCCCTAAACCTTAAACCCTAAACCCTAAACCCTAAATTACTAGGCAGGCCTCGGAGTGTCGAGGAGAGAAGGCGCGAAGCCTGAAAGCTCCTACTCACGGGCCTGGTAGGAGTAGGAAAAGAAGTGGAGGAAAGCACCGGAGCAGTCTAGGGTTTAGGGTTTTGGGTTTCGGGGTCTAGGGTTTAGGGTTTAGGGTTTTTGGTTTCGGGGTCTAGGGGTGTTCTTGGTATGTTGGTGGTTGGTATGTTGGTGAATTGATACGAAGACTATGCTTTCGATGCAGGGTTTATCGCGGATAACACTAGTACTGGTGATGTTTTGTACCGTGGAGTTACCTAACTTGGTTCCTGGTAGGAACGGGGTACCCTACTACGTTGCCCAATAGTACCTTGTGCCTTACAACCCCCCCCCCCCCTTCCCTCCAGACTCGAAACCCTGAACCCTGAACCCTTTGTTTCAGCCTAATCGCCCTAAACCCGAAACCCTAAGCCCTAAACCCTAAACCCTAAACCCTAAACCCTAAACCCTAAACCCTAAACCCTAAACCAAGAATTGCACTTCCTTTGTGCTTTGGCGACTGGGTGCGAGCGTAGCCTAACTCGAATGTTCCCCAGGAGAAGCGCACCTTTCGGTGTGTTAATGCTCGAATTCTTGTGAGCCGGTCAGAAACTCCAGGGCTTCTTTAAATGGTTCTGAAAGTATGGGCCTGTGGGTTGAAGAGGGTATATGAGGGGTATACAAGGGGTCCCCACTTAAGGGCCCAAATGAAGGGGCCATGAACCTTCCTACCCGTAAGAGAAGAAGCCCAGTTCTGCAGAGCTTGGGGTTGAGGGTGGATGGGTTGGTGGGTGTTCAGGTTTTGGGGTTTTAGGGTGTTGGGTTTAGGGTTTAGGGTTTGGGGTTTAGGGTTTAGGGTTTAGGGTTTAGGGTTTAGGTTCTCCATCCCGGAAGTAAGGAATCCCTTTCCACGAGTCCCGCAACACGCACGCCAGCCCGCCCAAGTTAGCAGAACCGGACCCTAAACCCTAAACTCTTTAAGCCTTGGACCAGGGTTTAGGGTTTTTGGGTTTAGGGGTTTAGGGTTTAGGGTTTAGAGTCCTAGACTCTCGACCGCTATGGAGGTCTCATGTGCTTCGTCGCCGACTCTTTCGCCCCTGGGCAACTTTAGGATTTGATGTGGACTCCTTCCAAAAACTGCCGTCCCTCTTTGGGGCACCCGAATCTTTATCCTTGTAAACCCTCAGCTCTATCCGCAAACCCTAAAGCCCTAAACCACCCCGCCCCCCAAACCCCAAACCCCAAACCCCAAACCCCAAACCCCAAACCCTAAACCCTAAACCACCCCTTCCAAAAAAAAAACAAACAAACAACGCAAAAAACAAAAGATGCCCACAAGGTTCAGGACAGCTTAGGTGGTGCTTTCGGAACACCCCAACGCAGAGAACGCTGCTACCCGAAACCCTAAGCCCTAAGCCCTATACCTAAGCCCCCCAAACCCCCCAAACCCCCCAAACCCCCCAAACCCCCTAAACCCCCTAAACCCCCTAAACCCCCTAAACCCCCTAAACCCCCTAAACCCTCAGCCTTCAGGTTGGCTGTCGAAAGAGCCAAAGGGACATCTGAGCACGAGCTGCAGTCACATGAAACCTCCATTCCCGTGTCTTAGGATTTAGGGTTTAGGGTTTAGGGTTTAGGGTTTAGGGTTTAGGGTTTAGGGTTTAGGGTGTCGTCTCTTTCAGGGTGTTTCCCCTCAGGAAATGCAACCCTCGTATGCAGATGCCCTTCATTTATAGGACAAAGCATATCAAACAGGCCGTCCGCGTGTTCCCAGGTGAAGGTGGTTAAGGGTTGGCGTTTCAACAAAGGTTGCGACTATGGCAGAATTGTGTTAACGTCTCCTAATGTGGCTCATGTATTCATGCTTTTTTATGTGTGTTTGATCACATTTACTTCACATAGTTTGCTTGATGTGTTTCTTATTCAGACTAATTTGTTCAGTTTCTTTGCATGTTTGAGATCAATACCAGAAGAAGGCTGAAAAGTTGTTGATCTAAACCCTAAACCCTAAACCCCAAACCCTAAACCCTATAAACCATTAACTGGCACGTACGTACGCACCGAGGTTCCCTAAGCCTTCAAGTAGTAGAGCAACTCGGGGCCAAGCCCCTAAACCCTAAACCCTAAACCCTAAACCCTAAACCCTAAACCCTAAACCCTAAACCCTAAACCCTAAACCCTAAACCCTAAACCGTCCTGACGCCTCCGCGGCCTCACTTTAGGATTCAGTCACGACCATCTGCGGCTGCGTGGCGGCTATGGTTTCGACTTTTGAGGGTGTAGTGTTGAGGGGTTTAAAGGGTTTAGGGTTTGGGGCTTGGGGCTTGGGGCTTGGGCTTAGGGCTTCCCCGTGGGACGATAGGGCTGAGTGGCTTTCATCCAGGCCCATTGGGAGATTTTAAATGCCCGGCTTTTCGGGGTTAAGAGGAGTTCTTTCCTCATTCTGAAGGTTCAAGGGCCGCCATAGGTACATCCCTCAGCCCCGGACACTCTATCCGTGGGCATGAACCCTCTCTTGGTGGTCGCGTAGGTACTGATCAGTTCCTTCAAAATATCCCCAAGGTCAAGCAGCTGTTCTAAGAAGCTGGTGTTGATTCCAGGGACGCCGTTTACATGGCAAACCTGCGCCTGATGAAAACACTTCTTGAGGGTTTACGCTTTACGTGTCAGGGGTGTGGTTCACCCTTCATGTCTGGCCCCTCTTCCCCCACCTACTGGGCTTTGGAGTACTATACTTTAATACTGCTTTTGGGTTTTGGGTTCCCATGATAGCTACTTATACCTCAAAAGTATATACTTTTTTTTCTGGGTCTACTCCAGAGGTAGGCCTACATGGTCACCTGAATATCGTGAGAATTTCATGGGCATGCCAACCAGCACCAGCCCGTGGTTTGAAGTCGTAACTTCCTGACCGCCAGCCAATGCCAAGTCTGCCGGTACCTTTCTTCCCTTCGGGCTAGGCTCCCGTCTGAACCCAAAATCGAAGAAGGCACCGTTTTTTGGGTTGTTTTATACCTTTAGGGTTCAGTGTTTAGGGTTTCGGGTTGTGAAACTCACCCTAGTTAGACCCGCTAAACGGTAGCCGAGGTCGTATCTCCTTGAACTTTTCTAGTCCAATAGGACTGCAACAACCTGCGAATCCGCAGGCGCCTTGACTCAAAAGCCAGCGACAAGTAGCTGCGTAGTTGACCGCCCTAACGAGCACCTCCAAAAGGGTTTAGGGTTGAGGGTTTTGGGATTTAGGCCACCGAGCATTCTAGAGAATCAACTTGTCAACAACACAGCCACAGGAATCGTGGCTGCTGGTTATGCACGCTTTCCCCTGAATCGCTTCCTTCCCGTGCCGCGGCTTATCAACCGATTTCCTTTTGTCGTAGAGGGTGTTTGGGAGTAGGCCCTTTTTTCCTTTTTTTGGGGTTGGGGTTCCCTTATAGTCCCCTTAACCAAAAAGGGCACCCTTCTTTTTCCTAGGTTACTCCCGGGTCTAGTTTTTGTCCACCCTACAGCCATTTAAAGGCCTAAAGCGTAAGACTCGAAACGCGAAAATCTCTCTAAGCCCTGTATGACCTCAAGACTAGGAGGTACTTGGAAACTCCTGGTAAGCAGACCAAAACGTACAGCATGCTGAGAGGAGGCAAACTGGCTTTGCAATTGCTCTAGCTCCTGGGTAACCCTAAACCCTGAACCCTAAACCCGAAACCCGAAACCCGAAACCCCACACCCTAAACCCTCTTCATACGGGAGCCCAGTAGGGGGAAGGGGGAGATCAGGGTGAAGGGCTACGGGTTTAGGGGTACCCCTAAACCCTAACCCCAAACCCACACCCCCCCCCCCCCCCCCCCCCCCCCCCCCCCCCCCCCCCCCCCCCCCCCCCCCGCTCCGCCCCGCTGCCCCCCAAACCAGCCTCGGAAGGCGATGCTTGGCGCATCCCTGATGAGCGGCGGTGCGTTCTTCCGCTGTCTGGTCACGCACGCGCGCCTCCGCCGCACTGTTTTGCGGGCTTTTTGGCATCCTCCAGCCTCCAGTCTCCCAAAAAAAACAGGGGGGGGGGTGGGGTTTGGGGTTTAGAGAGCACTTCGAAACTTGTTCTCCGAATTGAAATCAAGTTGACACAAAATCAGGATATGATATTCTGATATTCTGATATTCTGATATTCTTTGCTATATATCATCCATTACGGTAACTCAATATAATGTCCTTGACAAGAACGGAGTGTAGGGTCATTTCCGATCCTGGTCTGTTCTTAGGTGAGTTTGGGGAGGGTTTAGGGCAGCTCTCTTGGACTTCGAGTCAAGAGTTCAAGGTTTAGCGCTTAGGGTTGACCCTAAACCCCTAAAGCCTAAACCCTAAACCCTAAACCCTAAACCCTAAACCCTAAACCCTAAACCCTAAACCCTAAACCCTAAACCCTAAACCCAGGAGTGGGGCTCTATGATTTCAAAATTTAGGCTTTAGGGGTCTCGGGTCTAGGGTCCAGGGCCTTAGGCCTTAGGCCTTAGGCCTTAGGCCTTAGGCCTTAGGCCTTAGGCCTTAGGCCTTAGGCCTTAGGCCTTAGGCCTTAGGCCTTAGGCCTTAGGCCTTAGGCCTTAGGCCTTAGGCCTCAGGCCTTAGGCCTTAGGCCTTAGGCCTTAGGCCTAGGATTTAGGGTTTAGGGTTTAGGGTTTAGGGTTTAGGGCTTAAGGTGTTCAAGAGCTAGACTATGTGATACAGGAGGTGCCACTTGGCAGAGTTGATTGGCGTTTCCGATCCGTGGCCCTACATGTGTTTCTGTTCCAAGCCCTATTGGCTTAGACCCCTGGCAAGAACGGGCCGAGGATACAGAACAGCCGAAATTGAACATCAACCATAAGTTGGGCTCAAATACGGAAATCGTCTCCTTACAGCAAGGATGAGAAGCATACCTCCTGGTTCTGAGTAAGAAAAATTGGGGAGTTCGGTACTCGATAAGGTACGTGGTTCTCTAAATCCCCCATTCGAACTATCAAGATCGTAGCTCTAGTGAACTAGATTTTTCCTCTACCTAGCATCACGCCATATCTGGTTGCCATGGCCTACGAATTCTTAAGATATGTAGGGGACAGGTAGCACCTACCACGCCCTGAAGCCATATAACCCTTTAAGCAGCCTAGAAGCCTAAACCCCAACCCTAAAGACTCCAAACCCAAACCCCGTGTTGCTACTTTATTCCTCTCTATGTCCTGCAACCCTATTACCTCAACCCCACACCCTAAAACTCCAAACGCTAAACCTCGTCTAACTACTTTACTTCTCTCCATTGCCCTACAACAATTTTTTCCTGAAAACCCCAAACCCGAAGAATCTGTGATGTGGCGAAGGTGGGCGGAGCTGCCAATCGTCGCCCCAACTGCAGCGATGGCCCGCGGCGCGGTTGTGGCCACCTTGCTTCCCGGCGGCCGTGGGGTTTAGGGTTCCCTAAACCCTAAACCCTAAACCCTAAACCCTAAACCCTAAACCCTAAACCCTAAACCCTAAACCCTAAACCCTAAACCCTAAACCCTAAACCCTAAACCCTAAACCCTAAACCCTAAACCCTAAACCCTAAACCCTAAACCCTAAACCCTAAACCCTAAACCCTAAACCCTAAACCCTAAACCCTAAACCCTAAACCCTAAACCCTAAACCCTGCCCTTTAGGCTTCAACAGGCTTGTTGAGGTTTAGGGTTCCCGCGTGGGGCAGTTTCCAGACAAGCTTCAAGAAGAACCTGGGGGACCACATGCACACCCAAAAGGGTTTATAGTTCAGATACCTGAATATGCATGATAGTCGTTTGGGCATGGGGGTTTATGGTTTAGGGTTTAGGGTTTAGGGTTTAGGGTTCCAGTCATGCTTGACACTGCTTTGAGATGGCCAGTCGTGACGGGCTCTAGTCCCCTGGGCACTCACTCGACGGGAGTCCTTGGACCTGTCTGCAACGCTTGAAGTGTGGCACTGAAGTTGTTTTCTGTTCGCGCCGGCCTCAGAAGTAGGGTTGGCGTCGTGTTGTTTTAGGCTCCAGGGTTCCTTTAGCGCCGCCCTCAACAGCCGGAGTGTGCCGGGAGCTTGGAGCCAGGCCCCCCTCAGAAGTAGGGGTTCTCATGGAGAGGTTTAGCTTCGAAGAGGCGTTCCTTGCGACTCTGTGGGGTAAGCGACCCCACCAGAATTCCATATCCCCCGAGCCACAAGACGTTTAGCCTACATGCCAGGGTTGGGGTATGTGACCCCACGTTCATGTGGTCCCCAGAGAATGCGAGCCCTGCAAGTGCGCCAGGTTTTGGTGGTTTGGCCTCGTCTTGAATAAAGGCAAGTGGCGCTCGCAGGCATGGGCATCGCCCTCTGTGTGTTGTTATCTGCCTCCAAGAACTTGAAGCTTGGAAGCCCTGGGATTTCAAGCCGTTGCCGCAGGCACTGGTGATCTTATCCTGGCTGCACCTTGGCCTGTTCTTGGTGGGTCAGCTGTACCCATGTGCCTTCTGTGTTCGGTTCTTCCCTGGTAAAGCAACCAACCCGGAAAAAGGTGCCCTTATGGTATATGGTTGCTGGGCTACTTAGTGTGTGATAAAGGGGGCGGCTGAGAGTCTCTTGCTACCAACTGCTGGGCACTTGTTCAGAAACTTACATTGCACAATTGGGCTACGTAGTCAACAATGTCTTCCGCGGATTGCTTAGTTTCAGTTCCTAGGCAAGAGGGACTTTTGACACTCCCCGCCCCCCCCCTAAACCCTAAACCCTAAACCCTAAACCCTAAACCCTAAACCCTAAACCCTAAACCCTAAACCCTAAACCCTAAACTCTCGCTGTCTGAAATCCTGTGACCGGCTGAGAGCTTGGGGCCATGCAGTGCAGGGCTTGGGCCTTTCGGGTTAGCAGGCAACATGAAGCAGCACCTAAACCCTAAGCCCTAAGCACCCAAACCCCAAACCCCAAACCCTAAACCCTAACCCCTAAACCCTAAGCCCAAAGCACCTAAACTCCAAACCCCTGTGACGTGCAGCAGTCATGTCCATTCCATATCAGCTGCATGTCTTTGTGCAGCAACAGACATGCATTCAATCACGGCATGCGTCAGTCAAGCTGTTTCGCCGCCGATCTCAAAGCATCGATGTTTTCGCTTAGTGCGCTGAAAGGAGTGCGCCCACTCCCTTGCTTTGCTTTGCCTGCTGGCATAGGGTTGCTTACCCGATTCATATTGGTAGCGGGGCATAGGGTGGTTTGGTTAGGCTAGGTGCGCTGCTGCTAACCGAACCGCATGGCTGCGCCAGACCCATGGGATGATGATGACCCATGGCGACGTGGGGGAGCATCCTCACGAAGTGAGAGCGACATCAGCTCGGCAGGGCTGGGTGTTGTGGAGAATGGGGCTAGGGCTCCCGAGCCTAGTCCTGTGGGGCCGACGAGTGGCCCAGCGCAGGCTGCAGGAATGGCTGCCGCTGACGTAGGGCAGCCCTTAGCTTCAGTTCCTCCTGGTGGTTTCCAACAGCAAGTACACCCTGGACTTCTTGTTCCTCCTGGAGTGCCTCACGGACTTCCTGTTCCTCCTGGCGGTTTCCCACAGCAAGTACACCCTGGACTTCTTGTTCCTCCTGGAGTGCCTCACGGACTTCCTGTTCCTCCTGGCGGTTTCCCACAGCAAGTACACCCTGGACTTCTTGTTCCTCCTGGAGTGCCTCACGGACTTCCTGTTCCTCCTGGCGGTTTCCCACAGCAAGTACACCCTGGACTTCTTGTTCCTCCTGGAGTGCCTCACGGACTTCCTGTTCCTCCTGGCGGTTTCCCACAGCAAGTACACCCTGGACTTCTTGTTTCTCCGGGAGTACCTCACGGACCTCCTGTTCCTCCTGGCGGTTTCCCTCAGCATGGACATCCTGGGCTTTATGTCCTTCCCGGCGGTGTTCCTCACCCAGGACTTTATGGGTTTCCTGTAGCTCCTCAAGGTCAAGTTCCGTACGGCGTGTCTGGTGCTCAATGGCAAGATGGTTCTGGTCTTCCCCCTGCGGGCAGTGGTGTTTCAGAGGAGACACTTCCAGCTAGAGATGGATCCCATGGACGGGCTTCGCACTTGCCTGGAATTCCTGTAGTTGGGCCACAGCCAGTTGTTCAAGCTGGTGAAGCTACGCCGGCCCCGTCGTCGTCGGCTGGTACAAGTGAAATTAGATCCATGCTACGACGCCGCGCCCGTGAAGGAGATCGGCCGAAGAGTGCCATAGGCAGCGTTCGTCTGGAAGAGTACAGTGGAGATCGCCGGAAGTACATCAAGTGGAAGCGTGCGGTCCAAGCCCAAGAACGACTTTATCGACTCGACCCTTCTGAACTTGCGATGCTTCTCTACTTGTCAACAAGAGGGGAGGCCCGAGACGTGCTGGACCAGCTGCCCATCGAAGAGTACACGTGCACCGGCGGTTTGGTCATGCTGTGGAAGCTGCTGGATGAGACATATGGTGAGAATGGAGCTGAAATGTTTGAGAGGGCCGAGCAGGAGCTTTCTTCTTACAGACTCTTGCCGGGGCAGAGTATGGCGGCTTACATTGCTTCGATGAAGAGGCTTCGTGCTCAGTACGCCAGGATTGACCCGGAGAGCACCATCTCTGACAAGGCCTGGGCCCAGAGGCTCTTGAACCGAGCATCTTTGTCAAGGCGGGAGCGGCTGGATGTCTTCTACAGCGCTGGCGGACAGTACAGTGCAGTCCCCATTGAGAATGCCCTCAGGCACCGATGCTCGTTGGTGCATGAAGAGGAGCGCAAGCTTCCTGGAGGGCGGCCAGATGGTTTTCGGCACCGTTCTGCGTCTTCTACGACTTCGAGTTTGTCACGGTCGCAGGCTTCCACCTCTACGCGCTCGTCTTCTTCGACCAGGTCCGGAGGAAAAGGGCGAAAGAGCCATGTGCATGTGGCGACAGGTGAGCTCCATAGTGTGGAAGAGGAAGACTGGGAAGGCGACTATGAGGACCTTGAGAATGAGGACCATGGTGTTCCCAATATTCCCGCTGAGGGGGAGATTCTGAACGCTACGTCTTGCCGGGGTGAAGACGAGCAGGACGAGGGCACCGACTTCGACGATGAGTTCTCCGAGGGTGGCTCGGTGTCGGTCGTTGAGATCCAAGAAGCCTTCCAGGCGGGGTGGAAGGCGAAGCAGAAGGCAGCTGCCCACAAGAAGGCCAGGGGATGGAAGTCGTCTCGGCCCAGCGAGGGCTCCTCTGGCAAAAGCTTGGCTGAGAGAAAGAAGTCGTCCTCCTGCGCTTCGTGTGGAATGCGTGGCCATTGGCGCGGAGATCCCCAGTGCCCACATGTCAAGGCTGGGAAAGATCCCTTGCATCGCCCTGCCAATGCCACAGCGAAGGAGAATGAGGTGCACTACGTTAACTTCACTTTCATGGAGGGTGCAGGCCTCATTCCTGACGTCTGCCCTAGTTGCTCAGCTGCCGTCCCTCCCTCGGCCAAGTATTGTCACGAGTGCGGTCACAAGAATGGAGGCAAGAGGAATCCCTGGGATCTTGTGACATCCTCTGGTGTTTCGACTGGTGCCGCTGTAAGCTCAGACTCAGAAACGCAGCCGCCACGGCCCATGAAGGATGTTCGTTTTCGGGCTTCAAAGGCCCGTGTGGCAGATGGTCGCTCCAAGAATGAGAAGGAGATCAGTCTGAAGGCGACCGAGCTCTTGGGGGCCTTGCCGACTTTGAGTAAAGCAGAGAAGAAGGAAATCAAGTACGCTCTGTTGCGAGAGGAAGATGAGTCTGCGTGGAATGCCCTGGAGAGCCATCGTGCAGCCTTTGATCCAGGTCGAGCCCGAGCAAGCAATGATGGCTATCCAATGCCCTTCCATGCAGATCGTGCCGATCCTCAGCTACCTGTGCCACCGTCGCTTTCCGGTGCAGGTGCTTCTTCAGCAGAAGCCTCAGCGTTGGCACCCCCTTCTTCGAAGACACAAGATGGGAAGGACAAGGCCAAGAGTCAAAAGCAGCGGGAGGTGGAGGATTTTCGGAGGCAACTCTATGCTTCGTCCTGGAATGGTTTTCAGTGTCGACCTTCGAGAGCAAGCCCCGTGCCCACCGAGAAGCAAGCTAGGTGCCCACACCTCTTCGAGGACTTGTTGTTCACAGCCAACCAGCATGGACACTTTGCTCGATGCTCTCGATGTGACTTGAAGAATGTCCTCTACTTCTCCGTTCGGCATGGTGTGCTGATGGCAGCAAAAGGAAGAGGGAAGCAAGAAGGAGCCGAGAATCCTCCCCATACGGCTTCTGGGCCTCCAGGTCAGGTTGTTGCGGACTCAGGGTGTCGCACTGCGGTGGCTGGAATGGCATGGCACCGTCGCTTCCAAGATGAGCTTCGTCGACGTGGTCTACCCTGGCAGGAGGTCCAAGAGCATGAGGTGTTCCAGTTCGGCTCGGGCGGGCCCGAGACATCGCACGTCGCGTTCCTCTATGTGGTGGGGATCAATGGCAACTTGGACGTGCTTCGCATGTCCGCGGTGGAAGGTGGCGCTATCGGCTGTCCAGGGTTGATTGGACCGTCGGAACTTGCGAGGTGGAGCGCTGTGTTTGACTTCAGGAACCGTACAATGGATTTGTTCGAGACGAAGTGCCCGATGCATCTGACGAGCACTAGGCACCCAGCGATACACCTCACTGACTATCCGATGGACATGGATGATCCCTGGTCACAGCCTGCAGTCGCTGAGAAAGCCGAGTTGCTTCGAAAGAGCCCGCAGAGCCTGGCTTTTCTGGCGGCTGATGGCGGACAAGCTGGAAATGAGTCCGACAGCGAAGGCTCGAGTCATGCTGCTACATCAGTTGTGAACTCCGAGTCGGAGGCAAGTGCTTGTGAGACCCGATGGGATAGCGAGCGCAAGGCCGAAAGGAGGGCGAGATTGGAGCAGCAATGGCTGGAACTACTTCAAGAAGATCTTGGCGTCCATGTTGTTCCGGAATGTGTTCGTGATCGGGCTTCTGATGCTGGTACCGCCTCGGATTGCGACGATGCTGGGAGCGATGACACTGAGCTTCGACCGCTGAGGATGACGCTGAGAGCGAAACGTCTCACGAGTTTGGCGTGGAGCAGGTGTTGTCGGAAAATGAAGACGAGCAACCGCCTACAGAAGATGAACACTGCGACCCCTACCGCGACCACGATGTCAAATACCTCTGCAAGAAGACGCGACAGAAGGTCAACCAGGCAGCCCGCATGGTTCGGGAGATGGCATCATCGGCTACTCGCGCTGCGCCGACGGCCCCTGAGATGGTCCCGCCTCCTGGACTACAGTCACGACGACGTCGGCCAGGTCCCTGGCGTGTTCTGGAAGTCTTCACATGGACGATGGCCATCTCGATGGTGGCAGTGGCCGCGGGCTGGGAGGCAGGGCAACCAGTTACGCTCCCATCCTTCGACCTTCTGCGCGAAGACCATCGTGAGGATGCGCGCCAGTACATCGCGCGCTTTGACCCTGACCTCATGGTAGTAGCTTGGCCGTGCACGAAGTGGAGCATTTTGCAGACATTTGGTCGACGCACCCCGGAGCAACTGCATCGTCTCGCCCGTGCTCGTGCTGAACAGCGCGTTCTTTTAGAGTTTGTCTGTGAGATCGTGCAGGACCACCGTGCCAAAGGCGGAGTGACCATGGGCGAGAACCCCAGAACGAGCGCTGCCTGGAAGGAAATGTCCATTGCTGCAGCCTTTGAAGGGCTGCCCAAAGCCGAGACGCACCTCTGTGCGTTTGGGCTGCGCCGCCCTGCGGATGAGTTTGGGCAGGGCCGGCGCCAGCGACTCTACATGAAGAAGCCGACCATCCTCGCTGCAGATGAGGCCATTCTGCGGCACGCTGTGCGCCTCTGCCCGCGCACCCATCGACATTCTCCTTGTTTGGAAGGTGTGCGCTGTGGAGGTCGATGGGTCAAGATGTCCGAGTATGCTGGTGGATACACGCGACAGTTTGCAGAGGCGGTGGTCAAAGGCGCTGAGGAAGCGCTGCGAGCCAAGGAGAGGCATGGCTGTCCGGTGCGCTTTGTTGCGCAGACATTGGTTCCGGAGGAAAGCTTCATGGAAAATGATGAGGATATCCTTCACGAATCTCCAGTGCCGGGTCAGCTTGATCCCCCTGATTCTTCGTTACCGCCAGAACAGCATCATCGAGATCCCCCTGGCGTGTGTGGCGGAGTCAGGCCTAGTGACTTGTATGATGATCAAGGCGAACTGGACGAGCGTCAGATGGAGGCACTACGGAGGCACTACGTGATGTTCTGGCGCATGGAGGTTCAGTGGCGCGAGATGAGGGTGGTGCTGGTGGTTCCTCGATGGAGATCTCGAAGCCGAAGCTGGAGAAGGGTTCGCTAGCGGAGCGTTTGCATCTGGTGCACCGTCGTCTTGGGCATCCGAGTGCGGAAACCATGGTCCGCATGCTACAGATGGGCGGCGCTGGGGCGGAAGTGATTGAGCAAGCTCGAACTTTGCAATGCCCTGTGTGCCAAATGCGCAAGGCCCCTCCTCGACCGCTGCCGACTCGTCCTGGCTCAAGACCGGTGGCCTTCAACGTGGAGATGCACATGGATCTCAAGTACCAGAAGGATTTTCATGGAAGCACCTTTGTGGCACTCAGCATGGTGGATGCAGCGACGTGCTATCATGCAGCAAAGTTGCTTCGCACTCGGGACCCGCAACATGTGGCGCGAAAGCTGGTTGCAGGGTGGATTGCCACGTACGGTGCACCTGTGACTATTGTGTCAGACCAGGGGGGGGAATTTGAGACGGAGGTCATTGCCGTGCTGGAGTCTTATGGCATTGCTTCTAAGATCTCGGGCTCCTATGCGCCTTGGCAGAACGGCCTAGTGGAACGACACAATGGCCTCCTCGGTACAGCTTGGCAAGCGGCGATTGAAGGCGAGCAGGTGGTCGGAAGACATGGAATGAAGATCGCTCTCGCGGTCGCGCTCCAAGCGAAGAACGCTACAGTCTCAAGGAGAGGTCACAGTGCTCATCAGCTGGTGTTCGGTCGCCAGGCTTACTTCCCGGAGCTTCTTGACGAGGAGATCTGGCAGAGTGCATCGGCTGGTTTTGCTTTGTCAATTGAAGGTGAGGTTGCGCGCCAGACGGAGATGAGGGCTGCAGCTAAAATCGCCCTGCTTCGTGGCGATATCCACGAAAAGCTTCGCGCTGCCCTCCGACGCGCTCCCGGAGGTGAGGTTCGTCAGTTCTACCCAGGAGAGATGATTTTCTTCTGGTCTCCCGTGGATCCCAAGCGAGTTCGCTATAAGAAACAGGCTGGCGCTTGGCGTGGGCCGGCAGTCGTCCTGGTTCCTGATGGCGCCCAGAAGTATTTTATCAGTTGGCGGGGTCGGTGCTTGTTGGTCGCTGGGGCCAATCTGAAGCCGGCCTCACTGGAAGCAGCTGATGATAATGAACTTCGCCTGAGAGAAGCAGAAGTCCATGCGGAACGGGGTTTTGTGGACCTCTCGGATGACCTACCTCCAGCTTCATTTGTGCCTGAGTCCGGGGGTCAGCTCCGGGTCCCAAGGCGCCGAAATGGCCTGGGCCGCCGAATGACAGAGGCGCGGCACATGATGAAGAACCTGAAGAGTGTGAAGCGAATGCTCAAACTGCCCCTGAATCGCCCTAGAGCACGACGTCGCCCCCTACGGCCTCCTGGTGTATCTCGGCGTGAGGCAGAGCGTCTACCTGAAAGTGCTCCTGAACGTTCTGGTGATCAGCTGCCTGAAGGTCTTCATGTACCTCCTGTTGAACACCCTGAGTTTCAGGAGGACGATGTGGACTTGCGGGATTACGAGCCCTCCCCTGAGTATGTGCCGGTGTCGCCCATGCCTGACTCTACAGTTTCTCGTGAGCAAGCTGATGAAGAAAGAGCTAGAAGGCGAGCGGATTTGCTGGATGACCTCCCGAAGCAATTCCGAAAGAGGCCTCCGGAAGAAAGCCTTGAAGACCAGGCTGCAAAACGCTTCAAGGAGGCTGAAGGCGGCAACTATGTGCTGGCTGCTCTATGTGAGGAACAGCTGTCTGGAAAGGAGATGGCTGCCAATGAGTGGTTGCCAAGGCCTGAAGTTCGTCGTTTGAGCAAGTTGCTGGGGGTTCCTTTGTCCTCGGCAAGATTGCATCGAAGGCCCAGGAAGAGATTGCAACCTCCAGGCGGCCTCGCAAGAAAGGCGGGGAAAGCCAGAATGACTGTGATGTTTGGAGAGGACATCTCCAGTGTGATGGTGGCGAAAGAGTCGCCCGACGAGGTGAGGCAGCATCCTCGGCGCAGAGTTCCTCATCTCTGGCGCGGGGTGAGTTTTTTCATGAAAAGTGGTGTGAAGAAAGGGCCCCCTCGCTTCAAGACTGGCAGTCCTCACGAGCCGGTGTATGTGGTCAAAGAAGGCGTGGTGTATGAGACCAAGCCTGTTCCCTTTGAGGTCTTCGCGGCGGCGGACCAGGCGGTGGAGCGTGACGTTCTTGTGAAAGAAGCTCTGTTGCTGAAGTTGAAGGCCAGTGGAAAAGAGCTGGACCCTCGCTTCTTTGATGAAAAGGAGAAGAAGGCGTTTGATGAAGCAGATGCCTTGGAGTGGTCGGCGTGGGAACGAAATGGAGTTGTGAAAAGGCTGAGCCAAGCTGAAGCCCGTCGAGTTCCACAGCACCGCATCTTTCGAGTGCCCGCTCGCATAGTCCGTGTGAGCAAAGGGGACCCGAAGAACTGGAAGCCAAAGAGCAGGATCGTCTTGCCTGGACATCTTGATCCTGATCCGGCAGGCTCCATTCGCACGGACAGCCCGACCACTCAGGAGGCTGCAGTTCGTTTGGCAATGTGCTTGTGTGTCAGCAAGGGGTGGCTATGCTATTTGTTTGACGTGACGACTGCTTTCCTCTCCGGGAAGGAGGTAGGCCGTGAACTTTACGTCAGACCTCCTCGTGACTTAAAGTGCACGGCGGCAGATGAACTGTGGCTGATCCTCCGGAGCGCTTATGGCTTGGCTGAGGCGCCGAGACTGTGGTACGAGAAGGCAAAGGAGTCCCTCGTCGAGTGTGGATTCGAAGAAGTGGCATTTGCTCCATGTACCTTCGTTCTTCGTATTCAGACAGCTAAGAGCTACGAGGTCAGAGCAGTTCTGTGTCTTCACGTTGATGATGGGCTCCTTGCAGCTTGTCAGCGGCACATGGACCAAATCAAAGACGCGATCAATGCGAGATTTCAGATTAAATGTTGGAACCTCGTCGGCGAGACCCCCTTGGACTTCCTGGGCTTGAAGATCTCGATTGTCCGTGGCCTTTTCGTCAGCGACATGACGGCGTATGTGCAGTCCATCAATGTCCCCGAGCTCGCCGAGGTGCCGAAGCAAGAGTTGCTACGGGGTGAGCATTTGAAAGCTTATCGTCGACTGGTGGCTCAGCTGAGATGGCCTGCTCATCATGTTCTTCCGGAATTTCTCTTTGATGTGAGCCGCCTCGCTCAGAGAGTTGCTTGTGCCACTGGTCAAGACTTGCTGGATGGCGTGGAGTTGCTTGGCCGTTTCTGGAAGGCTGCCTCTGAAGGACAGGCCAAGCTGTTCATTCCCCCCGTTGGTGAGAAGCCTGTGTTGGTCTCTTACTTTGACGCGTCGCTGGGCAAAGTGGCGAGTTCTACGGCTCAGAGAGGGGAAGTTCACTTCCTCGCCAACAGAGAGGTGATCACAAAGCCGCAGGCCGCAGCGATCCTGGAGTTCCACTCTAACAAGATCGCTCGGGTGATGAAGTCGAGCATGGCTGCGGAGTGCTGCAGCATGTCCGGGACCGCAGACAAGTTGATGTACCTTCTAAAGCTGGTGGACGCCATGTGGTATGGCCAGCTGGAGGTGGCGAAAGAATGGCGTGACCTCCTTTTGACTCAGGGTCACTTGGTCACAGACGCCAAGTCCCTGTACGACCACCTGCATGGTTCTTCCCTTCTGGCCTCGGAACGCCAGACGGCATTGGATATCCTGAGCGTCAAGCAACTTGTTCAGGGTGGCCAGCTGTCCTTGCACTGGGTTCCAACATGGCGGCAATTTGCAGACTCCCTCATGAAAAGCATGCAGGAGGAGCTGTTCCGGAAGTTTCGTGAAAAGCCTCAGCTGAACATCAAGGAAACGCGTGAAGATCAAGCTGAGGAGAGGAGGCGAGCCGGCTTGCGACGAGCTCAGCGGGAAAGACGCAAGGCAAGAATGGCCATGTAAGAGCCGCTCTTTTTCTTTTCCTTGGATGTGACGTGCAGCAGTCATGTCCATTCCATATCAGCTGCATGTCTTTGTGCAGCAACAGACATGCATTCAATCACGGCATGCGTCAGTCAAGCTGTTTCGCCGCCGATCTCAAAGCATCGATGTTTTCGCTTAGTGCGCTGAAAGGAGTGCGCCCACTCCCTTGCTTTGCTTTGCCTGCTGGCATAGGGTTGCTTACCCGATTCATAACCCCAAACCCCAAACCCCAAACCCCAAACCCCAAACCCCAAACCCCAAACCCCAAACCCCAAACCCCAAACCCTAAACCCTAAACCCTAAACCCTAAACCCTAAACCCGCCTAGGTGGGTGTGCGCGGATCTGGTCGGCGAGCACTTGAGCTGTGACGTGGACGCCCTGATGGCAAGGATCCTCCTGGCCAGGCAGGGCTTTGGGTTTAGGGTTTAGGGTTTAGGGTTTAGGGTTTAGGGTTTAGGGTTTAGGGTTTAGGGTTTAGGGTTTAGGGTTTAGGGTTTAGGGTTTAGGGTTTAGGGTTTAGGGTTTAGTGTTTAGGGTTTAGGGTTTAGGTTGAGGGTTTAGGTTAGGTTTAGGGTTTAGGGTTTAGGGTTTTTAGGGTTTAGGGGGTTTCGGGTTTGGGTTTCGGGTTTCGGGTTTCGGGTTTCGGTTAATTAGGTTTCGGGTTTAGGGTTCGTTGGTTAGGGGGTATGAAGAAAATTACCCAAGCCTAGAAGAGGAGGGGGGGGGGGTTAGAGTAACCTAAACCCTAAAACCTAAACCCTAAACCCTAAACCCCTAAACCCTAAACCCTAACCCTAACCCCTAAACCCTAAACCCTAAACCCTAAACCCTAAACCCTAAACCCTAAACCCTAAACCCTAAACCCTAAACCCTAAACCCTAAACCCTAAACCCTAAACCCTAACCCAAAATGCGAAGGTTCCCCCGCCTTGCCGGAGATCCGGCATACTCATCGGCGACGGAGTCGACCGGCTATGGTTGGGGCATGGGACATCCCTAAGCCATAGATTCAGGGTTGAGGGTTAGGGTTTAGGGTTTAGGGTTTAGGGTTTAGGGTTTAGGGTTTAGGGTTTAGGGTTTAGGGTTTAGGGTTTAGGGTTTAGGGTTTAGGGTTATGAAACCCAAGTATCTTCTTTTTGGTTTGCACTGGGTCTGGGGCTTCGAGGCCTGGGGTTGGGGTTTAGAGCTTTGGTTCAGAAGGCTCCGAAAGGTAGCTTCAGCCCAGGTTGTGAGGTTGATGCGGTGGCGCCTTCAGCATTCAGGGCAGACGGGGTGGGGCGGGGGCGGGTGGGGGGGGTAGCTTTGCTAAACTTGACCCCGATACAATTCTGGCCTGAAACGTTTGCTGCGGCTATCCGAGGCATGGGAAGTCAGCGAATCAGGTGGAGCTTGTCGGCAAGTGCCCTGTGGCTGAGCAGATGGAGGCAACACCCCAGCACGTAAAGAAGTGTGGCTGTTCGGGGTTCAGGGTTTCGAAAGAACCTCGGGGACCAAATGAACCCTCAAAGGGTTTGGGGTGCTTACGGTATGTGACCTGAATTATAGGGTGCATTTGGTCTCCAAGGGACTACACAGCTTTGCCTCCTGTTTGTTTTCAGCATCATCCCATCCCGCTTTTCCTGGCGATGCTGTCGTAGGTGGTCATCAAAGATGATTCTGAGGCTGGGACTTGCAAAATCTGCCGCAAGTAGGGAAAACCTTGCCTTTGAGGTTTAGGGTTTAGGGTTTAGGGTTTGGGGTTCACGGGCAGTGTCTTGTTTCTGTGATCCATCTAGCGTCGGAGGGTTGCCATGATAAGCAGTGCCGATCCGATGCCAGATTCTCTCACCAGGCGACGCCGGCACATCTTGAAGAGGATGTCAACAACTTGGACACAGCTTGAAGACTTCGGCACGAACACCTCAAAGCTGCCCTGCACCCTGAACCCTAAACCCCTAAACCCCTAAACCCCTAAACCCCTAAAACCCCTAAACCCCCAAACCCCTAAACCCCTAAACCCCTAAACCCCTAAACCCCTAAACCCCTATAAACCCCTATAAACCCCTATAAACCCCTATAAACCCCTAAACCCCTAAACCGTAAACCCCAAACCCCAAATCCCGAGCTGAAAGTAGCTCAATCCAGAATCCCTGACCTCAAGAAGGCCTCAAAGGCTACCGGACAAGAGCCAAAGCGCCAGCTCCAGGGCTACAATCACGCCCTCGTCCTTTCAAAATTTGATTTGGGTTAAGGGCCGCTTAGGGTTTAGGCTTTAGGCTTTCGGGCTTTAGGGGTTTAGGGTTTAGGATTTAGGGCTTTAGGCTAAGGCTTTAGGAGTTTTGCGCGGATTTGGGTTTGCATATTCAATCACCACTGCTTGCCTTGAAAAAGTTCAAGAGCCAAGCGACAGCAGGTGAATCCACCGTTCGCGCAAGAAAAGTCTCGTGGTTGTCACTCGCATCGCAAGACGATCGAAAGAACCCTAAACCCCAAACCCCCAAATCAGCGGTGAAGCCACCTCCGACTGCCTGGTCTTATACTACATGTTTTTGTAAACCGTTTAACCACTATCTTCTTCTTATTATAACCCCAGTACATAGCCTGCTCCAAGTCCCTGAACCCTAAACCCTAAACCCTGAACCCTGAACCCTAAACCCTAAACCCTAAACCCTAAACCGCGAAATGGGGCTCCCACAATACCCAATGCCTCGATACGGCCATCTCCTCAGAAAGCCCAGGCCTGGTATAGCTCGCATGCAGTGCTAGGTTGGGGTTTAGGGTTTAGGGTTTAGGGTTTAGGGTTTAGGGTTTAGGGTTTAGGGTTTAGGGTTTAGGGTTTAGGGTTTAGGGTTTAGGGTTTAGGTTTGAGGGTTGAGGGTTGAGGGTTGAGCGTTGAGGGTTGAGGGTTGAGGGTTTAGGTTTAGGGTTAAGGGTTAAGGGTTTAGGGTTTAGGGTTTAGGGTTTAGGGTTTAGGGTTTAGGGTTTAGGGTTTAGGGTTTAGGGTTTAGGGGCTCAGGCCTGAACAGAGGAATAACGCTTTAGGGTTTAGGGTTTCGGGGGGCCTTGAGTACGCGAGATTCGTTTGTGGGGTATCTGCGCCTGGTGGTGAGGATCTTGGAGGGATTCAGCCGCCTCTGAAAACCTCTATCAAAGAACCAGTCATCACGTCTTCGGCCCTACCCTTGTCTAACCCAAAGCAAAGCAGAGAAGCTTGATCTTTACAGCGCGCCCAGATCCAGTCCCTTTCTCGGGTACCCTAAGTACTAGGGGCCACCTTACAATATGGACCCCAAAAGGGACCATGTGAGCTTCGCCGGTGAAAAAAATGACTGAGGCGTTTGATCCACCAGGTTGGCTTTTGGGATCTCTTATTGGGTTTAAGAGGCTCATACTTAGGAACTTTTGTCAGAGGGTTTCAAGGGCCACCCTAGTCAAAGAACGAGAATGGCACTAAGTATCAACGATACCCAGAATGTCGTATCAACAATGCCCAGATACTAGTACCCGCGTAGTTGTGTTTGGGCTTTAGGGTTTTGGGGAGGTTTCCCATGAACACCCAAAGCTCCAAAAGGGGAGGTTTAGGGTTTAGGGCTTCGGGTTTAGGGTTTAGGGTTTTTACAAGTTATCCCAGAATAGAAGCATGCTGGACCGCTACCCGCAGTCCCTTAAGAGCAGCCAGAGCTTCGCAGCCCAGCGGTGCCCTTTTGCCCTTTTTTTGGTTTCTGGGCTCCCTTATAAAGTTACCAAGCCCAAAAAGGGCAATTACTTTAACTAGAATACAGAAATTGGTAGCCCAGCGGTACCCTGTTGCCCTTTCAGGTAATTAGTTACTCTTACTAGAATATGGCACTTATAACTCTACTTATAACTAGGGGGGCCCTCCTGTAGCCCTAAACCCTAAACCCCAAACCCCAAACCCCAAACCCTAAACCGGCCCTCCTTCTAGTGGGCTAGCAAGAGAAAGCTGCAAGTCGCCAGGCCAAACTGGACTCTGCGGACGACTTCGATCGCCTTGCTGAGGCGTCGGACTGCGAAGTTTAGGGTTTGGGGTTTAGGGTTTAGGGTTGAGGGTTTAGGGTTTAGGGTTTAGGGTTTAGGGTTTAGGACTGAGGGTTCAAGCATTTTAGGGAAGTGTCTTTGGGTACAGCTCAGCTTGTTCTGCCAAACTGCCGCGGTGATATTTGCAAGCTTCCTCCCAGACCATGAGACCTAAATCGAGACAAGGTCCAGCATCAGGTTCCCGGCCAAGAAGAGCTGCCTTGTGACATAGACAGCCTAAAAAGTTTAGGGTTTAGGGTTTGGGGCATAGGGTTTAGGGTTTAGGGTTTAGAGCTCAGTCATCTGAAGCCCCCTAAACTCCAAACCCCCTAGGCCTTGAAAGTTTTGTGCCCAGCTGGTGCTAGGCACTGGACGAAAAGCTCCGCCTACTGCGAGACATTCAGGCGCAGTCTCCTTCTCGGTGTAAGCTGGGTTCCGAGTTCGGCCTTTTTTGGGGCCTAGGAACCCTAAACCTAGGGCTAAACCTTGAACCCTAAACCCTAAACCCTAAACCCTAAACTTCGAAAGCCTGAAACCATCCAGAGCCTAGTCACCTTCGTGAACCGCTATACTGGCTGTCGGAGTACTATGTGTTAATATTTGGTTTTGGTTCCGGGTTCCTATGGCAGCTACTTATACCTTGAAATGTAGGTTCTTTCTTTCAAGGTTCTACTCCACAGTAGGGTATAAGACTGTGATACTTGAGACCTTCTGTCTGTTTGTTTATCTAGTCTCTACTGAGCAGTCGAAGGGTTTCACCGTTTGTGATAATACCCTTGCTCTCTCTTTTTGTTTCCTCAATCTCTCTCTTTCTCCCTTCTCTCTGTCTCTGCCTCCCTGTTTCTCTCTCCCTTTCTCTCTCTGTCTTTCTCCCCCTGTCTTTCTCTCTGTGTCTCGCTCTCTCGCTCCCTCTTTCTCGCTTCCTGGCCGTCATGCTGTTATGTGAATGTGTCTGCTTGCGCCTTCATGCCGAGTCCAATGCTCATAGCGGCGACTGGGAGGTTCAAGAATCCCCCCCCCGCCGCCCCTCCGCTCCCCAATACGTCGTAGGATCTTCTTACAGCCCCGCTCGGGTGCTGTGGGGTTTTTGGCCCGGCCGCACCTGAGATCCTTATTGGTTTTAGAGATGCTAAGTGCATCCTGAAACCTACGCCCTCGGCCCTCTTCTGGCACAGCTGAAAGGTTTTGAAGGGGTTCACTTGGACCTAAATGCTAGAATCTTTAAGGCAGAGGTTTCAGCATCCCCAACCCAAACCCTCAACTCAAAACCTCTGAATGCTAAAACCCCAAACCTAGGACCGGGGGTAGGCCCTTATTTCCTTTTTTCAGGGTTGGGGTTCCCTTGTAATCCCCTTAAAAACCAAAAAGGCTAGAAACTCTGCCGCACAAATGCTTTGGCAGGCTCCTGATGGCAGATGGCGCTTACGAAGAGGGCCTCTTGCCACAGGAAGTGCACTCTCGGGGTCTTTTGGTAAGTATTTGAGAAATTATAAACCTTATAATCCCGAAACCCTAAACTCTAAACCCCATAAACCCTAAACCCTAACCTACTAAACCCTAAGCCCTAACCCCCTAAACCCTACAGGCCTGAAACTTACCAGGGGGCTGGGGGTGCTAACCCACAAGCCCTTAAGCCCCGGCAGCTGCTGGACTTGGATGTTAGGGTTTAGGGTTTAGGGTTTAGGGTTTAGGGTTTAGGGTTTAGGGTTTAGAGTTTAGGGCTTTGGGGGAATATAGGGGTCGGAATAATTGAAAATAGCATTCCCTCAGGGCCCCTGTATAATTATACGAGAATAACCCCCCAAAAGCCCTATTCTAATTATTATTCAGGCTCCTATGTTACAGGGAATTAGGGTTTGGGGCTTCGCTTCCCTGAGTTGAAACTCCGATATCGCCCAGCTCTCACCGAATCGCATCTGAGAAGTGGAAGACCGGAGTTGAGGAACTCCGTGATCTGGAAGAAAGAATGCAAACGCCGGGGTTTAGTGTTTAGGGTTTAGGGTTTAGGGTTTAGGGTTTCGGGTTTAGGGTTTAGGGTTCAGGGTTTAGGGTTTAGGGTTTAGGTGCAAGGGCTACAGCACAGCAAAATCACGACGCCAAGAGGGACGCCCGGGCACAGTGATATGAATGCTGAACTTCAGGTGGTCGTGGGAGGGTGGCAGGATGCTCGCTAGGGTTTGGCGTTTGGGGTTTGGGTTTTTTTAGGGTTTAGGGTTTAGGGTTTAGGGTTTAGGGTCTAGGGTTTAGGGTCTCGGGTTCAGGGCTATATGAGGAAGAGAGGGAGGTCTGCACGCTCTTTCGCCAAGTGCGTTGCATTGCACCGTCGTCTCCCTCGAGCGCTTCGATTTCCCCAACCGCAAGCTCCCCTTCTCAAGACTAGGGTTTCGGCTTTAGTGGGTTGAGGGTTCAAGGTTTAGGGTTTGGGGTTTAGGGTTGAGGGTTGAGGCTTCAGGGTTTAGGGTTTAGGGTGCAGGGTCGCGGCCACTAAGGTTCCTGGATGACTAGTTCCCAGCAGCACATACGGTTGACTCAAGAGAGCAGGCCCTGATCAAAGTACAGTAATCATCGGCAACTTGCCGACTATGGAGCTGTGCTGTTGCGTCTCCGAAGGGGATAGTTCGGGTGCCGGGTTCAGGGTTACGACTTAAGGGTGTAACCATGAGGTTGAGGCTTATAGCGCTCTTAGGGATTCGTGGCTTTGCTTCTTAAGTGTAGTGCTTCGGCGTTTCGTTTACGTATTTTCGGGGCTGCTGGCGTCTCCAAGTGGCCCAATGTCCCACACCCGCTGTGTGATGTTCCAGAATCCGTTCAACAGAACCTGACCGTGCACCCCTATAGCCTGATCCTGAATCCCAAACCCTAAACCCTAAACCCTCATCCCTCAACCGTCAACCCTCAACCCTAAACCCTAAACTTTAAATTCTAAACCCTAAGCCCTAAACCGCTTCAAACCCATCGAAAGCTCGGACGTCCCCCCGCTCCCCCGGCCCGCATCGGGCACCCCAAACTGGAAAGAATGGGATGGGTCAAACCTGTGAAGGGTTTAGGGTTTAGGGCTTAGGGTTCAGGGTACTCAACCCTGACCCCTAAACCCTAAACCCTAAACCCTAAACCCTAAACCCTAAACCCTAAACCCTAAACCCTAAACCCTAAACCCTAAACCCTAAACCCTTTCTAAAGTAAGCGGAGTATTCAAAGATTCTCCCAGAGAGGCCCGTAATTTAGTCAATCCCTGCTTGGAATCAAGGCAGCAGCTGCTCCGCGAGGCTTCTGCCGCTTCATGCTCTTTGCGTCTTCCTCTTAACTATGTGCGGGTTAGGGGCTATGTAGGGTTTAGGGTTTAGGGTTTAGGGTTTAGGGTTTAGGGTTTATAAGGTTATTTAGGGGCTCATTCATTCGCCTGCTTCTTCAGGGGCGTAAGGTTTTACTCGACGGTTTGACGAGTCAGCGATTTACGCATGGCAGAAGCTTTCGCAGAAGGTAAAATGATTTCCTTCGGACTCGTCTAGACATCGAACAAATAGATTGCCTTCTTTGAATTCTACCTTCTGGTGGTAGGACCTCCTTGTACCGTATCGTCAATCCCTCTGAACAGGAACACCTGGCAGTGGCCAGCATGAGGGTCACTTTGCTTGCACACGGGTCCTAACAGGGTATAGGGTTTAAGGTTTAGGGTTTCGGGTTTGGTTGAGGGTTTAGGGTTTAGGGATTAGGGTTTAGGGCAACGCTTGCGTCTTGTGCACATAGCACTCACCCTTCAAAGTAGAGGGGTTTAGGAATCCTAGTCGCGGCTGCTGAATGGTTGTAAAGTTCTTTGCACCCTGTGATCCCTAAAGACCCCTATGTAACGAATGGAAAGTTAACTTCCCCCGAAACGCCCGCGCTTAAGCCCTTGCTGCCCTGACGAATCTTTCCAAAGGGTTAAACGTTTCGGGTTTAGGGTTTATAGGGTTTAGGGCTTAGGGCTTGGGGTTTAGGGTTTAGGGTTTGGGGTTTAGGGCTTAGGGTTTAGGGTTTAGGGTTTCGGGTTTGGGGTTTGGCGTTTAAGGAACCTTGACAGCCTCTAATTCCCGAGCCTTGGTCTCCTTGAGCACTGTCTATGCCCGCAAAGACCGCAGAACTCCGTGAACGGCTCAAGCTACTCCAGCGCCCTCAAGGATGTTTCCCAGCGTAAACACCTGTACCCTTCAAGAAGGCGTACACACCCGAAACCCTGAACCCTAAACCCTAAACCCTCAACCCTAAACCCGCGAGATGCCCAACTCTTGGCTTACCCGCCAGCTCAGGGTTCAGGAGTTGGGGTTTAGGGTTTAGGGTTTGGGGTTTGGGGTTTGGGGTTTGGGGTTTAGGGTTTAGGGTTTAGGAGTTAGGTCGACTCTGGGAGCTGCGGATTGAAGTTTCGGGTTTGGGGTTTCGGGCCCCTAACCCTTCGAAACCCCAAGGCCTAAACCCCCTAAACCCCCTGAACCCCCTAAACCCCCTAAACCCCCCTAAACCCCCCTAAACCCCCTAAACCCCCTAAACCCCCTAAACCCCTAAACCCTAAACCCTAAACCCCCTAAACCCCCTAAACCCCTAAACCCTAAACCCCCTAAACCCCCTAAACCCCCTAAACCCCCTAAACCCCCTAAACCCCCTAAACCCCCTAAACCCCCTAAACCCCCAAACCCCGAAACCCTACTCCCTAAACTTCCTAGAGCCTTCGTCGTCGAGCGACGCCATGGCCGATGCAAAGGCACTCTCAGCAGCATTCCCGGTGGTTGAAAGTTCGGGCTTAGGGTGAAGGGTTTAGGGGGGTTTAGGGTTTAGGGTTTAGGGTTTAGGGTTCTTGGTTCTAAGGCCTCCCCAGCCTTGCTGCCTCACGGGGCGCATCTCACACTCGTGCGTGCAGGAGGCGGACGCGCGCAATTGAGACAGCATGCTTAAATTCATGCAGCATCCACCCGCAGACAGCATGCAGAGTGCACTCACCCTTTGGTGATCCAGATTCACTGTGAAGGTATTTTGTTAAGTTCAAGTAAAATCTGTGGCTGCTACTGCATGCTGCCTCGAGTTGCGTGCTGCGTGAATAATTGCGTGCTGTCTCAAGGGGCGCACTTCACACTCGCGCGTGTTGGAGGCGGACGCGCGCAATTGAGACAGCATGCAAAAACTCGAGCAGCACTCTCGCTTTGGAGGCTCTTGACCGGTAGCCCAGTGTGGTACCCTTCTTCCTTTTTCTTGTTCAAGGTTCCCTTTCTGTTAAGTAGCCAATCCCTTCCAACAAAAAGGGTACCCTTGTTGTAATATAAACCTAAACCCCAAACCCCAAACCCCAAACCCCCAACCCCAAACCCTAAACCCTAAACCCTAAGGGGCTGAGTTGGGTGGTGTGACTTCACCGCAGGGCTCCGTCTCCTGACCCTGTGTCTGCAGCACTGAACACGTCCTGTTGAGGGGCTTAGGATTTAGGGCTTAGGGTTTCGGGTTTAGGGTCTAGGGTTAGGGGTTTAGGGTTGGGGTTTAGGGGGTTTTAGGGTTTACGGGAGTGTTAAGAGGTTTAGAGGGGAAGCTTCCTTTGACAATGCGCCGTCTTGGGTTTTGCAGCTGAGGGGTCTGGCTTGTATGATCCAGTTGCCAAGTTCCACGAGAGTTTAAGTTGGATTGAGGTGTAGGAGCTTCGTTATGCGGTTTAGTGTTCAGGGTTCAGGGTTCAGGGTTTAGGGGTTTAGGGTTTCGGGTTTAGGGTTTAGTTTTTAGGGTTTAGGGTTTAGCACCCTCCTGGGCGCGCGAAAGCTGCAACAGCTCGTGAGGAAGTGGTGATCTGCGGGGGCGGCATTGTGGGCTGCGCGACCGCCTACTTCCTGTCCCTGAAGGTTGCCGGAACTGGGGTTGGGGACCCTGAAATCTAAGACGCTCCGCCCTCGACTGTATGACCCTAAAACTAAGACCGTAAGACCATAAGACCCTACCTAGGGGGCTCGAAGGGTCTTAAGGCCCTAAGGCCCCAAGGCCCTAAGGCCCTAAAGTTTTAAGGCCCTAAGGCCCTAAGGCCCTAAGGCCCTAAGGCTCTAAGGCCCTAAGGCCCTAAGGCCCTAAGGTCCTAGGCTCTAAGGCCCTAAGGCCCTAAGGCCCTAAGGCCCCAAGGCCCTAAGGTCCTAAACGGCCCTAAGGCCCTAAGAGGCCCTCTAAGGGGCCCTAAGAGGCCCTAAGAGGCCCTACGACGCTAAGACCCTCAACCCCCTGCCCACCAGTTGGTTTAGGGTTTAGGGTTTAGGGTTTCGGGTTTCGGGTTTAGGGTTTAGGGTTTGGGGCTTAGGGTTGAGGGTTTAGGGTACTTGCATGGTCCCATAGCACGGTCCCTTTCCTTCTTTAAAGGTTTTCGAAGTGTGGGCCCATGGGTTTTATAGGGTATACATGGGGTATAGAAGGGCTTCCCATTTAAGGGCCCATACCAAGGGACCATGTAACTACCAATTGAAGCCCTACAGGCTTAATTTTCAGGTTTCGGGGTCGTCACGGTTTCGGGCCATCCTCAACCGCTCAATCGCGAACGACCCAAATAAACCCTAAACGCCTACTCACCCGCTTTCAGCCCAATAACCCAATCAAGAATAAGGTTATTCCCCCCAAACCCCACCCCCCCCCCTCCCAAAGACCTCCCCAATCCCAAAAAGACCCCAACACCCCCTGAAGCCTCAATCAAAACCTCAAACCTAAACCCTCAGCTCCTCAACTCCCCAGCTCCTCAACTCCCCAGCTCCTCAGCTCCTGAACTCCTCAACTCCTCAGCTCCTTTCTTTACTCCTCTACTCCTCTCCTCCTCAACTCCTCGACTCCTAAACCCTAAACCCTAAACCCTAAACCCTAAACCCTAAACCCTAAACCCTAAACCCTAAACCCTAAACCCTAAACCCTAAACCCTAAACCCCTCCGCCCTTCGGAGCCAGGGGGTCCGTCCCGTGCTCATCGAGCGCGCTGGCGTCGCGGCTGCCGCTTCTGGGCATGCCGGCGGCTTCCTCGCTCGAGGTTCAGGGTTCAGGGTTCAGGGTTCAGGGTTCAGGGTTCAGGGTTCAGGGTTCAGGGTTTAGGGTTTAGGGTTTAGGGTTTAGGGTTTAGGGGCTTAGGGTTCAGGGTTCGGTTAAGTTAGGGTTTTAGGGATTCTTGGGTAGGGCTTGAATCTTATAGGGTTTCGGGTTTCTGGCTAGGTTTTTTTTGGTTCCGGGTTTCTGGTTCTTGGAGTTGAGCTCAACAGCTGCAGGCTTGTGGAACTTTCCATGCGCGAGATGTGGCGCTTGAGTTGTTTGGCAGGGTTTAGGGTTTAGGGCTCAGGGTTTAGGGTCTAGGGTTTTGGGTTTTGGGTTTCGGGTTTGCTCAGCGGCTTTGGGGCTTGCGGGTTAGGACTTATGGCAGTTGAGGGTTTAGGGTCTTCGGTCTGGGGTGGTTGCGAGACGAAAACATCGGGCGTCTGCAGATGTGAGGCGTTTGGGGGTTCAAGGGTTCAGCCTTAGGGCTTTGGTTTAGGGCCTTGCGTGATCGGCAACAGCACTTCTAAGCCCTAGTCCCTGGACGTTATAAACCCTTGCAACTGCAGCTCACGCGGAAGATGTTTACACAGCTGTCTTCTTAATAGCTGGCGGGCCTAGGATGGAATGGGATTTCAGGCTTGAGATGAACTGATGTTTGGAGATCTTGGCGGCCAGGTTGGGGCGACGGCCCTACCGAGGCCGGGGCAGTTGCTCAGCCTCACTGTGTTGCTTTGCGGAACCCTAAACCCGAAGCCCTGTGCCCACACCATCGATGCAACGATCAACCAACGTTGCTGGTCTGTGGTATCCATAGGCCCTAGCAGGACCATGTGGAGAGGAATCGTTCGGTTTGGAGAAGGGAGCGGGGAGGGGGGGGGGGGGGGGGGGGGGGGGGGGGGGGGGGGGGGGGGGGGGGGGGGGGGGGGGGGGGGGGGGGGGGGGGGGTGCTGTGCGGCGGCAGGGGGCGTCTTCTGCTCCTGCAAGGTCTTCTGGGCCTTTAAGTTGCGAATCACTTTAACAGATTCTGGGTTATATTTAAGAACAGACTGGTGCTCTGCCCTCCCAGCCGTCAACTGGCAGATGAAGCATTATGGGGTTCCTGAAAACGGCCTGCAAGGTTGACAGGCTGGAAGTGCGGCTGGAAGCAGAGACAAGGCTTTAATAGCTAAGTCCTGAATCCAAAAACTGCTTGTAAGTAAGGCTTCTAGGCAGAGTCAGGAAACCTACGCCCATCCACCTTATACACGCAAACCCTACAAAGCATATCAACTCGACATACATACAAACCCTAAACCTATCAGCCCTACATATCAACCCTGCATATAAACCCAACACAAACCTGTAAACCATACAAACCGCAAAGCCCCAAAACCCTTCAGGCACCATACAGTGTAAGGTTAGCCCTGAAGCCTGAACCTGCAGGGGCGTAGGGTTTGGGGTTGAGGGTTTGGGGTTTGGGGTTTAGGGTTTGGGGTTTGGGGTTTAGGTTTTGGGGTTTGGGGTTTCGGGATAGGGGTTCGGGGTTTTAGGGTTTGGGGTTTCGGGTCTTTGGTTTAGGGTTTGGGCCTGGGGTTTCGGATTTAGGGTTAGGGGTTTAGGGTTGAGGGTTTGGGGTTTAGGGCCGAGCAGGCGCTCCACCATCAAGGCTTTGACCTCCATGCCAGGCTGGCCGAGGCTCTCGGCCACGCTGAGGGGTTGGGTTTAGGGTTCAGGGGTTAGTGTTTAGGGTTTAAGGTTCAGGGTTCAGGGTTTAGGGTTTAGGGTTAGGGTTTAGGGTTTAGGGTTTAGGGCAGTAGTGCAAACATGTCTGCTTGCTCACAGGTTTACCACCTCGGGCTGTTGCGCCCATGTTTAGCCTCATACTCTGCCATCTCATTCCTGTTCCTGTCCAACCTTCTCTGTCATGGCATGCAGTTACTCTACACGCCCGTTGTCGAACGAAGTCAAGCGTTCGAAGCCCCATAAACCTTAAACCCTAAACCCTGAACCCTAAACCCTAAACCCCCAACCCTAATTTGCATGCCCTGCGTGTATGTCAGTCAGTCCTGAAACAGCCCTCTTACTCCCCAGAGCGCGAAGCTGACCCCAAGTTGACCTTAGAACCCTCTAGAACCCTGCAGTGACCCCAGAACCCTACAGTTGACCCTGTAAGCCCTCAACCCAAACTTTTGAGATGCAGGACTAGGACCCGGAGTAGGTTTAGGGCGTTTAGGGTTTAGGGTTTAGGGTTTAGGGTTTAGGGTTTAGGGTTTAGGGTTTAGGGTAGGGTTTAGGGTAGGGTTTAGGGTTTAGGGTTTAGGGTTTAGGGTTTAGGGTTTAGGGTTTAGGGTTTAGGGTTTAGGGTTTAGGGTTTAGGTTTAGGGTTTAGGGTTTAGGGTTTAGGGTTTAGGGTTTAGGGTTTAGGGTTTAGGGTTTAGGGTTTAGGGTTTAGGGTTTAGGGTTTAGGCCCCCGCGTTCCCTGCAAAGGATGGTTTGAATTCCCTTAAGATCACCGCTTTTAAGCCGACAAGCCCTTTGGAAACCCTAAACTGCGCGAGGAGCTCGACATCCAATCCTTCCGGCGCCTTCCTACTCTGTCACTGGGCTGCCTCGGCCAGACCCTGTTTAGGGTTTAGGGTTTAGGGTTTAGGGTTTAGGGTTTAGGGTTTAGGGTTTAGGGTTTAGGGTTTAGGGTTTAGGGTTAGGGTTTAGGGTTTAGGGTTTAGGGTTTAGGGTTTAGGGTTTAGGGTTAGGGTTTTAGGGGTTTTTAGGGTTTAGGGTTTAGGGTTTAGGGTTTAGGGTTTAGGGTTTAGGGTTTAGGGTTTAGGGTTTAGGGTTTAGGGTTTAGGGTTTAGGGTTTAGGGTTTAGGGGGGCCGAGGGTTCGGGGCGGGGATCCAGGCCATAGGGTTTGGAGTTTAAGGGTTAGCCCTAAACCGTATGAAGCCTCTAGCCCTCTTAGTCTACGAGTGGTATTACATGATCCCTTACTAAGGTCCTTTACCTTCTTTGGAGGGCTCTGAAGTATGGGCCCTTTTGCTTTTCTAGGGTATATGGGGGGTATATAAGGGGTAAACCCTAAACCCTAAAACCCTTAGAGAGGCCTTAAAAACAGCTTCAATGGGCAATGTACCATGAACCCTACTTTAGCACTAAAGCCTCAGGTCCACACAAACTACCCTAAACCCTAAACCCTAAACCCTAAACCCTAAACCCTTAGAGAGGCTTTGAAAACAGCTTCAACGGGCAATGTACCATGAACCCTACTTTAGCACTAAAGCCTCAGGTCCACACCTAAACCCTAAACCCTTAACTCTGAACTTCCTGAACCCCGAAGCCCTCAAACCCTCAACCACCCCTAAACCCAAAACTTCTCAACCCTGTTTCGACATCAAAACAGCGAACAAATGAAGACCTAGAATCCTTCAAATCCTTAAGCCCAGGTCAGTTGGGGGCCGCAAGCGCAAGCACTGCTCTCAGTTGCAAAAGGGCGGCATGACTCAGATATGTTGGGTTCAGGGTTGAGGGGTCTGGGTTTCGAGCTGGGCCCCCAAACGTGAAGTCCGAAACGCTGACCTGAAATTGGGTGGGTGGAGGTTGGAAGAGGACCGGTTGACTGTTTAGGTTGACTGTGTAAGGGTTTGATGCTGGAGGTTCTGCAAGGCATCTCACATCAGGGCTTGCAGCGCTTGCAGGACGTGCAGTGCAAGATTTTTGATGCAGGTGAGTTTAGGGCTGGTTTAGGTTTTAGGAGGTTTAGGATGTAGGGCTATGGCTTGGAGTGTGCAGCACACAAGAACAAACAGCTGCTGTGGGACCTGAAACCTTAAACGGTTCGCCCCTCAAGGGCCTGCTTTGAAGACTCAGTGGGGGTCTCTCGTGGTTTTTGCTTTTTGGGGATCATAGTCGGGTATCTCAAGAAGGAAGTACAGTAGAGCCTTCAGGTTTACTTTTTCTAGAGGTTAGGTTTCCTTCTCAGTCTCATTGTACGAAAAGGGATCCTCTTTTTGTTCCTAGGCCGCACGAGGCGTGTAGTGTGCGTGGCGTGGGACACATAGCATATATGGTGCTCCTGTTGCAAACCTGCAAGCCCGAAAACCCTGAACCCTAAACCCTAAACCTTAAACTCTGATGAGTTAGGGGCCTTATGAACCTGTAGGAGCTCGGAGCCCAAGAATGAAAGTGACCTGGGCCGAACCCCAAACCCCAAGCCCGAATAGCCCTAAACTCCTCTCCCAAACCCTGAAGCCCCTAAACCAATGCAACCTCTAATGCCTACACCCTAACTGCCTAAACCCCTAAACCCCTTAAACCCTAAACCCTAAACCCTAAACCCTAAACCCTAAACCCACCCTAAACCCCAAGACTCCTCGCGTTCTCCACCTTTTAACTCTAGGGTCGCGGAGCGCTTTCCGTGGGTCGACTTGGCGGGAGCTGAGCTCATGGACGAGGAGACCATGGGTTAGTCTCCACAGTAGCCCATATCTGCCCTGTAGGGTTTAGGGCTTAGGATTTAGGATTTAGGGTTTAGCGTTGGTGCTGATGAATTGGGTTAGTGTTCAGGGTCTACTGAGAATATCATATATGGTCAGTTCTCACAATGATGGTCCCTTTTGGGTACCCTAAATATCAGGGGCCGCCTTTTACTAGTGACCCCAAACGGCACCATGGTTCGAAATTGCACACTTCCCTATTGTGCTCATAATTCTTGCCCGGCACCACGCTCCGTTGCTATGGCGTGGCAATCTGTCAGTACCGATGGGCAAGGTTCCATGGGTCGTCGAAGGGTACAGGAGCATAGCAATGCTGGATGTCCCCAGCAAAACGGTTACAAGGGCAATGCGCCCGCAGCTGCTCAAGGGTTTGGAGGCGGCAACCCTCAGTGGGACCGTAGGTACACGGGTTGGTGTGAGCATGGGACTTCCTGCCATGACCGTGCAAGCGTATCTGGCCCATCTCAAGACGCAACGTCTCAATGGAGGCATCCTAGCCAGTCAAGGCAAACACGAACCCGAAACCCTAAACCCAAAACCCTAAACCCTAAACCCCCTGTAGGTGAGTCAGCTCTCGAAGCGCGTGTCCCTTGTGCGGTCCCTGTCATGACTTAGGGCAGCCCAGTGGTACCCTCCTTCGTTGGGGGTT
This sequence comes from Symbiodinium natans, assembly GCA_905221605.1. Taxonomy (NCBI): domain Eukaryota; class Dinophyceae; order Suessiales; family Symbiodiniaceae; genus Symbiodinium; species Symbiodinium natans. The sequence goes on along the minus strand of CAJNDS010000550.1, from coordinate 44,099 downwards.
CAAGGTTCCCATACAAAGTAACCAACCCCAAAAAGGGTACCCTCATTATTATGATACGGGTAGTTGTCAAACTTAGGGTCCCTTTGTGGACACCCAAAACATTAGGTGCCCTATCATATTAGGGACCCCAAAAGGGACCATAACTTTGACAACCACCCATATGATTACCTAGATGATGCGACCTGTCTGTTGGGAGGGATGTGTGTGAAGTGCAGTAACCTGACTGTTGGGAGGGAACCCCAGTAGAGGCCAATAATTTTCCACCTGATCGAAGCGTGCAGGCGTTGCTCTCTATGTGGATTAGGGTTTAGGGTTTAGGGGTTAAGGAGGTTTAAGGGTTGGTGGTCTCTTTAAGTAGGGTTTCTGTTCATAGGGGCATACCTTCGGGTTCTTATTATGTTCTAGGGGCTATATGAAGGTACAAGGGTGACAGATACAGAGGCCACCGGCCTCCTGTAGCATATAAGGTTCAAGGGGTGAGGACTTGGGGGGGTTTGGCTGTTTAGCTCAGGGTTGTGGGTTGGTTACATAAGAAGGGAACCAGACGAAGGCCAGACACTTCGCACGACCGTAGGGCTTAGGAAGCCCTGGACCTCGTAAGTGTAGGTTGAGTAAGCCGCGCTATGGGGATGTTTAGAGGGTTTCTAGTAGACGACTCTCCGTATAAGCCAGTCCTAAGCCCTAACACGGAAGGAAGTAAGAATCCAAACCCTGCCAGCGCTTGCATTTAGGTAGGGTTTGGGGTTTAGGGGTTAGGGATTTAGGGTACCGGGTGGAACCCATGTGTTTTTTGCTGTTGTGAGTCCTTTTTTGCTGTGGTGCTTTTTCCGGGGACGCCCCCGGGTGAATGAGTGACCTGGCGCGCGGTGCCCCCGCACCCACAGCAAAACAGAAACGCTCCCCCGCACCCGCAGCAAAAACAACAAAGCGCCCCCGCATCCGCAGAATAAAACAACGCGCCCCGCACCCACAACAACAAAGCACCCGCGACAAAAACAAAAACCCTTCCCGGGTTAGGGGTTGGGGGTTTACGGGTGTAGGGCTGTAGGGGTGTAGGGGGGTAGGGTTTTAGGGTTTTAGGGGTTTAGGGGTCGAAGGGTTGAGGGGCTTGGGGGTTTAGGCGTGTAGGGGTTTAGGGGTTTAGGGGTTTAGGGGTTTAGGGGTTTAGGGGTTTAGGGGTTTAGGGGTTTAGGGGTTTAGGGGTTTAGGGGTTTAGGGGTTTAGGGGTTAGGGGTTTAGGGGTTTAGGGGTTTAGGGATTCAGGTGTGTTTTGGGGTTTACAGTTTAGGGGTGTAGAGTGTAGGGGTTTAGGGAAAAGGGTGTAAGGGTGTGAGCTTCCCAGGGCGGAATTAGTAGCAGAAGAATTGAAGGCCTGCTTGTGAGAACCTTTCTTAGGTTTAGGGTTCAGGTTTTAGAGTTTAGGGTTTTGAGTTTAGAGTTTATGGTTCAGAGTTTAGGGTTGCAGGTTGGGGGTTTAGTTTTTGGGGTTTTAAGGGCTAGGGTCTAAGGTTTTTTGCCGCCCAACAGGAGACAGCTCAGGCGCAACGAGCAGGGGAGCAAGGGGAATGGACATTTCGGCTGAAGTGGCGGGTTCTTAGTAGGGAATGCGGTACCCCATATAATCCCTTAAAATGTAAACATGTATATATCGGACCCTGATTCCCTCATTCCCTACTAAGAACCGGGGGTGTCTTTGGGGTTTAGATGGTAGAAGCGTAGCATTCGCTTCCGATTCAGGGATTGTTGGGTCTGTTCTGGAAGGAGCCCGACAAAGTTATCCGAAGCCTACAAGACCCTACACCTTACTAAACCCTGAACACTCACGGGAGCCCCAAGCCAGAATATCCCTAAACCCTACACACTAAACACGAAACCCTAAACCCTAAACCCCATGCCCCCAAAACAGTCGGTTTAAGGGTTCAGGTTTCCCGAACACTCCACCTGCACACCCCCCAAGTCCAACGCATCACGAGATGAGGTTTGGGGGCCAGGGCTGCAATCTGGGTAGCAAAGACTTAGGGTTTAGGGTTCAGGGTTCAGGGCTGAGGGTTTAGGAGTTCTGCAGGGTTTAAGTTTGGGGCTCAGGGTTTCCAATGTGTGCCTTGACCATGCTGAAGAAACGCCGTTCATCCAGGCACCTGCAGCCATTTCCTTGTGGGAGTCCCGCAGCTTGCGCCTGGTAAGGTTTAGGGCTAGGGTTTAGGGTTTAGGGTTTAGGGTTTAGGGTTTAGGGTTTAGGGTTTAGGGTTTAGGGTTTAGGGTTTAGGGTTTAGGGTTTAGGGTTTAGGGTTTAGGGTTTAGGATGAGGTTCAAGGCCCGGCGATGCGGACTCGGTCGCAGTGCTCTTGTTGCAGCCTTGCTGCTTGGAGTTTGGGGCCTCACTGACTGCGGCTCGGCGGCTGGAGCCCGAAACCCTTAAAACCCTAAACCCGAAACCCTAAACCCTAAACCCCTAACCTCTAAACCCTAAACCCTAAACCCTAAAACCTAAACCCTAAACCCTAAACCCTAAACCCTACTCAACCCCTAACCCCTAAGCCCTAAACCCTAAAGCCTAAACCCTCTTGTTCTGGGAGCGTTTGCCCCCGCACTTTGGGCCACCTTCAAGCATCTGCCAGAAGCCCAGAACCCTTCAGGTCCTTCAAGGCCTCTGGTTTAGGGAATGAGGGCTTAGGGTCTAGGGTTTAGGGTTTAGGGTTTAGGGTGTAGGGAATGAGGGTTTTAGGGTTTAGGGCCCTCTATGTACCCTTTAAGGGGTTATATAGGGTGCCTTATTCCCTCTTTCCCCTCTAAGAACCAGCCAGTAAAGGCCCCTTCACAAAACCACCAAGTCTATACAGATCTTGGACCCCGATGTCTTCCTGAACTCCGAAAAGCCCAAAACCCCTAAAGCCCGATACCAGCTTCACCCTTTCAGCATAAGCCCTAGAAAAACCCTCATCAGGATTCCCCTGGTTCCCTTAACCCTGAACCTTAGACCCCTAAACCCTAAACCCTAAACCTTAAACCCTAAACCCTGAACCTTCCACCCTCAACCCAGGCTTCGGATTTCTGCTGCCGAACCTCAAAGCCTCCACCCCCCGCACGCGCCGGTGCCAGCTCAGGGAGGACCCGAGCACAAGCTTCAGGGCCGTGGAGGTGGGGTTTGGGGTTTGGGGTTTGGGGTTTAGGGTTTAGGTTTTAGGGTTTAGAGTTTAGGGTTTAGGGCTCAGGGCTTAGGGTTTAGGGCTTAGGGTTTAGGGTTTAGGGTTTAGGGTTTAGGGCTTAGGGCTTAGGGTTTAGGGTTTAGGGTTGTTGAAATTCGGGCCAGGAATTTCATTTAACTTAAAGAATCAAAGAAGTTCATATCAATTACAAAACAAGATATGATCGGAGTGTGAAGTTGATGAGCCACGTGGCAAGCCAAGTACCTGGTACCTAACACCCTAACACCCTTTGCACCCTAAAACCCTAACACCCTAACACCGTATCACCCTAACACCCGAACACCCTAACAACACCCTAAACCCTAGTACCCTAAGGCCTACGAAGCACCTCGTATATCCTGAGTTGTGTTTCCTTGCTTGCCCAGGTGGCCATCCCAAACGCGTCTTCGCTGGAGCCAACTGACTTGCTAAGATTCACCGTTTACGAGGCGACGGCCGAAGACAGCAGGGATACGCGTCCTGATCTGTGGATCATGTGCAACTTCTTTGGTAGCCTGAATAGTTTTACGTTTCCTGCTTGTTCATCATAAAGCCCAGGGGAATGTTGTGATTATGCTTTTGATCAGTTTCTGAGGGCAGTCTTGGCTTCTGCCAGTAATGAAAGAAGACTTCCATCCCTGGATCCCACTCGCGGCAGCTCCAATACCCACGTCAAGTAGGTTCAAGATGATGTACCCCCTTATACCAACAGTCCTTAATGGGGATAGTAGGGGTAGTATAATCCCTACTACGGATTGTTAGTATAAGGGGGAACATCCCAATGCTATGCAGGCTAAGTTGTAGGCTTGAAGCCCCAAGTGGAATCCATTTCAGCTAAAAAGGCCCCCCCCCCCCCCCCTTCGTCCGTTCTAAGATTCCAAGCCATCAAAGGTACGGAAGCCAGCTGTGGCCAGCAGCTGTTTGCATCGCAAGTGATCTTCTCAGCAAGCCAAGCATGGTCAGGGGCGTGTCTTGGCCAGCCAATTCTTCAAGTCCTCGCTGTCTTTGTTCCTTTGCGGGCTTAAGGTTTAGGTGAGTCGCTCCCCCCCCCTCCCCCCAACATTACAATAGCTATATATAGGGATGGCATGTTGGCATATGCTTAATGAAAGCAATACGGGGTTTGTGGTTTGTGCTTACAGGGAGATCATTGGGACTATCAGCTTCGGCTTTGGGATCCCTGAAGTGAAGCCACCTATACGCGCCAAACGGTTGTGGAGATTTCGCGTCCAGGTAGCTTAAATGGGCGGTTGTCAAAATTATGGTCCCTTTTTGGATCCCTACTAGAATACGGCACCTAATATATGTAGGGTACCCCAAAAGGGATCATAATTTTGACAGCCACTAACATAGTAGCACGGTTAGATTTGATGACATCGTTGTTTTGGATCTTCGCTGAGGGTTTAGGGTTTAGGGTTTAGGGTTTAGGGTTTAGGGTCTAGGGTTTAGGGTTACTTTAGGACAGGGTGCCTGAGGTTCACAGTAGGGTCCGTGGGCACTTCTTGCCGCAGACGTCGTCGTCGGTCTCAAGCCTTATCCCCTTCTTGCAGCTTTCAGTAGCAGCCCTAGACCCTAAACCCTAAACCCTAAACTTCTTGCAGTTTTCGGTAACAAGGAGGGCGTCCCCCCTCATTCTTCCTTGTGCTCCTGGAAAGCCGAGTCCACAGTTTCGACCCCCCGTCCCGCGTTCGAGCGTGCTTCGGCATTGGGGCGTGAGGATGATGAGGGTTTAGGGTTTAGGTTTCAGGGTTAAGGGTTTAGGGTTTAGGGTTTAGGGTGTTAGAAGGCTTGGGGCTAACCCTAAAATGAGAGTCCTACGTGCCCATAGTGACCCTAAACCCTAAACCCTAAACCCTAAACCCTAAACCCTAAACCCTCGACGGGGGTCGAGGCCCGAGTGCTGGAGCTGGGTTGCGGAAACGGCCTTTGCTCGCTGGTGGCGGCCTCGCTGGGGGCGTCCGTGCTGGCAAGCGACTACAGGCACACAGAGGGTTTCGGATTCAAGGTTTAGGGTTTGGGGTTTAGGGTTCAGGGTTTGGGGTTTGGGGTTTAGGGTTTGGGGTTTAGGGTTCAGGGTTTAGGGTTCAGGGTTTAGGGTTCAGGGTTTAGGGTTCAGGGTTCAGGGTTCAGGGTTTAGGGTTTAGGGTTCAGGGTTTAGGGTTCAGGGTTCAGGGTTTGGGGTTTAGGGGATCCTAAGTCCTAAACCCCGTAAATGAGCAGACCCAAAAGCCCAAAACCCTTTGGCTCTGAACCAGGAGCTTAGGCCTCGAGACCTCCGACTAAAAAGCCCTAGTTGGGTACCCAAAGAGGGACCATAGTTTAGAGAACTGACCACGTATATTCATATATCTATATATATATACATATCTATCTGTTGACATACATACATACATATATATATATATACACATATGTAAATAAATATGTTGACATATATGTTCAATGTATGTATCTGTATCAGCATATATGTACGTACAGATGGTACATGTGTGTGTGTGTGCGCATATATGTCGGTTTATGTTTAGCCTCGGGATAGGGCGTTTCAAGGCAACTTCCCCTGGACTTGCTGCGTGCGGCCGCCGACGCCTGTGGTACCTGGGCGACGCAAGTTCACATCGAGTTTGGATTAGGGGTTCAACGTCCGGGTTAAGGGTGTACCTGCATGCTAATTTTCTGGGTTTAGTTTTGTTGGGGGGCGAGTTCCTTATGTTTTTATGATGCCCGTAACTGGCTACGCGGCTAAACGCGACAACAATTTGCGGGGAGGGCGGAGGGGCAGGACCAAAGAAGGACATAGGGGCGGCAGCAACATGACCTCGTGCAGATGGAAGCAGATGTTCTGGGTGGGACTTTATTACAACTTTATCACTTTGTAAGTTTAATTAGGGTTCCTCTAATTTCATGTTAAGGGAGCTACAAGTTAAACTCTTATTGGGGGGGTTATAGAGCATCCAAGATGTTGGGGAGAGGGGCACCCAGATTCTTGAAGGCAGCGCAAGCAAGCGACGTCCACGTGGAGTCTACATCTCAAAGCCCCCATTCCTGAACTACCTACACCCTAATCTCCAATGAGTCTACGCCTTAGAAGCCCAGCGCCGCGAAGAGGGGTTTAGGGTTTAGGGTTTAGGGTTTAGGGTTTAGGGTTTAGGGTTTAGGGTTTAGGGTTTAGGGTTTAGGGTTTAGGGTTTAGGGTTTAGGGTTTAGGGTTTAGGGAGGCCGGGGTCATGAGCCCACGAACCTCATGAAGACCCTGCGGTGCAAGGTTGTTGAGACCAGCGCCACACCCGAAACCGCGAAACCCAAACCCGGAGACCTCCACCCGAATCCCAAGTCCTAATGCTATTCTTCTATTTTCATATGCTTTGGTACTGTGATTGCTGGTATTGTGATTTTTTGCTACTGACGCCCATGCTATGATTTTAGGGTATTTCGGCCGCAGAGACGCTGATTTTCCTAGGTCTAGCAGCTAGTCTAGCAAATAACAGCCCCTGAATAAGGTCTTTGTTTCACTTTTTGCCCATTATAAATATTATTGTCAAGGGTCTTTTTGTTTGGAACAACAACAAAAATCGTGCGAATGACATGAATTCATGCACGAAATGTGACTTTATTTTAGAAGTTTTTTTAGATTCGACTAAATATTTTCCTGGATAGCTCATTCTGATTCTCTTATGTTGCTTGTTTAATTGAGTTATAAGGAGTGAAGATATGAAGGACGCATGAACTCAATTGAACAACAAGCAAAATTGGGAAAGGCATGAAGAAGCCTCGGCAATATCTTTTTATGAGAAGAAGCGAGCAAAATATGATGAAAACAGTGAGCTTGGAAATTATTAGAATAAAGTCACGACATGAACGCACTAAGGGTTTAGGGTTTAGGGTTTAGGGTTTAGGGAATCTTCTTCACAATCTAACCTGCATCTTCCTTCTTCTCTGAACAAGCTTGAAACCTTACAATGGGATCTATTGTTTGGTTTGCATCGTGGGTTTCGCATTGAAAGGCACGTCACCAAGCTGACTGCCGAAAACTCGTCCACTATCTAGCTTCTCTTTGCCCACCTTGTATTTTTTTTCAGAAAAAGCCCGGTTCACACGTTTGCGTATGACTAGCGGAATCTTGTTTGCCATCTTTATCTTTGTCCCATTTAACATACAAACATGTCATGATTTCGCAGTATCGGTTTGCTTTAAGGACTTACTCTTTGGTATTGCAAATTCATCGGAGCTTTATATGATAAATATGCATGAGGCATCGGATACTGTCTCAGCGTCTTGCCTTTCTCCCTGAGCATCCCTATGCCCAAACTCCTGAAAGCCCTGAACACGACACCCTAGAAACAGACCCTAAACCCTAAGCGAACGAATCCTGAACCCCTAAACCCTAACCTCTAAACTCTAAACCCAGACCCTAAACCCTAAACCCTGAACCCTGAACCCTAAACCCTAAACCCAAAACCCTAAACCCTAAACCCTAAACCCTAAACCCTAACCCTGAACCCCACAACCCAACAAACCCAAACTTGAATGCTCTGAAGCTGCGAAACTTGCAGCTGGTAGAAGCCCTGGACCAACCAAATTCCGAACCCTCTCAAGCTCTGGAGCCTTGTAGCCCTAGAGGTTCAGGGTGTAGGGTTTGGGGTTTAGGGTTTAGGGTTTAGGGTTTGGGGTTTAGAGTTTCGGGTTTAGGGTTTAGGGTTTAGGGTTTAGGGTTTAGGGTTAGGGACGATCCCAGGAGCGCGGGTCTCCGAGCGCCTTCAAACCACGGTTCTGGACTTTGCCGTCGCGCGTCCCATCATCGTGGGTTCACCGGCTTGCCTGGAGTCTAATCATTGGGCCCTGGTTGTGTAGTACAGTATGCGGTTTAGGGTTTGGGGTTTTTAGGGTTTAGGGTTTCGGGTTTAGGGTTTAGGGTTTTACTGTCTTCCGAAGAAGAACGACCACAACGGACAACAAAAGGAACTACTTCCGGACCAACTGAACCCTAAAAGGGTTTGTGATTCATATCCCTTAATAGGAAGTATCGACTCGGTAGGCCTTTGTGACATGTTATAGTTCACCTTGTTGGGTTCAAGAGGATCATATTCAGGAATCTTGTTCAGAGGGTTTGAAGGGCCATCCTAGATGTAAACCCTAAACCCTAAACCCTGAACCCTAAACCCTAAACCCTAAACCCTAAACCCTAAACCCTAAACCCTAAACCCTAAACCCTAAACCCTAAACCCTAAACCCTAAACCCTAAACCCTAAACCCTAAACCCTAAACCCTAAACCCAAGTCTATGCTGTCCCCATGCTTGGGAGTTTTCGGGTGGGGCTGACGAGGGTGAAAGGGCTGTCGCGGCTTGGATTTGGGCTCTTGAAAAGATTTGGCAGCCATGGTGTCGTCTGATTTGCGAAACTAGGACCCAGAGTAGGCCCTTATTCCCTTTTTCAGGGTTTGGGTTCCCTTAGAACCCCCTTTTGAAACTAAACAGTCATCAGGGTTCCGGGATAGCTCGAAACCCGAAACCCTGAACCCTGAACCCAAAACCCTAAACAGCCCTAGACATCAAAAGCCTGCAGCCTCAAGCAATCTGCGCCAGCAACAACCTTGGGCCCCAAGCCCCAAGCAGGGTTTAGGGTTCAGGGTTCAGGGTTTGGGGTTTGGAGTGAAGGGAGTTGGGAGGCTCGGTCTAAGTGTGCCTCCGCACAAGGACCCCATGCCCTCCGCGCTGGCGGTGTCGACACGTCATCGCGCGGAGAAGGCGCTGAGCGAGCCGACCATGAATTCTTTACAGGGGTTTTATAGCCTCTGTATAGGGTCTCTATAGCGCTTTTATAGGGTCGCTATAGGTTTTTCTGTTTTGTTCATAGGGTCTCTATAGTTGTTTTGTGCGTTGTTTTGTTTTTTTTTTAAGGTCTTGGTAGGGTTTTTTGATAGGGTCTATAAGAATTCGGCGCCAGCGTCGAGGACTTGTTGGCGTTTCGGCGCCGACCTCTTATCCGCAGAACCAAAACCAAGGCCCATCGTAAGAGCGAGCTTCGAAAGAAGGCTTGGGCCTTTGGACCCCCCCCCCCCCGCCCCCCTTGAAAAGAAACAAAACAGCAAAGACAGTAAAACTACAGTAATACGAATAAATACGAATAGCAAAATATTCAAAGAGTGAGAGACATGATGCTGGAAGAACATGAGCAGACCACAGGCGCCAAACAATCCCAAATCCTAAATCCCAAGCCCTCTGGTGTGCGTGTAGGGTATACCCTAAACCCTAAACCCTAAACCCTAAACCCTAAACCCTAAACCCTAAACCCTAAACCCTAAACCCTAAACCCTAAACCCTAAACCCTAAACCCTTAACTATACAGCTTTCAATGAGAAGCGCCCACTCTGAACCTAAATCTTCTGGACCCAGCAGTCCTACCCCTCTAAGCTCGGACCCCGGAGCCCTCAACTGCAAGGCTTAGGGCTTCGGGATTAGGGTCCCTAAACCCTAAACCCGTAAACCCCTAAACCCCCAAACCCTAAACCCCTAAACCCTAAACCCTAAACCCCAATATCTGCCGCTCACTATCGAGGGTTGCGATCTGGCTTCACCGAAGGTACACTAAACACCAGGGGCAATTGCATGGTGGTACCTAATGTTCAGTAGCACATTTAATCCACACTGTATGTTTTCTTATAACCCCTAACCCTAAACCCTAAACCCTAAACCCCAACATCTGCAGCTTCTTGTCGAGGGTAATGGGTCCCCTGGAAGGTGTCCCCCACCGCTGAGCCACTTCCGGACCATGACCTTCTCATTGCAGCAGATGTGGGCTGCTGGGCTGAGAGAGGTTGATCCCAAACCCCCTAAACCCTAAACCCTAAACCCTAAACCCTAAACCCTAAACCCTAAACCCTAAACCCTAAACCCTAAACCCTAAACCCTAAACCCTAAACCCTACACGCAATTTGGGGATTAGCCGTAAAGCCCTCTATTGGCTCAGACTAAAAAAACTTAGAAGGGGATCCCTGTTTAGAACCAACCCCCCAGGTGGAGGGTTTTTATAGGGTTCAGGGTCTAGGGACGGTCGTCACTTTTGGGGGGAGTGCATGTTTTGATTTTGATGCGTGTGGGGCTGAAGTGTTGCGAAAGCGGTGCCGACGGGAAGCAAGAAAGGGTTTAGGGTTTAGGGTCAGGTTAACCCTAGACCCTAAACCGTAAACCGCTTCACTACTTGCAACCAGACTATACCTTCATACTTTGCACACCAAAAACAGCCCTATACGCCCTGAGGCCCTAAACCTTGCAGGTTGTGACATACACCCCGAGACCTCTCCAGCCTCCCCTAAGCCCTAAACCCTAAACCCTCGACCATAAACCCTAAACCCTCAAACCCTAAACCCTAAACCTAGCCTGGGTCTGGCCCCTAAAACTTTATCTGTGACCCTTCGGGTTTCGGGTTTAGGCTTTTGGGGGTTTAGGGTTTAGGGTTTAGGGTTCAGGGTTCAGGGTTTAGGGTTCAGGGTTTAGGGTTTAGGCTCTTGGTTTTAAGGGCGTTTACATCTAGCCCAGAAGACCTGCGGTGTTGGAGGCCTGTGCAAGCGAATATCCTGAAAACATGAAGAATAAAGGTTATCGGGGACCTTGAAAACGTAAACCCTGGAGACGGAGGTCGCGGCGGGGATTCTGTGATCTAGCCCTAACCCTAAACCCTAGCCCTAAACCCTAAACCCTAAACCCTAAACCCTAAACCCTAAACCCTAAACCCTAAACCCTAAACCCTAAACCCTAAACCCTACATGGGTGGGCTTGGGGAAGTCCGGCGAGGCTACTCGAAAGCCTTGGCTTGGCGCCTGGGCAGCTGGCTGGCATCTGGAGTCCCACATTGCTTTGAAGGTTGTTCAGGGTTTAGGGTTTAGGGTTTAGGGTTTAGGGTTTAGGGTTTAGGGTTTAGGGTTTAGGGTTTAGGGCTAGGGTTTAGGGTTAGGGCTAGATCACAACCTCAAACCCCAAAAACCTTAGACCCCAAACCAAAACCCTAAACCCGAAACCTATACCCTAAACCTAAACCCAAACCACTCTTAGCCAGCAAGCGCGCACCCCCCCCCCCCCCCACCCCCCCCCTCTCGTCGAGGTGAGCGCTGTCGAGAATCCCTCCAGCGCGGCAGGCCTTTCCTTTTGTTAGGGTCGTGGGGAGGGGGGGGGGGTTTAGGGTTTAGGGTTTGGGGTTTGGGGTTTAGGGTTTAGGGTTCAGCATCTCAAGTCCAAGCAGTCACTAGTCAAGCGCTTGCATCGAGCGTTGGAAAAATACCCCCCCTGCCCAAAGAATCCCATAACATTAAGAAAAATATTTCACTTTCATGTATAAATCAGGCGACAAGACAACAGCTCTAAAGCCAGCCCAGAGTAGGCCCTAAACCCTAGAGCCAGCCCAGAAAAGAGCGGGCCCTGAACCCTAAACCAGCCCAGACTAGACCCTAAACCCTAAAGCCGGCCCAGAGTAGGCCCTGAACCCTAAAGCCAGCCCAGAGTAGGCCCTGAACCCTAAAGCCAGAGTAGGCCCTGAAGCCCAGAGTGGGGCCTGAACCCTAAAGCCAGCCCAGAGTGGGGCCTGCCCTAAAACCACCTTGCCCAGTACAACAGCGACCTTGCCCAGTAAAACGGCGACATTGCCCAGTAACTCCCCAGTTGAATTATATATGTAAGAGAGGTGTAGGGTTTAGGGTTGAGGGTTGAGGGTTTAGTTTTTTCTCTTCTTTTTTGAAGGGGGCGGGGGCGGCGTTGGGGGGTTTAAGGGCTTTTTTGATTTAGGGCTGTAGGGTGCCATAGCCCGGAAGCCTCCACGCCGAAACCACGGTCCCTGAACCAATCTCACCAAGCATGTATAGCTGGACACAGGCCTTCCAAAGATCACAAAAGTCCCCACCCCTCCCCCCCTCCCACCCACAAAAAAGGAACCTTCAAGAATCCCTACCGAAAATGGAAGGGAAGCTCGTTTTGGGGGGTGAGTGGGGGAGCTGGTTCCGGGAGCCATTTATGGCTTAGGATCTCGGGATTCTATGGTTTAGGGTGAATACAACCCTACACGCTAAGCATTGCAGCCTGAATCCATGGAAGCCAGCTGTAACACATTGGGTCCAGGGTGTTTAAGGCGTAAACCTGAAACCGTAAGCCCTAAATCCTGAACCCTAAAGCCTAGCTATACGGCCATTGCCAGAGGCGCGTGCTCGTGTGCGAGAGCCGCCAGATGCCGGCACCTGGAAATTGATTAATTTGGGTTTTGGGGTTTAGGGGTAGCAACCCCCGCTATACCCCAAAAGAGTATGCCCCTTCAACCCTAAACCCCAGGCCCACAAGGGGGTACTCACATTTTCGCAGCCCCAATCCCCCCCCTCTCAGCCCCTTTGGAAGGAGCTCGGGCTCCTAGTGTCAAGTGCTTCGGGTCATGGTTCGAGCTGTTCGCTTCGATGTTTTGGGGGTGCGGGGTATTGCGGGGTTGTCGGGTTTAGGGTTTAGGGTTTGGGGCTTGGGGTTTGAGGTTTAGGGGTTGTAGGGTGTAGGGTTTAGGGGTTTCTAGGCCCTCCAAGAGTGGGGGGATGCCGCGCGTGCAGGAAGTTCGATGGGGAGGCTTCGCATAAGAAGACGGGGTCGAGCCCTGCAAGCATGAACCCCGAAATCCCTAAGCCCCTCACGAATCTAAGCCCCTTGTGAATGAAACCTCGAAGCCCCGGACCTCTGACACCCGACAGCCCGAAACTCTACAACCCCTAAACCCCTAAGCCCCTAAAGCCCTAAACCCCTAAACCCTAAACCCTAAACCCTAAACCCTAAACCCCTAAACCCCTGAGCCCCTAAACCCCTAAACCCTAAACCCCTAAACCCCTAAACCCCTAACCCCCTAAACCCTAAACCCCAAACCCTAAACCCTAAACCCTAACCCCTAAACCCCTAAACCCTAAACCCTAAACCCCAAACCCTAAACCCTAAACCCTAAACCCTCAACTGCAGGAGTGCCGCCTGGCCTTCTCCGAGGCATTGAACCTCGACCAGAAGCGGGTGCGGAACTCTGGGCTGATGGGGGGTTCAAGGGTTTAGGGTTTAGGGTTTAGGGGTTAGGGTTTAGGGGTTAGGGTTTGGGGCGTGGGGTATTTGGGGTTAAGGGTTTGGGGTTTAGGGTGTAGGGTTTTTGGGGCTCAGGGTTTGGGGTTTGGGGTTGTTGGGGATTTTGGGGGTTTAAGGTTCAGGGATTTTCGGGTTTTTGGGGTTCAGGGTTCAGGTTTTCGGGTTTTTGCGGTTTTAGGGTTTAGGGTTCCGGGTGTCGGGGTTGGGTTCTGAAGAGGTGGGGGGGGCGTGGTGTTCCTGCCAAAAAGGAAGGGAGCTCTAGACAAAATCACAGTCCATCCTAAACCTTAAACCCTAAGCCCTACACCCTACACCCGTCGAGTTTTTTACGCTTCAGAACTCATCCGAAAACCTTACATAAACCCCAAACCCTAAGCCCTACACCCTCCACGCTAAGCCCTTTTCAGGTCCAGGTTTTAGGGTTCAGAACCCATCACCTTACATCCATCTCAACACTGACCCCAGCTAACTGACCAAGGAGGCCCCTTCAACCCTAAAGTTCTCAAGGGGTCTAGGGTTTAGGGTTTAGGGTTTAGGGTTTAGGGTTTAGGGTTTAGGGTTTAGGGGCGTTGAAGTTTCCCGAAGCTCCATCTCTCTGCCGAAGCCCTCAGCGCCGGCATCTCTGCGAAGCCCTTCTTGGACTTAGGTGTACCGCCTGGCGCCCCGCGAGCCAGTGCAGGCCGCCTAATTATAGGATCCGTACGGGAGGGGTTGAATCAGACCTGAACCCTAAACCCTAAACCCTAAACCCTAAACCCTAAGGGTGGGGGGGTATTTCCCTAATACTCCCTACTCCCTAAGGCTCCCTGAGCTTCCATAAGGTCTCCTAGGTACCCCACAGAAAGAAACTAGAATACTTACAAGTATGTGTAATATGCGCGCCATCATAGCATTATGAAGCATATGTCTTTATGTTGTTTAGGGAGCTGAGATTTTCAGGACGTTCACCCTCTCCACAGCCCCCCGCGCCCCCCCCCTCCCCCAAACACCTTCATCTTCTTTAGGTGTTGATATACAGTGACTAAAGAGCAAAGGGTTAGGGTCGTTTGGCAATGAAGCAGTCTCTGAAGTACGTAGACCTAAAGCCTCGGAACATTCCCGAGGCTTAAGCCGTAAGCCTGACGCTCCGAAGCATCTCCTCCCTTCTTGGGGTGTAGGGTTAAGTGTTAAAGGCGTTGGGTCTTCAGGGTTGTCGGGTGTGGGGTTTGTGTGATGGTGACAGCAAGGCTGCGCGCTGCGTAAGGAGGTTGTGCGATCGGTATGTCAGCCGAAGGCTACTGTGGATTGGACTATCCTTAACCCTGAACTTCCTGAACCCTGAACCACTACAAGCCCCCATACCATGAAACCCTACTTATACTCTTACTTGTAAGGCTCAGGGAACTTAGCAGTTCCAAAGCAGACGTGGGAAAACCCGATGTTTTCGCGCTTGTAACCCAAAGACCCCTACAAGAAAACCCCAGCCGCTCAATCTGGTAGGATAGTGGAGCGAGGCCTTCTTCTTAAGGGTTTAGGGTTTAGGGTTTAGGGTTTAGGGTTTAGGGTTTAGGGTTTAGGGTTTAGGGTTTAGGGTTTAGGGTTTAGGGTTTAGGGTAGCCCTAAGTAGCTCCAAACCCGAAAACCCTGAACCCCAGCAGCCCACACGCCTAGTCTGGCTCTTAGTAGGGAATGAGGGAATGAGGTACCCTATGTAATCCCTTTAAAGGGTATATATATATAAATATATATATATATAGGCCCCTAATTCCCTCATTCCCTACTAAGAACCAAGGGGGGTTGCGTGCAGGTTGAGACTGGCGCGCCACGATGCCAGGAGTCCATCCGAAGCCTTTGGAGACGGGGCTGTGGTTTCAGAACCCTGAACCCTAAACCCTAAACCCGAAACCCTGAACCCTGAACCCTGGACCCTGAACCCTAAACCCTAAACCCTAAACCAACCTAGGTCCGTTCTTCGGTGGTTTTTTAGATAGACCGAAGAACGCGCACCATAGGCTGGGTTCTTGTTAAGGAACCTACATGAAGCTCCCGAAGCAAGGTAAACTTGCAAGTAAAGTTGTATCCGCATTAGGTTATCTTCCTTCACGAGAACCCACAGGCTATGGTGATTGGAGTTGTAGTTGCGTAGGTAGTCGAAGCTGCAGGTACTTGGATGCCGGCGGAGGAGGATAGCGAGAAATAGCCGAACCCTGGCGGATTCGAGGAGGTCTGCAATCCGAGTCTTTGACTCTGTGCGAGGTGTGCAACATGAGCTGCTGCGGATTCCCCACCACTGCTCTGGGACAGCTTTGGGCATAAAGCTGCAACTACGCAGCTACCCGGTGCCGCATCCCGCAATCCAAGATCGCGCAGCAGATGGATTCAGAAGGTTTGCTGACAGCTGTGGCGACAGCGACAAGGCAGCCGCATGGCTCCAGCTGGCTGGTTCTTCGTAGGGAATGAGGGAATGAGGTACCCTGTATAATCCTTAAAGGGTATATATAGGCCCCTAATTCCCTCATTCCCTACTAAGAACCAGGGGGCCAGATTCAGTCACTCTTTGGAGGAACACGTTGCAGACAGGCCATGGACTCTCGCCCTCGGGGCTTGGGCTCTGGTTTTAATGCTACAAAGCGAGGCCCAGAGCTGCTGCGGGTCAAAAGGAAGCTGGGGGAGGAGGGGGGAGGGGGGGGGGGGGTTAGGGTTTGGGGTTTACTACTATTTTATTTGCTTAAGAACCCCAAAAGAATAACAAAACATAATCCCTATGGAAAAATAGTTCTTCTTTGTTCGGGGTTCTTAAGCAACTAGTAGTTTAGGATTAGAACGGAGCCAGCTTCCCCTAAGCCCTAAACCCTAAACGTGAATAGCTAGCACGAGCATGCGATGCAGGTTCACCGACTCAGCGCGAAAAGGGCAGGTTGGGGAGGGGGTATGCCTTATGCCTAGAGTTGTTTGGGAGCAGCCACATGAAGGGGCAGCCTTTTACCCTACTTATTGAGGTCCCTGAGCCTGGAAGAAACCCTGAACTCTAAACTCCCCCCACCCAGCCCCACTTGTCCCAGAGTAAGCCGGGTAGGCCCCTGGGACATTGCATAACATTTTCCCTGATGGGGTTGAAGAGCCTAAACCCTAAACCCTAAACCCTAAACCCTAAACCCTAAACCCTAAACCCTAAACCCTAAACCCCGGCAAGAATCCTTTAAGGCCCCAACCGGGCACGCCGTGAGCCCTTTGGAAGGTGCACCCGGCAGAAGTGACCCGGAAGATGATGGATGCAGCAGTGGCCAAAGGGGCCACGTTGAAGTTGGGCACAGCCAGGGCCTCCAAGGTTTTGGGCTCTTGGGGTTAAGGGGTTAGGGGTTTAGGGGTTTAGGGGTTAGGGTTTAGGGTTTAGGGTTTAGGGTTTCGGGTTTAGGGTTTAGGGCCCCATACCCCTTAAGGGAGAGACGTAACACAAGGAGAATGAGGTTGTCCTGGGTTCCCTCAGCCCCGCATCTTTAAGGCAACAGCCCGGTTGAGTTTTTGGGTTTAGGGTTTCGGGTTTAGGGTTTCAGGGTTTAGGGTTTAGGGTTTAGGAGTTCGGGATTTGATGGTCTGCGGCTTACGGTGCAAGAAACGCCTGAAACCCTGAACCTTGAGCTAGGGTTTACGGTTTGGAGGGTGTGGGTTTCGGGTGCATGTGTGAGAGCCTTTAGACGGATGACCTAGTGGCACAGGGGGTTGCCATGTCAGCGTTTAACATGTAGTGTTGATCTGATTATGGCCCCTTTTTGGGAGCCCTCGACTGCAAAGAAGAGAGTGCTGAGTTGACCCTAATCCCCTGACCCTAAACCCTAAGCCCTAAGCCCTAAGCCCTAAACCCTAAACCCTTGTCTTTTGCACTTCCTCGGTGTTCTTCACCTTGTTTTCTGCGTTTGCTTGCAGGCGCCGAACCCAACCCCAAAAGTAGTCAGGCACTGCCTTGAGGGGCAGCTCGGTAGGCCCTTTGCGACAACTTTTATTTTCCCTTAGTGGGCTGAAGAGGATCATATTCTGGATTGGTTTTGGTATTAAGGGTTTGGGGTTTAGGTTTAGGGTTTGGGGTTTGGGGTTTGGGGTTTAGTTTAGGGTTTAGGGGGTTTAGGGTTTAGAGGGTTTAAGATGAAGGGCCATCCTAGGCCCTAGGCAATGTGGCTTTGGTTGCTCAGGCCTTTAAACCCTCGACACACGACAGCCTTCCGCCCCTCAAGCCTTCCACCACTCAGCTCGAGACGCTGAAGTTCCAGCCTTATACGTTGGAGTCTAGGGTTTAGGGTTTAGGGTTTAGGGTTTAGGGTTTAGGGTTTAGGGTTTAGGGTTTAGGGTTTAGGGTTTAGGGTTTAGGGCTTTGGCTTTAGAGGCTGGTGTGCTGCTTTCAGTGCCGAGGTCGAGGGCCTCAAGAAAGAAGGAGATCAGGCTCGGGCTTGGAGCTTGGGGGTGTTTAGGGTTTAGGGTTTAAGGTTTGGATTTAGGGTTTAGGGTTTAAGGTTTAGGGTTTCGGGTTTAGGGTTTAGGGTTTAGAGTGTTGTCCTGGCCTTGATACACTTGTGTTCTAGTTGTGTGTTTGGGGTTGATTTTTTGGGGGTAAAGAGTTTTTGTTTCAGGGGGAGGGCGGAGTTGGGGGGATGGGGGGGGGGGGGGGGGGGGAAGAGGAAGGAGGTGGAGGCCTGCCCGGGTTTAGGGCGGCATGCTCCAGATGCAGGCGTAGAGGCATTCTGTCACAATGCCCCCGAACCCTAAACCTGGGCTTTCGGGGTTTAGAGGTACCGTACATAGCTTGTACTTGAGGCGACCCCTGCAACAGGGTTTAGGGTTGTTGAGGGTTTCGGGTGGTTTGCTTAAGAAACAGGGACGTCAGCATTGCCAACAGGTAGTCAGAGTGTTCGCTGGTTCTCAATCTGGCATTCTCAAAATACGACCCTCAACCATTTGCTTAGGTCGTTCTAAAGCCTAAACCAAAAACCCAATAAACCCAATAAACCCTATAAACCCTATAAACCCTATAAACCCTATAAACCCTATAAACCCTATAAACCCTATAAACCTTATAAACCCTATAAACCCTAGAAACCCTGAGCCCCGAGCCCCTGAGCCCCGAGCCCCTCAGCCCCTGAGCCCCAAGCCGCCAAATTCGGAAGCCGGGAAGGTGAAAGGTGTCCTCGTGAGTGGGGAGGCGCGGATTTTCATGCACGAGCTTTGCGTCTCCTTTAGGGTTTAGGGTTTAGGGTTTAGGGTTTAGGGTTTAGGGTTTAGGGTTTAGGGTTTAGGGTTTAGGGTTTAGGGTTTAGGGTTTAGGGTTTAGGGTTTAGGGGTTTAGGGTTTAGGGTTTAGGGTTTAGGGTTTAGAGGGCCCGAAGCTCCTTGAAGCCCGTGAAGCCCTGAAGCCCGAAGGCCCTGAGATTTTTAGACTCCGCGGGTTTAGGGTTTAGGATTTAGGGTTTAGGGTTTATGGTCGCCCCCACACCCTTCAGCCATTGAACTCTCAGCCCGAATGGAGCCCTTTAAACCCTAAACCCTAAACCCCGAAATGCTGGTAGAGCAGGGGTTAGGGGCTTACCCTGAGTCGGCGGCGCAAAGTAGCAATTGAATACTTATTGCTGGCCTACAGGGTCTTTAGTTCGTGTGGGAGACTGGGCATGCAAAATTCAGGAGAAGGGTTCGCAGTGCTTTTGCAGTGGTTTTGACAGCCAGGATAACCTTAGCCTGAAGACGCCCCCAGCTCTAAAGCCTGGAGCCCTAAACTCTAAACCCTACACCCTAAACCCTAAGCCCTGATCCCTGAACTCCTAAACCCTAGACTCTGGAAACCCTGAGCCCTGAACGGGCTTTGAGGCGAGAAGGGGGTGGGGGCCTCCATTTTTGGAGGCTTCCAGCAGTCGGCACGAATTTGTTCTTCGGTTTTTTCTTTCAGGGTTTAGGGGTTTCTGGGTTTAGGCTCTAGGATTTACAGAATTTCGGGTGCTAGGGACTTACACTTTCGGGCCCGTAAGCCCAAGCCCCTCGGTTTGGTGGCTTTAGGACCGTTGCATCCCTCGGATCCACAACCCCAGAAGCCTGAGCCCCCACACCCCGGACCCTAGACCCTACACCCTACACCCTGAACCCTAAAGCCCTAAACCCTAAACCCTAAACCCGAAACCCCTTCTAAACACTAAAGCCCCCGCAAAGCTCTGACATCCTACAGCCCTAAACCCTAAACCCTAAACCCTAAACCCCAAACCCTAAACCCTAAACCCTAAACCCTCTCAGGTGATTCCCTGTGATGTGCTGGTGGTGGCCATGGGGCCCTGGTCGGTCCTCTTGGAGACGTGGCTGCCCGAGGTGGGTCCTTGCGAGGGTCCTTTCGGGGGCAGGGGCTTGAGCTTTAGGGTTTAGGTTTTAGGGTTTGGGGTTTAGGGTTTAGGGTTTGGGGTTTGGGTGCAGGGTTCGGTTAACTCTAAATACAAAGCTCTCCGAAATTTAATGGAAGCCCTGAGGGACCATGATTATAGTGTGAGAGAGAGAGAGCGTGTGTGTGTGTGTGTGTGTGTTTCTAGATGTATAGATGTATATATGAGATGTATGTTCATCGTTACGTTGCTCACTTTGTCTTTACTTGCGCACCTATCCATTCATCCATCCGATCTCCTCCATCCGATGTCATGTAGTGCAATGCAATGCGATGCAATGTAAGGCAATGTAGTGCAATGTAGTAAAGAACGGTTCGGCCAATATACCTCGAGAGTGGGAGGGAGAAGTGCTGTTTAGCTTTGGCTGCAGGGCATAAGGGGAGCTCAAGAGGCTAGGGATTTTAGGGTTTGGGGTTTAGAGTTTAGGGTTTAGGGTTTAGGGTTTAGGGTTTAGGGTTTAGCTCGTTGCATGCCAGGTCAAAGTACCTATGGAGGGAGTTCTGAGCTCGTCGCTCCTCTTCCGGATGCCGAGGCGGCCCAGTCATTGTCCAGCTCCAAAGCTTGGGTTTAGGGTTCAGGGTTCAGGGTTCAGGGTTTAGGGTTTAGGGTTTAAGGTTTAGGGTTCAGGGTTCAGGGTTCAGGGTTTAGGGTTTAGGGTTTAGGGTTTAGGGTTTAGAGTGAAGCTACAGCCCTGAACCGCTACCATAAAACCTAAACCACTCGGAGAGCAGATTTCAACGATGGAGCAGGAGAGCTCTGGCTCAAGTCCAGACCTTGTTTTCAGGGTTTAAGGTGCAGGGTCTAGGGCCTAGGGTGTAGGGTCAGGCACTCGGTTTAGGGTTGTAGGGTTAACTCAAAACCCTAGACCCTAAACCCTAAACCCTAAACCCTAAACCCTAAACCCTAAACCTACAGAATCTCAAAGGCCACAGCCTCACGGACCCCTAGAAGGGCCCAAAGAGCTTGAATCCTCAGTTCGAGCCTCGGCATGCTCACTTCGCCACTCGTTGCAGGCTAAACATATGGGTTAGTAGGGTTTAGGGTGTATGGTTTAGGGTTTAGGGTTTAGGGTTTAGGGTTTAGGGTTTAGGGCTTAGGAACCTCGAAGTTCGCAAGACCCTAACCATTCAACACCCCCTGTCCTTCCCTGGCTGTTGAAGCGGCCAGGTCGGTTGAGCCCCCCTGTGCGCTGTTCTGCCAGGACTCCGGGGCATCTTGCCTTGGGGCCTTTAGGACTTTAGGGTTAGAAGTTCTAGGGTCGTCCCGAAACCCCAAACCCTAAACCCTAAACCCTACACCCCAAGCCCCAAACCCCAAACCCT
This sequence comes from Symbiodinium natans, assembly GCA_905221605.1. Lineage (NCBI taxonomy): Eukaryota > Dinophyceae > Suessiales > Symbiodiniaceae > Symbiodinium > Symbiodinium natans. The sequence continues at coordinate 23,124 of CAJNDS010000550.1, read as the reverse complement.
AAACCCTAAACCCTAAACTCTAAACCCCAAACCCCAAACCCCAAACCCCAAACCCTGAACCCGAATCCAGACCTTAAAGCCCTACCCAAGCCTTTCGCGTAAGCAGCCGGACCGAAGGAGGACGACCTCGGATGCCACCTTGAGGTGTCATGGGTGTTTCAGCGTGTAGGCTTTAGGCTTTAGGGTTTAGGCTTTAGGCTTTGGGCTTTAGTCTTTAGGCTTTAGGGTTTAGGGTTTAGGGTTTAGGGTTTGGGGGGACTCTTGGTGATTGTCTGGGAATTTGGGAGGCTTATGCTTTGGGCTCAGGGATTTTGGGGCTTTAACCCCCTCACCCTGACTTACAACCTGCCTAATAGAAAATACTCCCATTATAGTTATGTTATAGTGCATCGGGAGTATTTTTATGAGGGGGTAAGGCGGGGGGCTGAAGATTTTGGGGGAATGGATTAAGGCTTCAGAGCTTCATTGTTTCCAAGATGCCCAGTAGTACTACCCCCATTCCCTTTTTGGGGGGTTAGGTTCCCTTGCAAAGCCCTTCAAAGAGAAAAAGCAGGGCACCCTTGTGGCAACCGAGGTTTAGGGCTCTAGGGCTTTGCCTGCTGCAGGGGCAGGCGGGGGGTGGGCGGGGGGCTCGGCTGTGTGTCAAGTTTTGGTTTTAACTAGGGTTTCGGGTTTAGGAGATGTTGGGCGTCAGGTGTACTATCTACCCCTGAAAACCCAGAACCGCTGCCAGAAAGAGAAGCCGCGCGTTGCAGCTGCCCGCACCTTCCCCCACCCCCACCTGATATTGGTTTATATTGCTGTTGTTGGTGAGTGGATATAGGGTTCCCTATAAATATTAAGTTACTGGTGCATGTATATATGATGCGGGTGCGGGCTGCACCCCCCCCCCCTCCCCCAATGGGTACCACCCCCCTGTGGTGTGGTTGTGGGTTGGTTTAGGGTTTAGGGCTTTGGGTTTTAGGGTTTAAGGGTTCCCCCACACTGTGGTGTGGTTGTGGGTTGGTTTTAGGGTTTAGGTTTTAGAGGGTTGGGGGGGGGGGGGGGGGGGGGGGGGGGGGGGGGGGGGGGGGGGGGGGGGGGGGGGGGTGGCGAACCGAGAGCCGGGATCATATATTATATTGGGTGTCCTTTTGGGGATACAAGGAATGTACACCCCCACCGCCCCAGAATATGTGCAGCTAACACTTGCTATAGGAAGAAATTGTTCGGGATAGTGGACTCGATATGATGCGACATGTCATATTACATCGTGCTTGAATATGTAATACATATACACATACACATACATATGCATATACATAGACACATACATATACATATTGCATATACATATACATATACATGTACATATACATATACATCTACGTTTACATTTACATGTACTTTCACATTTACATGTACATGTACATATACATATATATATATATATATATATTCTGACACCAAGTAGAATAGAACACAATACAATCTAACAGGCAACAATGCCATAGTATACTGTACTATACTACATGTACGTGTAAACTCTAAACTCCCTCCTGAACCCGAAGGTGAACCCTCGCAATGATGGCACCGTGTACGTTTGCGGATTGGGAGGCCTCAGGGGTGTCGGGCTGTGTTTCATATGTTTTGGTGTATGGGGGCTTGAAGTGCGTCAAGCAGGTTTGGGGGGGTTTGGAGGGGTTGAGGGTTACAGGGGGTGAGGGTGCAGAGGCAAAGGGTTTAGGGTTGAGGGTTTAGGGTCTGGAGTTTGGGGTTTAGGGTTCAGGGTTTAGGCTGTCATTGACATTGTGACCTTGCCTCCTGATGCGCTATTGCTTTTCAACTCGAAGATCCTGGCCGTCCACGCACACATGCCGAAAACCGCATCCGATGACGTCAGATACATTAACTCAACTGTTATTGTATTGCATGTTATTCTACTAAGTATTCTACTATTTGGTTTTACAGTTTTGCATTGGAGCTTGACATGTTGTGTTGTATTCTATGTTTGTCTTCGGAGTTGTCGGTTTTGGCAGGCTCGCTGAGATGCCCATGACAGCTCTCAGAGCGTACTTCTGGCTTCACACAAATTAGGGTTTAGGGTTTAGGGCTCAGGGCTCAGGGCTCAGGGCTCAGGGTTTAGGGTTTAGGGTTTAGGGTTCAGGGTTTACCCGAATCCGTCAAAGCCCTGATGCCTTTCTCGGGGGACCGCCGAAAAGCCGAGAAGAGCTTGAAATCTCACCCTGTGATCTCAAGTTCAATTACTCATTTCCGCAACGAGGGCCCTCGATTTTGAAACTTCCTATTACAGGCCTGAGGGTTTAGGGTTTCGGGTTTAGGGGCTTATGTTGCAGTAGCCCCTCAACGGGATACCCTAAATCCACCCTAAACCCTAAACACTAAACCCTAAACCCTAAACCCTAAATCCACCTTTTTTTGGAAGCCCGCAAGTCCCCAAAGCTGAAACCGAGATCGGCCGGTAGCCCGAATCTTGAAGCAGCCACCTCCAAGGCTAGTTAAAGGGGAGAAGGGTTAGTATAGGGTTTAGGGGTTTAGGGATTTAGGGTTTAGGGTTTAGGGATTTAGGGTTTAGGGTTTAGGCTTTAGGGTTTCGGGCGTCGGGCCATAGAGAGAGGTGAGCTGTGGCGACCTGCGCGCTTTTCAGGTTCCAAATATCTCAAGGAGCCGGACATTGCCAAGCTGCCGCCAGAGGCAGAAGCTGAATGATATGAACGTTGAGGTTTTGGGTTTTGGGTTTAGGGCTTGGGCCTATGGCACTGAACTCCCCCCCCCCCCCCCCCCCCCCCCCCCCGCTTCCCCGGAGAAGAAACCGCGATGCCCAAAGGACGTCCGGCCGAACCCTGCCCGGGCCTGCGTCCAAGAGCCGGGTGCGGATGGTTCAGCCCAAGGTCTCCGGAACGTGGTTTTTAGGGCTTAGGAAGTATCAGTATGAAAGATGAACTTTAAAGTTTGGGTTAAACCTCACCCAGCTTAAACCCTAAACACCCCGTTTGCCCTTGAAATAGACAAAGAGACTGCAGAGACCTCAGAACAGAAGGCTGGTGTCTAGGCCTTCCGATGAAGGGCCCAAAAGGTTCAGGGCTTTGGGCTTTCGGTTGCTCTGTGTCCCAAGAACCTACCCAAAGCCGTAAACCTAAGACCTTCAAACGCAAGCTGGCGACTCCTGTCCCCAATCAAAGGTTTTCTCTTGACACCCCTAAACGTCCTGTAAACGCGCGCGCGGCAGGGCGGCAGGCATGTGTTTGTTTGGTGTCGTTGTCTCAGAAGTGAATAAAACGTGGCCGGCGTGGGACAAACAGCACACGGTGATAAAGGCGTCTGTTTTTGTTGATTGCACAGGCCATTGCTACATCAACGCGCCCGCCCCCCCCCCCCCCCCCCCCCCCGGGGCCCCCCCGCCCCCTCCCGGCGTCAAAAACACGCGTTTCGCGCGATACGTCTGCTGCACGGGTTTTTGTGTTTTGAAGCAAACTTTTGGATTTTGGTAGGCAGGAAGCCGAAAAAATGTGGTCTGCGTGGAAAAACAGCACATGCTGACATAAGCGGCTGTTGCTTTGCGTTGGGTGCTGGTGTCCGGTGCTGGTGGCTTGGGCGGGCTGGTGGTGGGCGGTTGAGGCGACTGCCTGGTTCAGAAAATACACTAAAGAGAGCATAATGCTCATTTTCGAAAAGAGAACCTAAACCACAACAGCTCTCAAACGTAACAGCCCTGAACCTGAACCTTCACAGCCCTCAAATTTAACAGCCCTCAAACTTCACAGCCCTCAACCTTAACAGCCCTCACACTTAAGAGTCCTGAAACTTCTCAGGCCTCAACCTGAACAGCCCTGAAACTTAGCAGTTCTCAACCTTAAGACCCCTTTTTTGCGATTTCGGATATATCTTCCATGGGATTTTGAGGTATTTTGGGGTAGATGTTATTTTCAGTCTATTTTGTAAATATATTTTGTTAGGATTTATGGATTTTTGGGCTTAGGATGCTTTGATTTACACATGTTGGGTCTTTTTGGGATTTCGTGGTGTCATTGTGTGGGATGTCGAGGTATTTTTGTGTAGACGTTATTTTCAAGTCTATTTTGTAAATATGTGTTGTTAGGATTTATGGGTTTTGCGGTTTAGGATGCTGGATGCTCTGGCCATTCGCACGCACTGGTATCACGGACGTTCTCATCGTGCGGACATGGATGCTCTGCCCGAACCATGGAAACAAGCGAAAACGCGGTAAAACACAGGGGTTTCGTAGACGGACCCACGCGAAACACTGTAAATAACGATGTGTTCGACAAAATGCGGAATTCGCAGCGGCGAAGTCACCGGTGGCAGCGGTGTTTTCGGCATGTCAAGCACCGAAAACACTGTGAATACCGATGGAATCGGCACGTGCAAAACGCGCGTTTACAGTTTACAGGTGGTCGGAGCCTAGAGCAAGGATTATCGTATTTGCGGTGTATCTTGCGGGACCCTATGTTTACTCCGTTAAGGTTAGTGTCCCAGGTCAAAGCTGCCACAGATTCCCTGAGGCACGCAGCTGGGGGTGTTCAGGGTTTCTTTCGAGTTTAGGGCCGTTTAGGGTTTCGGGTTTAGGGGTCAGGGTTGCGAGTGGCTTTTGGAGGAGTCTAGTGAGTCGGCTGGGATGTTTCGTGCAGGAATAGCCGTTTGCAGCCATGTCGATCAGAAGATTTGGGCGTTGGCTGGCATGCAGTACAAAGGGACGAAACCCTAAACTCCAAACCCTGAACCCCTAAACCCGAAACCCTAAACCCTAGACCAAAACCCATGGTTTCCGAACCCGCCGCCAGGGCGAAGACGACCATCATCAAGGGCATGGAGCCGGACCGGTGTCAGGGTTCAGGGCTTCAAATCCTAAACCTTGAACCTATGCCAGGGTTTAGGGTTGAGGGTTTAGGGTTTAGGGTTTAGGGCCTAGGACCGCTCAAAGAGGGCTCCGGGAGCCCCCCAAACCCGGGTTGTTCTCCAGCCGCCTTCACAGAAAGCTCCTGAAGCAGCATCTTGGTTTCGGGTATAGGGTATTGGGCTTCGGGGCTATTTCTTGACAGAAAATTCCTTAAGCAGCCCATCTTTGATGTCAGGCCCCTGGCCCTGACTCCTGGCCCGCATGCAGTTTAGCATTCAGGGTTGAGGGTGTAGACCCGAAGCTCGAAACCCTAAAGCCTATGCAGGTTTAGGCATCGGGATCACCCGCTAGGCCCTCAAGAAACTGTTGCTGAGGGTTTAAAGGTCACTTTCGGGTTTGGGCTTGGGCCCGGCGTTGAAGGAGTCCGCTGCTTGCATCCGCCCCTGTCCTCCAGATGCCAGGCGGGCATGGTCCTAAACCCTGGGCACCCACTACACCCACTAAGCCCCCTAAACCGTCGTCTAAACCCTACACCCTGAACCCTAAACCTTGAACGCTAAACCCTAAACCTTGAACCTATCCCAGGGTTGTAGCAGCATGTAGGTTTTGTGTCCATTGCATTGGGGCTGATACCCTTTGGGGGCCTAGGGTCTAGGGCCTAGCGGTTCAGGGTTTAGTGTGGGCCATGGCCTGAGCTTCTTGGTTGGCTTGGGGGTTTAGGAGTTGAGAAGTTTGGGGTTTAGGAGCTCTGCGTGTAGGAGTTGAGCTTAATTAGGAGGTTAGGGCATCAGGTTTAAGGGTTGAGGGTGCTTCTCATATAGCACTAAACCCTAAACCCTAAGCCCGAAACCCAACCACCCTAAGCCAAAAACACCTCACTGAAGTGAGAACTTCGTACGCGAGAAGAACAAAATGACAACCCTGCACCATGGCACGGAAGAGCATGGCCCGAAGGTGTGAGAGACGATGCACAGGAACTCCCCAACACGAGTGCAAAGATTGCTCTGGCATGCGATACGCCGAGCTTCCCAAGAGGGTTTAGGGTTTAGGGTTTAGGCTGAGGTCCCTGAAGATGTACCATGGCCCACAGAGACATCATGCTTTATTGCCTGTGTTTGCTGAATTGAGCTTAGGATGCACAAACTCCAGCAAGTTGGAGCATGGTTAAAGGATGATTAGAGCAAGGATTCCTTTAGTATACCTTTTGGGGTATGGGTATAAGTATAAGGATGTTCCATGTGTTTGGGGTTTACTGTAAGCATGCGAGTAGGCAGGATCTGAGTTTGACGCTTGCTTGACGCTTGCGCACGAAGTGCACGGCAGCATGAGTTTTTTTTTTTTGGGGGGGGGGGGGGGGGGGGGGGGGGGGGGGGGGGGGGGGGGGGGGGGGAGGGGGGGGGGGAGGGGGGGGGGGAGGGGGGAGGGGGGGGGAGGGGGGAGGGGGCTCTGAGCCTCTCACTACAATAGGTTTCGTGCCTTAGGGTTTAGGGGTTTAGGGTTTCGAGTTTAGGGTTCAATTAGGGTCTAGGGTTTACGGGGACACTCAAAGGAGACGACGAAAGTCCCCAACTGCAGCGAATTGGTGCAGGCCGATGATTGGCAACGTCCTGGGGTGGCCCGGCTGGTCGAGCTAAACCCTAAACCCTAAACCCTAAACCCTAAACCCTAAACCCTACACCCTAAACCCTAAACCCTAAACCCTAAACCCTAAACCCTAGGGTCCTATACCCCAAACCCTCTTCTTTTTGCTCTGCAGCACTCAAATCCTAAGCAGCTGGCAGATTCTTTACAGCCTTTCGTTTGATCGATCCTTGCTTGCTCGTTAGCTGACATGAAAGATATTCGGATGTAGGGCAGACTCTACACCCTCAACCCTGAACCGGTATTAAGAGGTGTTTGGGGTTTAGGGCTTAAGGTTAGGGTTTAGGGTTTAGGGTTTAAGGTTAAGGGTTTAGGGTTTAGGGGTTCAGTCGCGGGGCAAGCAAGGAACATCTACCTGGCGTGCGGCCACAACTGCTGGGGCATCCTCTGGGGACGCTCGGCAGCGGTCCAGTTCAAAACCCTACAGCAACCCTAAACCCTACACCCTAAACCCTAAACCCCAAACCCTAAACCCTGACTCTTAAAGCCGCAAAGCCTCTAAGCCTAAACCCCTAAAGCACAAACCCTGACGCTTAAAACCCCAAGCCCCAAACCCCGAAACCCCAAGCCCTAAACCCTGCACCCTAAACCCTAAACTCTTTCGGGTTTGGGCTTGTGTGTTGATGGTGGGTCGGCATCCAGCGGAGCAGAATGGGTCGAGGGTGCGGGACCACGCATACCATGATGACCTTAACACCTGAAATCCTAAACCCTATAGGGCTCGAGTTCCTAACCTCCGGGAGTTACCAGATACAGGCTGCTGGGGCTGTAGGGTTTGGGGTTGAGGGTTTAGGGTTTTGGGGGTTTCAGGGGTTTAGACTTCGGACTTGCGTCATTCGATCAATGAATTAGGGTTTGGGGGTTGGGGCTTAAATGGCCCAGGGTTGCAAGCCGCGACTTCCCCCCAAAAAACTGACTTCACATGTGGCATCGAGTCTTCGTTGCTCACGCCGAAGATGGTGAATTCGGAACCCTCAACTGAGGTTTGGGGATTAGGGTTTACGGTTTAAGGTTTGGAGGGGTTGATGATTCAGAATTGGGGTTCAGGATTTTAGGGCTTTGGCTTCTAGGCCAGCCTAGCGCGAAGGGTGTCGCATTGAGGGATGCAGCTACACTCAGACATGTAAACCTCAAGCTACTAAGTGGGGAAACTTACAGATCACATTCGTTTAGGGCTTTGTAGGGCTCCTGGTTTGTGGTCAAGGGCTTAGGGCTTTTGATGTAAGGCTTGGTGAGTCCGCAGGACCCTTGACGGGCCAGATCATGGCTGACTTGATCACAGGCAGCAGCCGGGGCCGAAAAACCCTAAACCCTAGACTCTAAACCCTGAGGGCCTAAGACGAGGGTTTGGGGCTTTCACGGCTTAGGCGGTGCAGAGATTCGTGACTTCGTGCTTCTTAAAGCAGATTCGGCATGGCTTCCGAGCCCTCACCCCGGTGACCCACATGACGCTCCCAATGCCCGAAACTCCAAATCCCTCAGCCCCTAGACCCGGGAGCATAACAAACCCTGCAGCCTAGATCCCTAAGCCCTAAACCATATCTCCTAAACCCTAGATCCCTAAAACCCTAAACCATATTTCCCAAACCCTACAACGCTAAAACCCTAAACCATATCTCCTAAACCCTACAACCCTAAAACCCTAAACCATATCTCCTAAACCCTACAACCCTAACACCCTAGACCATATCTCCTAAAACCCTAAACCATATCTCCTAGACCCTACAACCCTAAAACCCTAAGACCCTAAGACCCTAGAACCCTAAGACCCTAAAACCCTAAAACCCCAAAATCCTAAAGCCCAAAAACTCTGTAACCCTAAAACCCCTAAAAGCCTAAAGCCGTAAACCCGAAATTTGACCCTAAAACCCTAAGCCCTAAACCATATCTCCTAAACCTAAAACCCTCAACCCCCAAACCCTAAACCCCTAACCCCTAACCCCTAAACCCTAAACCCTAAACCCTAAACCCTAAACCCTAAACCCGAAATCAGATGCCACGCCAGGCGCAGAGCCCTCTGTTCCGCTTGCGGCCTTCGACCCGCATCCGGGCCTCAATGAGCTGCTCAGGGTATAGGTTTAGGGTTTAGGGTTTAGGGTTTAGGGTTTAGGGTTTAGGGTTTAGGGTTTAGGGTTTAGAGGTTTAGGGTTTCGGGTTTAGGGTTTAGGGTTTAGGGTTTCGGGTTTAGGGTTTAGGGTTTAGGGTTTAGGGTTTAGGGTTTAGAGGTTTAGGGTTTCGGGTTTAGGGTTTAGGGTTTAGGGTTTGGAGGTCTTGGGGGGTTTAGCGGTTTTGAGGTTTGAATGTTTTGGGTTCACGCTTTAGAGTCCAGGGTTTGCAGGGTTTGGAGGTTTCGAGGTTTAGAGGTCAAGCGGTTGGAGGTTTAGAGGGTTGGGCACCTTTTATTAAGTGTCCCTGTCCTGTGTCTGGTTTGTTGGTGTCGAAGAGCTTGCGTGCGGAGTTTTAATGTTTACAGGGTGCCCTTCAACATAACCCTGATTTTCGGCGAACATTCTAAGGGTAGTTCTATGGGCCCTTAGTATGATCCCTTACCTCCTTTAAAGGGTTCTGACGTATGGGCCCTTAATTTGTATAGGGTACATAAGGTTCCGTTTTAAAGGCCCGTACTAAAGGACCATGTAACTACCCCATGACACCCAAACTCTGGATCCAGGGTTTAAGTGTTTAGGGCCTGTCGGTTCCAGGTGATAAACCCTATTGTAAGCTTGAGAGCTGTCAGGTCTACAGTCGAAGGTCGATAGCCTCGGATGTAGAGCATGTGAGCTGCGTTTAATTAGGGTTCGGGACCCTAAACCCTAATCCCTCAGCCCTAAATCCTAAACCCTAAACGCTAAACAAACCCTAGACCGGGTTCAGGGTTTTAGGGTGTGTCACATGTTCCGCGCGCTAAGAATCGTGTTGTGGTGCGCGCCAGGGCCCGCCCATCCATGCCCTTGGTCGAGTAAAGGGTCTCGTTTCTGTGGGCAGCTCCCTGGGATTTCGGGTCTCAAGTTTGCGTCGAGGCTCCGTTATTGCGCCTGCCGTGTTGATGGTATAAACCCTAAACCCTAAACCCTAAACAGTAAACCCTAAACCCTAAACCCTAAACCCTAAACCCTAAACCCTAAACCCTAAACTCTAAACCCTAAACCCTACACCCTACACCCTACACCCTAAACCCTAAACCCTAAACCCTAAACCCTAAACCCTAGACCCTAAACCCTAAACCCTAAACCCTGCCACTCTCCCAAGGCTGCGATTTGCTCCGCGTGCTGCCAAGAGGGGCCGGCACATGGCAAGTCGACCAGTTGGAGAGCAGTGGTAAGCTGGTCCGGTAACGGTAGCCCTAAACCCTAAACGCTAAACCCTAAACCCCTAAGACTGAAACCGAACCCAAAACCCTAGAGTGTAGAGTCCCTGCGCAAGGGTGGAGTCTAGGGTTTTGGGTTTAGGCGGCGCGCACATGGGCTACGGACCTTCAAAGACCTTGGCAGCATGAAGTGAGAACCAAGTTTAGGGTTTAGGGTTTAGGGTTTAGGGTTTAGGGTTTAGGTCTACTTCATGGGGCAGGGAACTCAGAAATCACAAGTTTACATGCTCAACCCAGCTTTGCGACAGGGCCGACTCATGGGAGTTGTTCTTTGTTCTAGAGCAGAGATTCAGGCTTAGTAGGTTGTTGATTTAAAGACCTTCACTCAAAGTAGAACGACATTCGAACAACTCCCTGTATCTGCAAGTTTCGCGGGCGAAAAGGATCTGAAGCTTCCAGCAAGCTGGTTTTTTTTGAATGCCGGGTCCGGGTTGAAGCCCAACGTAGTTCCCTGCACACTTCCTGGGTGATCTTTTGGGGGGCCCTTTGTGAGATCTGCTTTCTAGATCCGCTAAGGGAGCTGGGAAAATTTCTGAAACCCCGGCTTAAGTGTTTAGAATGGGGGGGGGAGCTTTGAAGGTTGAGAGTTGGGATGCTCCCCCTTCGACTAACAGTCCTTAGTAGGGATTATGGTAGGACTGTTAGTGTAAGGGCGGAACATCCCAAGTTGAGAGGGGGTGAGGATCCGAAGTTCCCGGAAAGCTCGGATTTCGGTGCTGTTTTCCCCGCAGGGCGAGCTTCGAGGAGCTGGCTTGCCACAGCTGAGGCAGGGACATCTCGCATTTTTTGGGCGGGCATGGGCGGTTTTGTGGCCCAAAAGGCTCCTGACACAAGAGGGCCTTGGTAACCAAGAGGGCCCGAAGATCCAGTATAGAAGCCCTAGACAAGGGGACACCCACGCATGGATACACACGAAGCCGAAGCAAGAGCACTTCGGGTTTAGGGTCTAGGCTGTAGGTCTGAGGGTTGAGGGGTTAGGGTTTGCTGTGAAGTATATCCAAGTATAGAAACATGCCAGGGAAGGGACCATTACTGGTCGAGGAGAATGGGCTCGGTACGGGGCGCATCGTGGGTGCTAGCGGCAGGGGCCAGGGTTTAGGGTTTAGGGTTTAGGGTTTAGGGTTTAGGGTTTAGGTTTTAGGGTTTAGGGTTGAAGGTTTAGAGATTTAGGGTTTATTTAGGGTTTAGGGCTTAGGGTTTATGGTTTAGGCCAATGGTCGACTTGATAGAACCCTTAACCCTGAGCCTGAACCTAACCCTGAACCGAAAAACCTTAATCCTTAGATCCCAAAGTCTAAACCCCTAAACCCTGAACCCCAAACCCTAAACCCTAAACCCTAAACCCTAAACCCTAAACCCTAAACCAAGAAGACGCAGGAAAGGAGGCGCACTCCATGGCCTGGGCCTTGGGAGATGTTTGGGCTTAGGGTTTTTGGATCTGGAAGGTTCAGGGTTTAGGGTTTAGGGTTTAGGGTTTAGGGTTTAGGGTTTAGGGTTTAGGGTTTAGGGTTTAGGGTTTAGGGTTTAGGGTTTAAGATTAAGGTTCAGGGGTTTATCAAACGCTGGCTCATCTTCCTTGTGGGACTGGAAAGTTTCCCCGGAGCTTGACTTCTTCCCACCCTAAACCCTAACCCTGCAAAGTGGTGTGTGTGTGTGTCGGGCCCGAATTCCTAGTCCTGCTGGGTGTTGGGTGTCGGGCTTCGGGCTCCTGGCCAAGGCAAGATCGGGCTGCGCTTGCGCTTCGTCAGGCGAAGCTCCTTGCGCGCCGTCTCATTTCATGCCTGTGGAATTTGGATGCGGCACCTAAACCCTAAACCCTAAGCCCTAAACCCGAAACCCTACACCCCCACCGACGCAGCGAAAAGGAGTTGCCAAGCGAGGCACCAGTGGCCATTAGGTTGATATTCGCTGTTGGGGATGGGCAGGGCGTACCGGTGATCAACCCTTGCGCCCTATGGGTTCGGAGGTTAGGCCAGCTGGTGCTGCAAAGTCAAGGGGTCTTAGTCTTCTTCACCCACAACCCTGAGCCTAAGTCGTATCGCAAATGTCATCCCGGACCCTAAACTTACTGGAAACCCACTAAACCCTAAGCCCTGAACCCTCCATGCCCATCCCACTCCTTCGGCCCCTCGTCCCAAAAGCGTACATGCAGCGACCCATGGCTAACCATAAAGCCACAATCCCTAAACGCTAAACCCGAAACCCTAAAATCCCAAACCATGGACTCAACACCCCGAGGCCCCCCGCCCACATTCCGACCTCCTGTAAACTGAGCCCGTTGTCGAATTTTATTTGGCAGCTTCCTACCTTGAAGGGAATGATTCAGCTCAACGTTATGTCCGGCTTGCTGGAGAGAGCCTGAAACCCAAAACCCACAAACTTAGAAACGCCAAAGCCCCAAAACCCCAAAACCCTAAACAGCTAAACCGCAAGCATTAAAATTCCGAGGCCCAAAACCGCAAAGGCATAAAATAAAAAAAAAAACGAAACAACTCAAAAACCAGAACCGGAAAAAACAGTCTCAAAAAAAATCCCCAAAGCCCCCAAATCCCCTCCCCCAAAAAAAGCAAGAACACACACACACACACACACACATATGCACACAATCACGCACACTCACACACACAAACCACAGCGTGGGTGGCCGCCGCAGGGCAAGCCCGTGGCACATGCGGCTAAGCCCCAGCTCGCAGGCCGAGCCAGTTTCTCTAGCCCCCTTGAGAATTTTTTTATTTTTGTTTATATAAAACCCAAGAGGATATTAAAAGTATTGTTGTTAGTAAGGTTCTAAGGGGAGTATAGGTTTTGGGGTTAGGGGATGCAAAAGGGGCCTTAATAATTAGTCTAGAATAGGCTTTCTTCTTTCTTTTTTTTTTTTTTTTGGGGGGGGGGGGGGTTGAGTATTCCGACCCCCATACTAGGGGTGTGGAAGTTTAGGGGTTTAGCAGGTTTAGGGGACAGGGGTTTGGAAGGTTTCGGGTTCAGCAGGTTTAGGGGATAGGGGTTTAGAAGTTTAGGAGCTTAGGGTTTAGAAGCTTAGGCAGATTTGGGTATTTGATTCTGGGGTTTTGGACGTTTGTTTTTTTGGGGGGCTTAGGTTTCTGGGCCCGGTGTTTTTTTCTTTCCTAACGTTGGCCCTGGCTTGGTGGCCTTGGTGACGTTGGCCCCAGGCCTTCTGGTCCTCTGGTCCCCTGGTCCTCTGGTCCCCTGGTCCTCGGGTGCCCTGGTCCTCTGGCCCTCTGGTCGCTTGGTCTTCTGGTCCTCTGGCCTTCTGGTCCCTTGGTCCTCTGGTCCTACGGTTCCTTGGTGCTCTGGTCCCGTGGTCCTCTCGTCCTCTGGTCCCGTGGTTTCCCGGTCCCGTGGTCAGATTTTCTTGTTTTTATTGATGTACTTGTTTTGGACATCATGATATTGGTATAGTTACTGTGTAGTACAGCATAAGAATTTATATGTACATATATACATACATATATATATATATATGTATGTCTATATAAACATAGTATAATGTAATATATTAATATATAATATATAAATATATAATATATTATAATTTCATAATATAATATAATCGAATATAGTATAATATAATGTATAATATAGTATCATATAATATAATATAGTATAATATAAAATATAATGTAGTATAATATATAGTATATAACAATATAGTGTAGTGTAATATATAAAATGATATAATATCATATAATATAATATATATAATATAATATAATAATCTCATATATAATATAATCTATAATATATAGTATATAATGTAAAAATATAATATATTAAGATAATACTATGCTAATATATAAAAAATCTTAATATAAGATACTAATATACTCAAATTTTAGTATATAATATTAATATAATAATCATATCATATCATATCATATAATGCAATAGTATATTCCAAGAATACAGTGCAATAACATAGAATATGATATGATATAGTTTTTACGAATAATTCATAAATATACATATAATATAGCTCAATGCAATAGAAAATAATATACTATAGTAACATATAGCACAATATAATGTAATATAATATGATATAAGATAAGATAACATAATACAGTTTTATATAATATAATATCGTATAATATCATACAATATGACAAAAAAATTTTAAAGCATATGTATGCATGTATGTGTATATATATATATATAAAGTCATATAGTCCAATTCATAGTACACAACACATATTTATATTGGTCTTTTGGAGCCGGGCAAGCTTGCTTCAAAGTGTATGAAACCCTTCCAAACCCATGATGCGAGCATTGTGTTTACAAATGGGGGGGGGGCTGCGCCCCCCCCCCAACCCCCCCGCTGTTTTTTTTAAGCCGGGCAAGCTTGCTTCAAAGCACATGAATCCCTTCCAAACCCATGATGCCGGCATTGTTCGCAAAATCTACATTACGACACAATAAGATACAAAAAGATACAATAATACACAACTATATACAACAAAATGCAATTAGAGACAAGAAGAATATACAGTCATATACTTTTACCTAAAAAAGAAGAAGGACTTACAATAATCTCCAGTAATTTACAATAACTCAATAGAAAAAACCACAATATACAAAAACATACAATAATATACAGCAATATCCAATAATATACCATAATATACAATAGCCTACAACAATATACCAATAATATACAATAATGCACAATAATATGAAGTAACCTACAAAAACATGCAATAATGCACAGTCATATGCAAAAATATTGAATAATGTACAATAATATAGAATCATATAGAGTAATGTATCATAAAAGACAATTTTCGAAAAAGTACAATAATATGCAGTAATATACAAGAATATTAAACACAGACAATAATATACAATAATATACAATAATATACAACAATATGCAATTTATAATAAATAAAAATGCAAGACAATATAAGACAATACACTGATGTTCAAGAATGATGTGCAAGAATGCCAGAATACACAAGAATATACAATAATTTACAAGAATATACAGTAATATTCAATAATATACAATAATATATACAATGATATACAAAAACATACAAAATATACAATAATATACAATAATATACAATAACATACAATAACATACAATAATATATAAGAAGATACAGTATTTTCTGACAATCGAATACGATAATATACAGCTATACACAGTTATATCAAAAACATAGATTACTAAACAAGAATAGACCAGAGTATACAATAGTCTACAATAAGATGGAATAATTTACAGTACTCTACAATCGTTTACAGTATGTAAAGCAGTAGATTACTAAACAATACTGGACAAGAATATACAAGAATAAGTAGTATGCATTGCTCAAATGGGTTTGTGATTTTTTGGGGGGCTCAGGTTTAAGAATGGCACACGGGTTGCACACCCGCGAAACATACCCCGTAACATACCCCGAAACATACCCCCGAAACATTCCCCGTAACATACCCCCGAAATTGCAGGTAAATTAGCTCCTGATGCCGCGAAACATACCCGAAACATACCCCCGAAACATACCCCGAAACATACCCCGAAACATACCCGCGAAACATACCCCGACCCCAACACGTGTCACGCGCCTCCCCATTAGCATACAAACCCAAATATGTGCAAAAAGATACCAGCAGAAACAACAATCTACAACAGTAAACAAAAAGATACAAAAATACACAAAATACACAATAATATTGAACATTATTCAATAATATTCAATATGATTAATAGTATTCAAGAATATTCAATGATGTT
>CAJNDS010000550.1:0-2500 GCA_905221605.1 Symbiodinium natans | reverse complement strand
CTCCTCCCTCAAACTTGAGGTGGAGCCATTTCGTTGAATACCCAGCGTAAGCTGATCTGTAAAGGGTTTGGTACGGGAAAATCGGCCCTGGTTTCGAGACGAATCCCAAGCTGCTGCTGGTTGTTGGGGGCGGTGCCCGCTGGAGCCATTGTTGGTTTTGAGCAGTTTTCGGTGGAGGCCCGACAGCCGGCTTTTGGAGAAACGAAAGCCCGCGGATGATCCCGTGGGTCCTTAGGGGGTGTTTCGGGTTTAGGGTTTAGGGTGTAGTCCCCGGGCGGGTAAGAGAGAGGGTCCGGGCGTAGCCGGCGTTGGGTTTGCCACTCCGGTGACGTGTTCCAGAGAATCTAGGGGTCGGAGTAATTACTATAACAGTATTCCCTTAGGGCCTGTTTAACTTTTGTTAAAACAACCACCCAAAACCGGAGTGATCACTATAATAGTACTCCCTTAGGGTCTCTTTAACTTTGTCTATAATAACCCCCAAACCCGGAGCAACTACTATAATAGTGTTCCCTTAGGTTCCCTTTACATTCGTTCTATAGTAACCCCCATAATTACTCACAGTATTCCCATAGGGTCCCTTTAAATTCGTTCTATAATGACGCCCCCAAAAGCCCTATTCTCATGATTAAGACCCCTATATTAGGGTCCCTTTAAGCTTTTCACCCTAAACCCTAAACCCTAAGCCCTAAACCCTAAACCCTAAACCCTAGTAATAGCACCCCAAAGAACCCTATTCTAATGATAAAAGGCCCCTTTTGTTAGACACATGGCGCTATACCGTTTTGGAGCCCTGACATGGCCTCGTTTAGGGTTTAGGGTTTAGGGTTTAGGGTTTAGGGTTTAGGGTTTAGGGTTTAGGGTTTAGGGTTTAGGGTTTAGGCCTCCCCTTGAACCGTGACAGCCCCGTTCGCTTACTTGCAGTCCCTTTCGGGCCAGAGCTTTCGTCACCCCCCCCCCCTGGGTGCAAGTTCCGTAGTTTGTTTTTTCTCTCTCACGGTTTAGGGTTTAGGGTTTAGGGTTTAGGGTTTAGGGTTTAGGGTTTAGGGTTTCTCTCTCTTTCAAGGGCTGCAGTACATACACCCTCCACGTAAGTTGTTGCCAGCAAGCCACACAACCATTGAGAAGCCGCGAGACCTCACCCGGAGGTTCTGTTCAGTTCGAAACCCTAAGCCCTAAGCCCTAAACCCTAAGCCCTAAACCCCGAACCCTGAACCCTGAACCCTAAACCCTAAACCCGGGCGATCCCCAAAGCATGCCGTGGAGCCCAGGCCCGCAGGCTTTGGGGTCTTGGGGTGTTTAGGGATGAGGGTTTAGGGTTTACTGTTTACGGTTGAGGGATGAAGGTTTGCCATGAAGATGTGGGTGCCATCCTCCACTTACGGCTCGGTGGAATTCGTGGCTAATTTCAATTATTTCTAATTAATTCTAATTACTTTTATTCAATTTTAATCACTTAATTTGAATTATTTGAATTAATCTTAATAAATTTTAGTTGCTTTTAATTAATTTTAGGGGTTTATGGCCTAGATTGCCGGAGTTTGGGAGATGTTACTTGGAGGTTCAGGGCACGTATAATCAACGCAATTATAACCGTACCTGCAAGCCTTAAAGTCCCCTATAAGTAGGTGAGAAGTAAACTTGTTGTTGTGGATGTAAGCACCCATGAACCTCCAAGTAAGGCAGGGTGGGTGCCTGGGTGCTGCTGGTTTGTGGTTTTGGTCCACGAAGCCCTAAACCCTAGACCTAACAAAAGGCACCATGAGATGTAGAATTCTGCTTAGGATGTTGGGGTCTGGGCTTTCAGGGCTTTAGGGGTTTGGAGCTCCAAGGTCCAGAATGCAGCTGGATCAACGAGCAGCTTGGATGAACAATTGTGCACCAAACCCTAAACCCTAAACCCTAAACCCTAAACCCTAAACCCTCACACACGATGCCTCTGGACCCGAAAACCCCAATCTAGGGTTTAGGGTTTAGGGTTTAGGGTTTAGGGTTTAGGGTTCAGGGTTTAGGGTTTAGGGCTAAAACCCTAAACCGTGAAGCCTATGACCCTAGACCTAGGACCCTAAAACCCTAGGTTCCCTACACCCCATTACACCGCCTATGCGGGGTTCTGGTTCGGTGGATTTCGCTTCGGGTTCACACTCCTTTGAACCCTTGGTTGCCTCTGGACGGGAATTCGGGTCTAGGGTTTAGGGAGTTCAGGGTTTAGGGTTTAGGGCTTAGGGTTTAGGGCTTAGGGAAGTCTTCAGCTTTTCATGCCTTGTAGATCTTCTTTGCCCTTCCTTCTTGTTCTGCAGGCCAAAACCCTAGCACTAAACCTTAAACCCCTGTGAACTCCGCCTGAGCCCGTCTGCCCCCAAGTGAAATCGACTGTCTGAACCCTAAACCCCCAAGGATGCTCAGAGCCAGATGAACCCGCAAGCCATGAGCAGCCAGGAAGGGCTCCGACTTCTGCGAGAACTGTGAAGCGGACGAAGCCGCAAACGACTTGCAAAAA
>CAJNDS010000549.1:0-115522 GCA_905221605.1 Symbiodinium natans | reverse complement strand
CCCACGACACATAAATATTCCATAATTTAAATCGAATAAATTACGAATAACGAATATAGAATTTCAAATCAAAGAATTGAATTATATCTAATAAAATAACGTAAAAGATCTTTTTCGAATTTTATTAAATTATTATAATTCCATGAAACAAGAATTTCCAAGAATCCAAAAAGATTAAAACCTCCTATATCGGAGAATCGACATCAAGAGAAATTATCTCATGACGGCGCAAGAGACATATGCTCCCAAAAGCACCAATTAAGCATGAATCCTCCATACAGACGAAAATAATGAAAGATAAATTCTAAAAAATCATGAATCCATAGAAAATTCATTCGTGCAACATGATGCTTCTATAGATATTTTCATTTTTTCTTCTAAAATTTACAATCAATTATTCGATATCTTTCTCAAAAATATTCTCATATGAATCTTGATAGGCAAATATCAAAATTCCTCATTAATATTAAACATTGGATGGATTTTATGAATTCATTTCAAAAATGGACGAGTTTTCTGAATTCAATTCATAAATATGGTTGTGGAATGGAGCGGCACATCGGAACGGAACGGAATCTCTATAGAAGGAAGTTCAAGACTTCTGATGGAATTTGATCATTTTTGTCTTGCCGGTTGTTGCACTGCACAGCTGGGTCTATCTCAGTTCTTTAGGCACTCAGTTCTTTCGGCGCTCGGCGTGAGCATCCTAAACTCCCAAAGATATCAACTTGTTCTGGAGGCTTCTGCTCCAAAGGACACCAGGATGAAAAACCTTCCAAAGTGAAACCTGAATTGTGGCACAACCAACCTTTAGAAGTGCCGGAAGGCGTGCGATATATTGGCAGTCGTCATCCGTGGATATCCCTGCGAAATCTTGACCAAAACCCTAAACCCTAAACCCTAAACCCTAAACCCTAAACCCTAAACCCTAAACCCTAAACCCTAAACCCGAAACCCTAAACCCTAAACCCTAAGATTGGTTTCAAGGCCTTCCGATTCTTAGACAAAGCCACATAGGCAGCAGCCAAAAGCAAGGTGCGCAGCTCATTGAGAACGATCTGGAAATCGAGACGTCGGGGCATAGGCTGAAATTCCGAGGATATGCTTCAATGATGAAGAACCTATCACAATAAGGCCAGGAAGTTCCAGCTACCCGGAAGGCACCAGAGGAAATCTCTTCCAGGCTGAATAAGACTGGATAGCTGCTGTTGGGGGCAACATACTGCGCGCAACAATAGTCCGCACAGCCAGCGAAGCCACCGCCATACAGTAGCCGATTGGTGATGGGATCGCCACCACCCAGTAGCCAAGTGGTGTGTGGATCACCACCGACCGGCCCGGGAATGCTTCGAAAGCTCCATTCCGAAAGGTTCGCGGGATATGGCTCCATCAACCAGTGTGCCGACACATCTGACGCATTCTGAGTCTCCCGAGTAGCAGCCGGGCCGCCGAGGCTCTCTCCCACTGCCAGGTAGCTTTTCCTTGGTAGCCCAGTCTTCCCCCTTATGATAAGGGTACCCTTTTTTTTTTTTTTTTTTTGTAGAAGGGAACCCAGGACCAAAAAAAAAAGGGACAAGGGCACCGCTGGGCTACCGGGTTTCTTTTGGGGGTCGTAGAGCGTCACAATCTGGCCTGCCATGTGCGGCCGGCAAAGTTGCAGTTGTGCTCCTACCTGGCATGCTTGATCTTCGGCAACGGCCCATTGGCAGGGGTCACTTCCTGTGAGATCTGAACAGATGGAACAGAGGCTATACTCGAAATAGTCCCGCGTCAGCAAGCACCACCGCTGTGCGCAAAGCGGTTCCAAATCCTCCCGCTTCTGACCCCGGTGCCGCATCATACAGGCCTGCGCGCAGGAGATATATTGGTTTTTGCTCCGCAGGTAGTCATCATTGCAACAGAATCCCTGGTCGAGGCACTGCTCGTAACACACCTCTTCAGCAGTTTGGAACCGAGCTGGAGCTGTCGTTGTGCTGGTGGAGACGAGTTCGCCATCCAGCCGCCGTTGAGCCGCACAGGGAACTAACAGCCAGAAATGCCACATGGCTGCCATGATTGGATGCAGTTAATTATGGTTTATTACATGCCTGATTCGAAAAGAAAAACATTCTGTGTTTTGTGGGTTTACAGGGCCAAACGTCGCAAGTCTTGATCCACGCTGCAACCTTTTGGCTTCTTGATGTTTTTCTTGGTGGGTCAGGTCAAACTACTCCCTCACTGCAGCAATGCAAAGTCTGGTTTTCGGGACTTTGCGCGCTCAGCAATCCCTATCGCGTGCCGTTGACCCCTAAAGCCCAAACCCTAAAACCCTAAACCACATTCGTTTCAATCTGAAGTCCCTGGCCTTGGCTCTCCAACCCTTGTGACAACTCGGATTAGAGTTCTGCATTCCGTCAATCATTGAGGCTAGAGAAGGGCAGCCCGACGCATAAGTTTAGGGTTTAGGGTTTAGGGTTTAGGGTTTAGGGTTTAGGGTTTAGGGTTTAGGGTTTAGGGTTTAGGTCTCTTTCCTAAGCCCCCAACCTAGAGCCCATCGAGATCTGAGCTACAAGAAGTCCTGGCTTCACTTCGGAGCGGTTCTCTTCCTGCCCCTGATCCCTCCCTTTCCTGTCTCCCTTCCTCTCTCCCTCTCCCTCTGAAACCCTAAACCCTAAACCCTAAACTCTAGACCCTAAACCCTAAACCCTAAACCCTAGACCCTAAACCCAAAACCCCGAAACCCTAAACACCCTTCTGTCGCTTTCCGCGCCGTTTGGTCGAGTCCAGAAAGCTTCGGTTCTTATGATGTGTGCACGCGCCTGACTTTAATACTTTACCTAAGCCCACCAGGAAGCTCTTGTAACCCCTCAGACAAGCTGCCAAACGAGGGCTTTACCCTAAACCCTAAACCCCAAACCCCAAACCCTAAACCCCAAACCCTAAACCCCAAACCCTAAACCCCAACCCTCAAGGCCCGGCCCCAGGGCAAAACTCGAAGCTTTCCGTCCAAACTTGCGGTCTAAACTCTGGACCTGAGCCCTCTTAAGAGGGCCTCTTCCCACCCTCAGGTTTAGGGTTTAGGGTTTAGGGTTTAGGGTTTAGGGTTTAGGGATTGAGGTTTAGGTTTTTTAGGCAACATGGAGGGGGGCCCAAAGCCATCAATTTCAGTATCAAAAAAATGCATGTTTATTGTGGGTCTGAGCAACTTCCTGGGCTTGTGCCGCTCCTTTTGGGGGCCTCCTGGAACCTTTTGGCAAGCTGGGCAAGCCCCAAGCAAAAACCAAGACTAGGGGAGACACCAAAAGACCGCCCCTCCCCCAAAGCAAGGAACAAAACTGTCGCCCCCAACCCGCCCCAAAACCCGCCCCAAAACCCGCCAAAAACCTTCGCCCAAAACTTTCGCCAAAAACTCCGGACACAAACCCTATACAATTTCAAAAAGCCCTAAACCCTAAACCCCCAAACCCTAAACCCCAGACTCCAAGCCTTGAACCCTAAGCCCCTCAGCCCCAAGACCTCAGCACCAGCCCCAAGCCCGCAACCCCAACCCTCAAACCAAGTCCACCAGCAACGTTTAGGGTTTAGTGTTTAGGGTTTAGGGTTTAGGGTGTAGGGTTTAGGGTGTAGGGTTTAGGGTCTAGGGTTCAGGGTTCGGGTTTAAGGCTGACGAGCTCATCGCGGCCTACGTCCGCTGCTCAAAAGAGCAGAATCCTGGGAGACGCGAGGGTTCATGGTACTTATTAACCAATTGTAATAACAGTACTGAAATCTGTACTGAAATCCATGTTAGGGCACTTAAGGGGCTTACAAGTGGGCTGTAAGTACAGTTATAATTGGTTCATAAGTACCATGAACCTCCAAGCAGCCTTATGGGCTGAGGGTGTAGGGTTGGGATGGGTTTGGGATTTAGGGAGTTTTGTCTTGGGATGTGCCCCCTTATACTAACAGTCCTTAATCGGGATTATCGTACCCCCTATTCTCATACAGATGCAAGTGCCCCCTGTGGCAGGCACACAAAGACGCCTGTAGCAACATGGGAACCGCTGGCGCGGCCGTGTGTCAACGAGAAGGCTACCCAAAACTCTCAACCCTAAACCCTAAACCCTAAACCCGAAACCCTAAACCCTACATGGATTTTTCGGTACTGTGCCCTGGGTGGCTAGGCTGCGGAGCTCAAGCCTGGAAGCACTTTCAGCCGCCACCGCAACTTCAGGGAAGATCCCGTAAATCACAGAGGTTTAGGGTTTAGGGTCTAGGGTTTAGGATTGAGGGTTTAGGTTTAGGGTTCAGGGTTTAGGGTATACCGCACAGGTTCTGAACCTAAACCCCACACTGCAACCCTAAACCCTGCACCCACGTCCTCCATCCCAGGTCGTTGTCGAAGTCCCTGCTGCCGCGAGAAGGCAGCCTTTCAGTAGGGTTTCGGGATGTTTCGGGTTCAGGAAGCAGGCTTTGACAGTTTGCGTTTTCTGTGGCAGTAATTTGCCACGAACCCCGCATTCTCGTACTGCTGTGAGACTTCTGGAAGTTCATGCGCATTGCAGGTGCCCTTTTTTGTGAAGCAAGCTCGTCCTCTCATGAATCAAGGCCAGAATTAAGTCCGGAAAATGAGCCATGCAAGGTGGAAAGTGGAGGCCTTAAAGCTTGCAGGCTTAAAACTGCAGCACGGCTGGCAGTCGAGTTGTCACTCACCGACCTCAAGCTAAAACCACGGCTGCGACGACGGTCGTTGGCTTTACCAAGTCCGTGGCCGCACGCGAATGGTGATGTGCTCAACTGGGTTGTTGGCTGTAAAGGTTAGGGTCTTTTCAGGCTCCGGCTTCTCATACGGCATGAAGTCAAACTTCTGGACAACCTAGACCCAGGAGTAACCCTAGGAATAAAAAAGTGTACCTTTTTTTGGTTTTAAGGGGATGATAAGGGAACCCCAGCCCTAAAAAAAAGGAAACAGCGACCTACTCCGGGTCCTAGTAGCCCGAAACCCTAAACCCTAAACCCTAAACCCTAAACTCTAAACCCTAAACCCTACACACTAAAACAAGGGACTCTTGCGATGGCAAGCAAGCCCTCGTACTCCGCGAGCCGCATCCCGAGACAGATACGAGGCCCGTGCCCAAAAGGCAGCGTGTCGAAGGGCGGATGCTTGATGATGCCTTCGGGTCTAGGGTTTAGGGTTTAGGGTTTAAAGGTTAGGGTTTAGGATTCCCCCTTATGCTACCAGTCCCCAATAGGAATTATAATAGGGGGGCACGAGAATCCCTATTAAGGACTGTTAGTATAGCGAGGAACATGCCCGCCTTCGGGCCCAAGCCATCGGGTAGGGCGGTAGCTGCGCAAGTCATTACCGAGCTTCGTCTTGACTTCAGGATCGTTCATCATGAGGTACTGCATCGGAACGGTGAACTGTGTTCCAGGTGGCTGCCTCTTGCCCGCCAGTGTGAACTCTTCGTTGTTCTCGAAGCAAAGAAAGG
Organism: Symbiodinium natans; assembly: GCA_905221605.1. Classification (NCBI taxonomy): domain Eukaryota; class Dinophyceae; order Suessiales; family Symbiodiniaceae; genus Symbiodinium; species Symbiodinium natans. The sequence continues at coordinate 110,072 of CAJNDS010000549.1, read as the reverse complement.
CCGCTGGTCCCGTGGTCCGAAGAGTCTCCAACCACACTGCACGAACCTCTACATTTTAGAATTCCCTTTTGAAAGAAAACCCAAACAACCAAACAAGCAAAACACAGAAGGCAACTTCCCAAGAGCTACAGAGGAACCATGTGTAGCGACTCCATCTGCTCCGTGGAAAGTTCTCCTTCCGGCAAAGAGCGGACTTCCTCGGCCACCTGCTTCTGCAGAGCTTGGTCCTCTTACTGTTGCTTCGTAGGGCATGGGGGAATGAGGTACCCATATATCCCTTGAAGGGCATATAGGGGAATAAGGTACCGTGTATCCCCTTTTCCTTTAAGGGATTATGTATGGTACCTACTAACCGACAGCAAGTCCTTGGACAGGTGGTAGAAAACCCAGCCCAAGGCCGTGCTCGTGGTGTCTGTCCCGGCAATGAGCAAGACGAGGATGTTGTCCAGGAGTTCCCGGTTTGTGAACTTGTCACCTATACTCCCCATAGAACCTGAACCCTAAACCCTAAACCCTAAACCCTAAACCCTAAACCCTAAACCCTAAACCCTAAACCCTAAACCCTAAACCCTAAACCCTAAAATAATTCCCAAGGGGGATATAGTCACCCTCCATTGCCCTCAGCTTCTCCGTGATGCTCTTGCCACCGCTGTTGGCCAACCTCCACTCCCCCTTAGAACCTCAATAAAACTAGTATTTTTAAAATCCTCTTGGGTGTTATATATATATAATGGTACTCTTAATAAGAATAGTATTTTTAATATCCTCTTGGGGGTTATATATATATATATAATAGTACTCTTAATCTCCTCTTGGGTTTCGGGTTTAGGGTTTAAGGCTTTATATAAACAAACAGAAAACATAATTCTCAAGGGGGGATATGGCAACTTCATGGTCTCCTCAGCGCGCTGGTCAAACTTCTTCTTCATCTTGTCTCCGTCATCAATCCACGGTGCCAGACCCGGAACCTTCCAGTAAGGGAAGGGGGCGAACATGCGCGTCTGCACGGCGTCTGCGAGAACCTTCATATCATCGATGAGGTCCGGGCTACGAGCCTGCAACAAGTTGAGCTCATGTCCAAGACCAGTCTTGCAAATGACATCAGCCGTGTACAAGGGCATGAGCTCTGTCAAGTCCACTTCCTTTCCGGCTGAAACATCTTTCTCGATCTCCTGAAGGAGTTGCTCTGCCACACACTGCACAGCGGGGATAAGGCTCTCCACGTTCTTGGCGTTGAAGGCGGGGGAGAGGATTCGCCGCTCGCGCTTCCAACGCTCTCCCTCCGAGAAGAAGCTGCCCGTGGCGAGCGAGGTAACATTTGCAAATGCACCTAGACCCAGGAGTAGCCTAGGAATAAAAAGGGTGCCCTTTTTTGGTTTCCGGGGGTTACAAGAGAACCCAAAACCTAAACAAAGGGAACAAGGTCGTAACCCCAAACCCTAAACCCTAAACCCACTCTGGGTCCTAGGCGCTGAACCTCTCCATCTTAAAAGGGCGGAGACCGAGAACCACCTTGGCATGTTCCCAGCTGCAGCAGCAGACTGTGCGCCAGCCAGCGAGGTTGTACTCAAACACGCCCTCCTGCCCGTCTCACGTCTTGAAGACAGCACCTAAACCCTAAACCCTGAACCCTAAACCCGATAAACCCTATAAACCCTAAACCCTCACGTCTTGAAGACAGCACAAGAGCAGACATCTCAGAGCAGAAAGGAAAGACAGGGAGGGACTGAGAGAGCGAGCAAAGCGGTGTTCTGAATTCCTGTTTGTGCGACCGATAAGGAAGCAGAACCTAAACCCTAAACCCTAAACCCTAAACCCTAAACCCTAAACCCTAAACCCTAAACCCTAAACCCTAAACCCTAAACCCTAAACCCTAACCCCTAAACCCTAAGCCCTAGACCTTGGTTTCGAAGGGCCGTTCCGTGAGGCTTCCGAAAGTCGGCGGGTGTTACAATGTCGCGTCGCGGGCATCAGCTTTGATGTCGTTTCTGCGCATCGCCTCTTCAATAGGGTTTAGGGCTTAGGGTTAACGGCTTTTCACAGGCTTTTCGAGACCTTGCTTCCACATATAGGGTTCCGGCTAGTTGGGAGGATGTGGACAAAAACTGACGCTTGAGAGATTGAGCTTTGGCGACATACATCAATCAGAGCAAGGAGACGAACGTTAGTAGCGAGCTCACATGCACCGGAGATGCTGCTGACCTGCGCGCCCTGAAACGTGCCCTCGGCTTGTATGCATCAGCAATTGACATGATAACCGCGACCAAAATGCATCACCCGAATGCAGGCCTTCTGTGCCTGAATCGTTTCCGCGGAGCTTCTGCGTGCTTCCATGCACACAGCCCGGTCAACAATTTCTCACGTCCGAAAGAAGTCTTCTTGCATACCACAGTCATCTGTTGAAGAAGCCCCAACTTAGGAGGCTGCCCCTCTACTTGGAGGTTCATGGTACTTATTCACCAATTTTGACTGTACATATAACTGTACTTCTAACCATATTAGGGCACCCCCTTACAAGTGAGTTAGAAGTACAGTAATAAAAACCCTAAACCCTAAACCCTAAACCCTAAAATTACCATGAACCTCCCAGTATACCTTTAACTCGTTCATACATTTGCTAGAAGGGTGTAGAGTGCTTCGAGTCAACAGCCGGCAGTTCGGCTTGCATACGCTTCGATATATATGTATCTATATCTATATATACATACATAGACATATATATATATATGTGGGTAGATATATATATATATATGTATATGGATATAGATATAGATATAGACATAGGTATATATATATGTATATTTCGGAGCGATGTTTTGAAGCATCAGTCCTCGCCATATTTGTCGGACCACTCAGCGATTTTCTCCGTGAGTGCCTTGCCGTAGCACGTTTCCGGAAGGACACCGAGGAGCCACACTCCTGGAACCTGCCGAAATCGCTCAGGCCGGGATTGGAGGAGGAGCCTGGGCATTGCTGGACGACCACAAAGCCAGGTTTAGGGTTTAGGGGGGCTTAGGGTGTCGGTCAAAGCACGCCAGCAAGCTGGGATTAGGGCAACGATTAGGGTTTGGGGTTCAGCAAGTTTTGCTCTAACTTACGCGCTCGAAGTTTCTATGAGCCACTACACTACACTTGGACACAGGCTGCTTAAGCTAACGCCCCTGCGAAGGGGGGCCGAAGTGTTTGCAAAGGGGTGTGTGGCAACAGTTAATTCTGATGTGACATTCTGGTTCCTGACACACTGCCTCTTCAGAAGCTTCTCAAGCTTCAGGGCAAAGGGTTTAGGGTGAGGGTTTAGGGTTTAGGGTTTAGGGTTTAGGGTTCAGGGTTCAGGGTTTAGGGTTTAGGGTTTAGGGTTTAGGGTTTAGGGTCTAGTGTCTATGGTTTAGGGCAAGGGTCTTGATGGCGAGAAGAGATGCGCCAGCCCCGGCCAAGGCCGCTGCAAGCGCCCGGCGCTCGTTGACCATCTGCAGGACAGACTGCATCATGGAGGCTCCTCAGTGCGCTCTTGTACATAAACCCTAAACCCTAAACCCTAAACCCTAAGCCCTAAACCCTAAACCCTAAACCCCAAACCCTTAACCCTTTCCCTTAAGAGCCCTATCATCAGCATCCCATAGAGCTCTCGTGTTCTCTAGAATTTAGCCCTGCAGGCTCCGGATTATGAGATTGGCCGCCTTCTTTTGGGGATCCCAAATTTAAACCCTCATTTAGAGCACTACCCATATGCAATAGATAGCACCATGCAACAATGTGCAAAAGGCAGCCTGTCGCAGTTCTGTTGACTTTAAGAGTTGAACTACGTGTCGGGTGCCGGACTGATCTGGTCCATCGATAGCCAAGCGTCGCGGAAACTCTTGATGGCTGTACCGACGTCTTTCACGGGTTGCCTGGATACTTCCTTGAGCCTTGTGGTGCTACAGGACACCTACGACCTTGTGCTGCGTGTAGACATGATCTCAAGGCAGGCCACCTGCACGCATCAAAGATGGCGGGTTTTGCTTCATAGCATCAAAGGAAGAAGCTGAATTACACGAGTAAGCAAGTCAGCAGTCTCCCTGTTTCGAGATGCTGATCACCCATGTTTACCAAGCATAGCATTCCTTCCCATCTTCGGGTTGCTGCCATGTGCAGGGTAAGCATTCCTGAACGTGACGGCAGTCTTAAGCAAAGGATCACTGAAGGAGCAACGATTCTTCGTGGGTAGAGACTGAGAGCGTCCAAAGCCTAAACCTCTAAACCCCCCTTAAAACCCTCAAACCCTCAACCTTTAAACATGTAAGCCCTAAGCCCCAAATCCCTGAAAACCCTGTAAAACTGAAAAACCTGAACCCCTAAGCCTTAAACTCTTAAAACCCAACATGTCGTGATCCCTGGCCTGACATGCTCTGAGTTGTTCTGAACGCGAGATCCTGAGCCAGAAAATTGCTTTACGGTTGAAGTTTCAGGGTTTAGGTCTAGCTCCTTGGTAGGATAAGGGGGACCCTTAAAAGGGAACCCCTTCTGAACCCTCTTCTGGCTCCCTTAAAAAGGAACCTTATTCAGAGGGTCTATGTCCCCAAGGGTCCCCCTAATCCTATCCCCTACTAGCTGGGATTAGGGTTTAGGGTTTAGGGTCTGGCTGTGGGACTTGCTTGGCCGAACCCAAACCCACAAACTCCAAACACGCTTGGTTGAACTCTTCCAAGCTCTTGCTGCTTGTGCAGGGGATGTCACGGACAAACGGGCGGTTCATTCTGCTAATGTAGATGTCTGAACCCTAAACCCTAAACCCTAAACCCTCAACCCTGGATGTCTAAACCCTCAACCTCAAAGCCCGAAAACCCAAACCAAAACCCTAAAGACTCTCTGCGCGATGCGGGTCTGATAATATCCCCATGGTTGGAGTATAAAATCCCTTCAGCGTTCGTTTCATCTCTTTGGGAATGGCCTGATGATCTAACTTGTTCGCCGTTGCCACTCTCGCTGCAGAGGCACCCTGAAGGCCCGGGAGCCCGTCCGGAAAAATTTCTGACCTTAGCTTACCTCTGGAGTAGACCCGGGAAAAAAAGTATGTACTTTTTAGGTATAAGTAGCTGTAATAGGAACCCTAAACCAAAAAAAGTATTAAAGTATAGTACTCCAAGGCCCAGTTAGTGGGGGGTCCATCTGGGAGCTCACGGGCTCTGCTGCATGTGCCGCATGGCGGGGCAAACCATATGGCGATGACTCGCGGGTTTCGGATCCCAAGTCAACAAGAACGGGGCGCGCTGTGGCGTTAGGGTGCAGGGTGTGATCGAAGGCATGAGCTTCAAGGCCGCGCCGGCGAGCAGCCGCGGCAGTGCGGGACGTGCCACTGAACACTTCGAGTATGGTTGGCTTGTCACCTGGAGGTGAGGCTACATCCCCCACGGAACGTGGGGGCTGAAAGCCAAGGGAACACAGATCCGTGCGATTGTCAGCAGAGAGCTGGGCAGCACAGCCGAGATTGTACGCAACAAGGACAACTCGTGAGCCCTCCCAAGGCTCAGTGGCATGCCATTTCTCCCGTGCCTGCACATACAATTTGCCATCCTGAAAGTTCAAGATTTTTCCCAAAGTGGGCTTACCCGAAACCAACCGTTCGACGGAACCACAAGAATCCTCTATCCAAAGACCTCCCCCTGAAAAGGAAGACAACTTCAAGACCAAATTAGGCGTATTTTCGTTCTGAGTGTCACGATGCGGCGGCGAGGCCGTGTTGAAGAAGACTGCGACCGAAGTGAAGACGTGTGAAGCATCGCACTGACGAACATAAGCCGTCAGCGCCTGGATCGACGCGCGAAGGTCATGCCGTGAGGCGCGTAGCCCAACAACTCCGCCATGCCGGTACATGCCGGCAGTAAAAGCAGCATCTGGGGACCCATCACGCATGGCCTCACGAGGTAACATCCACACAAGCTTCTCAACGTCTGCTCGTGTTACGCACTTCTGCTGAAGAAGCCAGGCGGCGAAGGATTCGGGACTGGAAGATCCAGGAGAACATATTTGTGAATTCGATGGAGCCCCTTGAGGGCTGGAGTGTTGCACAGCTTGACCCGACGCAACAAAATGCAAGTCGGCAGCTACCGGTCCGACCCCACCCTCAGCGGCGGCGCCATCATCATGCGCAGCAGACTCTTCTGTACGCTGGGCAGGCCCTAGTCACTTATGGTCCTTGAAGCATCGGGCGCAGACATGCAATCCCTTCGGAGCAAATATTCTTCCCATCAGGGGTTCGGGAGACCCCGTTGCGCGACCTGATTGCCTCAGGCACCCAGTCTTATGGATCGTTCTCTAAATTAGGTTCCCTTTTTCGTTTTCAACAACGGGCGGCACTCTTGAAAAAAAGGCCCTAAAAGGGGCCCCAATTTAGAAATTCCCCGTCTGAACCCAAAGAAACAAGTATCTGTGTTGCTGAGTTCATAAGCCCCAAAAAGTCTATGCTTTCAGTTCAAAAGGGAATATGAGTCTCCCAGGGAACAAGCAGCCAGAACTGCCACATGGCTGAGTCGAGCGGCGAGTGAAAGCATGGTTGGAGGTATGTTCATCATTGTGCCCTAAACCCTAAACCCTAAACCCTAGACCCTAAACCCTAAACCTCTAAACCTGTGGCTCAGCACGTGCTTGATCGAAGAATCAATACTTCTCAGTGCTTTGTGGGTTCCAAGAGGGGCCAGATGCTGCACATCTTGAACTTGTGCTGCAAATATTGGTTGCGGTTCCTTGGCTTGGTTGGTCAAACGGGTTTAGGGTTTAGGGTTTAGGGTTTAGGGTTTGCTCCTTGACTGCGGCAACTAGAGCCTGCCCCCAGGATTGCGCGTTCAACAATCCCTATCGCTTGCCGTTGCATCCCCCAAACCCCAAACCCCAAACCCCAAACACCAAACCCCCAAACCCCCAAACCACAAACCCCCAAACCCCCAAACCCTAAACTTGCCCCAAACCCTAGGGTTTAGGGTTTAGGGTTTAGGGTTTAGGGTTTAGGGTTTAGGGGTAGCCCGACGACGCTACCAGCCTGGAACTGAAAGCCATGGAGTGGACAAGTGCAGGCAACAAAAACGAACCAACACCTTTAACGTGGCGGACAACGGGCCTCCATGGTTACTCCGCGGCATTTTCCGTCTTAGGGTTTCGGGTTTAGGGTTTAGGGTTTAGGGTTTTAGGGTTTAGGGTCTAGGGTCTAGGGTTTAGGGTTTAGTGTGTCGAGGGAGGGGAAGAAGGACCTAAAACCCTACATTCTACTTCCTGAATCACGAACCAACAGGGTCGGGAACTGACACTGAAATCTGAGCTACCAGAAGTCCCGGCTTTACTTCAGCCGGAGCAGTGCTCTTCCTGATTCATGATCCCTCCCCTTCCTGTCTCCCTTCCTCCCTCCCCCCTCCTTCAACCCTAAAGATTCTTCTTAATGTACTCCTGATGTGGCCATCTTATAAAGGGTCCCCAAAACCCAAGGGTACAACCTTCAGGGTTCAAGGAACCCCTAGAAACCCCTAAACCCCTAACCCGAAAACTCTAAACCTACCTCTCTCGCTCGCTCTGTGCGCCATTTTCTGCCTCCTTCCAGCCAAAGGCCACGGGTCGAGAAAACTTTGGTACTGATGATGCGTGCGCGTGCCTGACTTTACCCAAGCCAATCAGGAAGCTCCTGAACCCCCCTCCAAAAGCTGCAAACCCAGCCCTAAACCCCATACACTCCCACAAACCCTATAAACCCTATAAACCCCTATAAACCGTATAAACCCAACAAACCCTATATAAACCATATCAGCCCTATAAACCCCATAAACCCGATGAACCCGATAAACCCTGAACTCTAGCTCTCTCTCTCAGGAGCACGTCTGCACCGCTGCGAAATGGGGGCATCTTCAAACCCGAGTTACATTGAGCGCCATCTTCGCCAGGGTGTAAGAGTTCAGGGGTTGAGGGTTTAGGGGTTTAGGGGTTTAGGGGTTTAGGGGTTTAGGGGTTTAGGGGTTTAGGGGTTTAGGGGTTTAGGGGTTTAGGGTTTTAGGGTTTAGGGCTTAGGGTTTAAGGTTCAGGGTTTTGGGAATCAGAAACGCTCAACCTCCAGCCCTGATTAAACCACGCCAAAACCCCACACCCAAAACCCCGAAACCATTAAGCCCTTAAACCCTAAACCCCTAAACCCCGAAGCCCTAAACCCTGAACCCCTCAACCCCTAAACTGTTAAACGCCGAAACCCCCTAACCCTAGCACTAACCCTAAATCCCTAAACCCCTTAACCCTAAACCCCTGAAGCTGCCGTGACCTCGGAATGAAAAAGGAACTGCCTCATTGTGTTGATGCAGCTTTAGGGTTCGGGGGTTTCGGGTTTTCGAGTTTAGGGTAAGAGAAATTTGTGTAGGGTGTGGGTCCCTATAGTGTTGGGTCCCAGTAGTGTTTCGACCGAAACGCTTCTTGCTTTTGGACGGTAGGTTTTATTCAGGGGTTCAAGGGGGGCTTTTTGGGTGTTTGCAGGCTTTTCGGGGCATCTTGGAGGCATTTTGGGGGGCCCGGCGGAGCGGGGGGGGGGGGGGGGGGGGAACCCGAAAACCTAAACCCTAAGCCCGAAACCTAAACCCTAAACCCTTAAGGGCCTCTTTTGGCCTCCCAATTCATGAACTTACTTCGATTCGTCTTGCCGGCTGTTTATACAACATAAACAAACAACTCGAGAACATTTCAATCGTATCACAGACAAGTTCTACTCATTTTGTGCTGAGGGTTTCGGGATTAGGGCAAGAACATCACTAGGTTCCAAGTCAAACCTTTCGGTAAACACGTTTCGGTTAAAACTTTTTGGAACCCAAACCCTATACATTTTCACAAACCCCACCCCTCAACCCCCCAATTCCCCCCGATGTGGGTCAAGGTGTTTAAGGGTTTAGTGTTCGAGTTTAGGGTTTCTAAGGGGTTTGGGTTGATCCAGGAGTTACCCAGGAATAAACCCTGTGCCCTCTTTGGTTTCCAGGGGACTGTAAGGGAACCTAAGACCCCCTAAAAAAGGGAATGAGGGCCTACTCTGGGTTCTAGTGAACCCTAAACCCTAAAGTCCTATATCGTGGAGCCCAGAATCCTATAAGTGCTCGAACAGGAAGGCGCAACTCGGGTTTGACGGCCGCGGCCGAGAAAACTGCGTGTCGAGCGGCGGGGAACCTAAACCCCAAACACTATAAACGCTATAAACCCTATAAACCCCATAAACCCTACAAACCCTATAAAACCTAAGCCTCAAAGCCGCGGTTCTTCAGGTTTAGGGCTTGGGGTTCACAGCGTTTAGGGTGCAAATTACGCTTTGGGGTGCAGTGTTTACGAGGTTCCTAAGGGTCTACTTGGAGGTTAATGGTACTGAATAACTCAATTCTAAATGTACTTATGACCACTCATAAGCCCTTTAAGTGCCCTGATATGGTTATAAGTGGGTCAGAAGTACAGTTATCATTGGGTTTTCAAGTACCATGAACCTCCTAGTAGGGGTAGCCCTGAACTCCATACACAGAGAACCGAACGTCTCCCTTCTAAATGCAACAGGGAACAGCCTCAACCCCAAAACCCTAACCCCTAAACCCTAAAACCATAGACCCCAAACCCTAAAATCCAAAAACCCCAAATACCTCGAACCCTAAAACCCTAAAACCCCAAAGCCTGACCCCAAAACCCTGAGACCGAGACTCTAAACCATACCCTAAACCTAAACCCTAAACCCTAAACCCTTAACCCGGAACCCTAAACCCTGAACCCTAAACCCTAAACCCATGCAAGGGGTTTCCTGCCGCTGTAGGCCTCCTTATTCCTGTACCTTCTCAGAAGAACTGCAGCAGCTCCTTCGCGGGTTTAGGGTTTAGGGTTTAGGGTTTAGGGTTTTAGGGTTTAGGGTTTAGGGTTTAGGGTTTAGGGTGTAGGGTTTAGGGGTGGAGCCCTCCCCTCCCTGCTGGTAGGGGCGCAGTTCTCCGCAGAGGCTTATGACCCCCAAACCCTCAAACCCCAGGCCCCCGACCCCGAAACCCCTAAACCCCTGAAGCCCTGAAGCCCCAACCCCAAACCCCAAACCCCAAACCCCAAACCCCAAACCCCAAACCCCAAACCGTAAACCCTAAACCCTGAACCCCAAACCCTAAACGTTTGGCCACGAGGATAAAAAGGCCTTGGAGCCGCTGATGTAGCTCTTCCTGAGCTTCGGTTCAGACTAGGTTAGGGCTTAGGGTTTAGGAGGTAGGGTTTAGGGTTTAGGGTTTAGGGTTTAGGGTTTAGGGTTTAGGGTTTAGGGTTTAGGGTTTAGGGTTTAGGGTTTAGGGTTTAGGGTTTAGGGTTTAGGGTTTAGGGTTTAGGGTTTAGGGTTTAGGGTTTAGGGTTAGGTTTAGGGTTTAGGGTTTAGGGTTTAGGGTTTAGGGTTTAGGGTTTAGGGTTTAGGGTTTAGGGTTTAGGGTTTAGGGTTTACAGTTTAGGGTTTAGGGCTAGGGTTTAGGGTTTAGGGCATTTTCCAGACGAGCCAGATAGAAATCCGACACAAGGGACCTTAAACCCGACACGCCAACCCCAGGCCCTCGATAAACCCCATCGGAACCTTGCATGCTCTCATCAGCTTGGAGGTTCATAGGGTTTAGGGTTTAGGGGTTTAGGGGTTTAGGGGTTTAGGGGTTTAGGGGTTTAGGGGTTTAGGGGTTTTGGGTTAGGGCTTATTGGTACTTATTAATAGCTGTACTTTTAGCCCACTTACAAGCCCCTTAAGTGCCCTGTTATAAGTACAGTTACAAATACAGCTATAATTGGTTAATAAGTACCCTGAACCTCCAAATAGGCAGTCTTCATTCTTCCTTTACAGTGCGCACCGACGAAGCAACTCGGCTCCAAAAAACTTGCAAAAGGGAATACGGGCCTAGTCTGGGTCCTAGTTACCCTAAACCCTCCTAAACCTAAGCCCTAAGGAAAGGGTATCAGGGCCTACTCTGGGTCCTAGTGTTGCAGCGCTGAGAAGGTTTTTAGGCCTAGGGCCGAGAGTTTCTTGGAGGGTTTAGCTTTTAGGGGTTTAGGGTCTAGGGTCTAGGGTCTAGGGTTTAGGGTTTAGGGTTTGGGGTTTGGGATGTACGGCTCAGGGCTTAGGGTCTTTGTCTCCGGGCACCAGAAGAACCCACGCGTGCCCTAAACCCCAAACCCTAGAACCCTCAACCCTCAACCCTCAACCCTAAACTCAAGGCTTAGGCCGCCCCCCCTACAGTGGGCGGCGCCTAAGCCCCTCGATGCAAGCCGACCCAGGTCCTTCGCCCGCCTCCCACAGCTCCCTGAGGGTTTAGGTTGGGTGGCTTTGCCGCCTCGGACGGCGTGGGGTGGGAGAAAGGTGTTAGATGGCCCTCTGCAATCGGGCCAGAGCTGCTATTCGCGCTTCACGAAGCTTTCGAGCTTGTTCCAAAGCCGAACCTTCACAGCATCTACGCCCAGTTACAGCCAAACCCTAAACCCTAAACCCTAACCTCTAAACCCTCAACCTTAGCCCCTAAACCCTACCGATGCCCAAGCTTCAGGGACGAGATGATGCGCTCGTTGCGCTTCTCTCCCCTTGGCTTCTGCACGCCACGCCTGGGGGAAAGTCGGCAGTACTGGGGTGGTTTAGATGAAGATTATGGGTTTAGGTTTTTGGGTTTGGGGTTTAGGGTTTGGGGCTTCGGTATAGGGATTCAGGTAGTTTAAATGAAGATTCTGCTGTCAGTTCTCAAAATTGTGGTCCCCTTTTTGGGTGTCCGAAAATATTGACTTAGAGAATTGACTTCAGAGGTTTAGGGTTTAGGGTTTAGGGCTGAGGGTTTAGGGTTTAGGGTCAGAACTGATCATGTGTAGGAATCCTAAGGGGGGAAACTAGTCTTCATTAGCCTGCTGCATTCTGGGCTTCGGCTCGCAGGGCCATAGGCTGACAAACCCTGAACCCTAAACCCTAAAGCCTACACCCTAAACCAGCTGTTCTGGTTGTTTTGGGGGGCATTCAGGGTTGAGGGAATGTTCAGGGGTTGCAGGTTTCAGGGTTAATGCGTTTTAGGGGTATTTGTGTAACACGTTGTTTGGGCGTGTGGGTTTCCGGGACTTCACCACCCTAAACCCTAAACTTCCCTAAGCCCTAAACCCTAAGCCCTAAACTCTGGACTCTGAACCCTGAACCCTAATCGAGTGTGGTGTTATGAAGGGTTAGTGCTCAGGGTGAGGAATATGTGTGTGTGTGTGTGTGTGTGTGTGTGTGTGTGTGGCGGGGATGAGGCTTGGGGGCCCCTTAAAGCCCCTATGAGCCCTGTTTGGCACTCTAAACTTTTACGAGGGTTCGTACTATAGCATTGATCTTTGTAGCTTTTCAGCCCATGAATTCGATTCTCCTCCCTCTGGGGCTCTTGCTTGGTCACTGGGAAAGGAATGTCATCTTCCCACTGGTACTTGGCCTCAGAAGAATTTCGGGCTTGGGTTTATGGGCCTTTGGTTTAGGGTTCAAGGAAAGGCTAGAAAATCCTAGCCTCTTCTCTAAATCCATCTTACCGGACGTAGGACTGATCTGGGGGCTTAGTAGGGTTGAGGGGGTTTGTCTGACATGGTCTTGGAAGGCAAAGTGCCCTCGCTGCAGATTCCCTAAGCCCCAAAACGCGAACTTCTAGACCCGCAACAACCACGAAAGCCCTGCAACGCCCCCAAACCCTACAACCTACAACCCTAAACCCTAAGCCCTACAACCCTAAGCCCACAGAGCTCCCAAAACCTCATGTTCCCCCAAGCGCACTTTGAGGATTTAGAGAAATTGAGAGCCCTCACCCACAACTCATGATAGGTAGGGTAGGGTTTAGGGGAAATTGCATAGTTAGCCCTTGCGTCCAGAGTTTTGGGTGCACTTTGGCTGGGTTGTTGAAAATACTGACCGGCTCGCCGGTTTTGGTTTTTGTTTCTCAAAATTGCTGGGGTCTTAGAGGGCCTTTGGGGCTTCTCTAAAAGTTGGTGCCCTCGAGCCTTTTCGTAGCCTGGTTGCTGCCGCTTTGGGATCCAACAGGCAAAGGGGTTGAAGAAAGAAGATCCACTTCGAACCTCCCTCCACCCTCCAGATTTGGAAATTGTGGGCTGTCCTACTGGGTTTAGGGTTTAGGGTTAGGGTTTAGGGTTTAGGGTTTAGGGTTTAGGGTTTAGGGTTTAGGGTTTAGGGTTTAGGGTTTAGGGTTTAGGGTTTAGGGTTTAGGGCTACTGGGCACTCCAGGGATTCTTGGGGATACGCTGGGGTTGGGCACTCGTTTCATCCCCTGTGGGGATGCTTTGGGGTGGGATACGTGTGATGGCCGAGGAGAAGAGTTTAGGGTTTAGGGTTTAGGGTTTAGGGTTTAGAGTTTAGTTTGAAATCTAACGGCCCCACACCGAGGGTGGGGAATAATTTCGGCATTTGTTGGGCTTCAAAAGCCGCTTGGAAACACACTGCAATTGCGTCTATCTTGGCCTTGAGGGAATTGGGGCTTAAGGCTTAGAGTAAGCCCTAAACCCTAACCCTAAACCCTAAAGCCTAAACCCTAAACCCTAAACCCTACACCCTAAGGCCAAGGAGCCTGGATCATGAGGCGCTGCCATCGCTGGGTGGCGGCAGCAGTCTTGTCGTCCATGATGTCGTTGATGACGTTGGTGGCCTCGGGTGGGGTTTAGGGTTTACAGTTTAGGGTTTAGGGTTTAGAGTTTAGGGTTTAGGGTTAGGGGTTCAGGGTTTAGGCGGTTTAGGGTTTAGGGTTTAGGGTTTAGGGTTTAGGGTTTAGGGTTTAGGGTTGGGGTTCGGCAATGCATTCGCCGAAGTCAATACCAAAGATCCCCGAGTCCGTGGCTCGGCTGAAGGGGTTTCGGGACCCTAAAAACCCTAAAAAACCCTAAGAACCTTAAAAACCCTAAAAACCCTAAGAACCCTAAAAACCCAAAAAACCCTAAGAACCCTAAACACCCAAAAAACCCTAAGAACCCTGTAAACCCTATAAACCCTATAAACCCTGAAAACCCTACACACCCTAAAAACCCTAAAAACCCTAGACCCTAAACCCTACAAGGCTGTCCGGCATGGAGTACTTGCAAACAACCCTGAAGCCCTAGATCGTACGCCCTCAAACCCGCGCCTGGGATGTTGCGCCCCCCCCCCCCCCCCCCCCCACCCCGATCCAAAAGCCTCCCAACCTTGAAGTCTAAGCCCTAGTGTCCCTAAACCCTAGCCCTGTACCCTGAACCCTAAACCCTAAACCCTAAGCCCTAAGCCCTCAACCCCAACCCCTAACCCCCTCACTCCCCCGGCGGAATCCTAAAGCCCGCAAAGCCCTAAACCCTAAACCCTAAACCCGAAACCCTAAACCCAAATTCCTCACCGTCCCGGCGACGTCACGGAGATCGCCAATTCCGAACTCCTGGAGCATGAACCCAAGATCGGCCTCAACAGGGTTTGGGGTTTAGGGTTTGGGGTTTAGGGTTTCGGGCAGCTTCCTCAGGGTTTAGGATTTAGGCTGAGGGTGTGTTTGGAGGTTGTTCTACTCCGAAACGGTAAACCCTAAACCCTAGACCCTGAAATTATGGCCCCTTTTTCCAGCGCAGGAGAAAACCCTAAACCCTAAACCCTAAACCCTAAACCCTAAACCCTAAACCCTAAACCCTAAAACCTAAACCCAAGCCCTAAACCGAAACCCTAAACCCTAAACCCTAAAGCCTGTCTTAAGCGGCTTCTTGTGGCCTTAGGGTTCGGGTTTAGGGAAGGTCTTCGGTTGCCTTTGGGCTGCAAGAGAGGTGCAGGAGCAACCCTAAGTCCGTTTAGGGTTTAGGGTTTAGGGTTTGGGGTTTAGGGTTTAGGGTTTAGGGTTTAGGGTTTAGGGTCCCCGAGAAGAACAGGCTCCGAAGTTGGAGGTAGAGAATTTAAACGAAGGCGAGCGATGAGTGAACCCCTCTGCCGGCGGATCTTCTTGCGGGTGTAGGAGGCATGTGCTCCCAAAAGCACCAATTAAGAATATGGGGGCACAGGGAAAACCACGTTTGGGAGAAAACCCTGTGCTCCACACTGCAGAAGTGCCATCGTGTAGCACCCCGAAAGAATGACGTGTGATCCTCATGGAGTCGTGATCCGCGAGCCATCCAGCGGCGGACCCCTTGAAACAACAGCCCCCGACCCCAGACCCGAACCCCGGAACCCAAGCCCAGAACCCGGCCCGAACTCGCCCACCAGCCCCGAAGAACCCGAAAACAGGCGGCGCTCACTGCGCGATCTCAGGAGGCGATGTAGGACTGGGAGCTCAGGGAGTCAGCCGAGACGGGTGGCCAGAAGCAGCGGTGCCAAGCAGCGGTGACAACGGGGCGGGAGCTCACGGCGCAGGCAGGTGGGCCGGGGCGTCTGCCGCGGCGGGCAAGCGCCGCAACACAGCTCTGGCGTTCTCGCGCTGGAGAGAGACGCTTAGGCTTTGTAGGAGTTGGTCGACGACCAGGCCAGCAGACTCGCCCGTCCGGGCGGCGATCAGGGAGCCGAGGGCACACCACGTTTTCATGGCAGTGGGACCCCAACCCCCGGCACAGGCCTCAGCAACCAGGGGCAGAAATTGCAAGCCTTGGGCTTCGCACTGCAGGCGCGTGCTCTGGTGGGTGCACTTGCGGTCTTCGTAACTGGCACAAGCACGCGACCCGTCAGTAGCCGAACCTGCGAGCATGTCACTGCGGAGGCTGCTGGTGACAGCCAGATCAAAGGCCGCCGGGCCGTGGAGGCCCCAATGTGGGACATAGACATCCGCAGGACGACGCCCCTGCACCGCAGGCGCAGCGCCAGCCTCGCAGAAGCCCAACTCGGTAGGGCGGGCAGGGAGCAGGCCGGGTCTCTCGATTTCCGGGGACAGACCCGCTGCTTCGGCACGGGCAGCGAGGATGCTGCGCAGCCGGTTGTGGCGCTTAATGCGGTCGCCACCGCAGGGGCACACAAGAGCATGGTCACCAAATCGGTCTGCGACCCCGTCGCATAAGGGGCAGTAACCCTCAGAAGGAGCAACAGGGAGACGCAAGCGGAGGTGGAGGAGCGTGCGGAACAGCTGCGGTTCCAGCGAAAGGCCGAGCGCTTCGGCAGGCCGCGCTAACAGCCAAGCTCCGGCTCCGGGCTGTTGCACGAGGCGGAAGTGGGCGCGGCGGGCTGCCCCGACGGCCTCGGAGATGAGGGCGTTGCCGTCAGCTTCGTCAAGCGCAGTGGACAGACTCTGTTGCCTGACAGGGTTGGTGGGGCATGGGGGAGGGCGTGCTGCGCAGCAACCGCCGCATTGAACTGGGCGATTGGGGCCGAGAGGTCGCTGCGGTAGTTGGCGTCAAGGATTTGGCAGGCAGCCTCGGACGAGGTCACAGATGCAATAAAAGTAGCGGGCGCGTGTCGGAAGGCTCGGCGGAAGCCAAGACCGCCAGTGGCAATGCGGAGGGAGGCCTGTCGCCAGGCAGCGTCGGACATGGAAAGCCCCCCGATTGTTTCGAGGCAAGAGCGCACCAGCTCATCAAAGCAGCGAAGGGCGGCATCTTGCAAGGCAGGCGGGGTGACACGCGTGCTATGAGTGACTTTGCAGAAGGAGCAGCAATGGCGAAGCAGAAGGAGTCCGGTCTGTCGGTCCGGCAGGGCGGCCAAGGCATCGAGGAGGGGACGAGCCCCATCAACACGAGTTTGGGTATGCTGGTTGCAGAAGGCGGGCCCGCCCACAGCACCGCCAAGGAGGGTAAACTTTCCACGGCGTCGGATGAAGCCAGCAGGAAGACCGCGCAGGTCGGCGCTGCTCGTGGGGTTCGTGATGACGACCTCAGATTTGCTCGGTTCCAAGACAAGGCCAACAGACCCAGCGGCGTCACTAAGCACCCCGAGCGCGCGTGAGGTCAGCCGGCTGGTGCCAGCAAGCAACAGGTCGTCTAAGAACCCGAAGCAAAGGTCAAGCGGGGCAGAGGTTGCAGTCGCAGTGAGAGCTGGCTGCAGCGTAAGCGCAAAGAGTATCGGGGCCAGCGGATCCCCCTGTTGCAACCCGCAGGAAGACTCCACAACATGCTCGCCAAAAAGGAGGCGGGAGGGCGAAGCGTAGCACCAGTCAGCCCAGCACGCCACTTCCGGCAGGTGAGCACGGGCCTCTCGCAGCATGGCGGACCGGTCAATGGTGTTAAAGGCGTTGCGGAAATCCAACTTGAGCAGGATTTTATCCGCGTGGCCAGAGTTCCAGCCATTGCCGGGCAGTGTGGATGGCGGCTTCTGTGCCACCAGGGACCCCCACCCCCAGCTGCAAGGGCCAAAGGTAGTCCCGCGCCTCCTCCCGCACCGACTGGCACAGTAACTTGCCCACAAGCCGCCGAGACACTTCCATTCGCGCCGGCCAGGGGATGGCCATGTCACAGAGACAAGGGGCGTTATCGGGCAGATGCTTGTGAATCCTCCGCCACCCCTCAGCATACACGTCAGACGTGGAGGGGCAGGCTAGAGTGGCGCAGCTCATTTCCGGGAGGTCAACGGTGGGTGCCATACCACCGCTGGGCGTAATCTCGCCTGTCTCTGCGTTAGGAGCCTGGCTTTACCTGCCAGTGGACTCAGCCCTTGCTCAAGGGGCCTACCACCATGACTCCACCCCCCGCACCCGTCCTGATTCTGCCTCGGGATCCGCTTCCCTTCGGACAGGTGGGCTTTCGCGCGCTATCCGGTGGCAAACCGGGGCCGTCGCTCATCAGAAGGTCAGCCCAGTTCCAGTATAGTGCGGTTCTGGAATTCCCGCACTCAGGTTGCGGTACTACACTGTTAGTTGGTCACAGGCGGAAAGCATGGGGCTCGGTACCATGCTCTGGACCCTCCGTCAAGGTGTTGGCATCACCTTGACTACAATCTCCCCGTCCTTTGCCTCATGTGTGCAGGGTCTGAAATCAGACCGGTGGCAAAATTGCCACGTACCTCTGCACCAGGTCTTGGACGGATCCTAGATCGTCCCCTTTTGCTCCATTTAGGGCGTCTATCAGGCAGACCAAGTCATTCTTGGCCAATCGCGTCTCAGCTGCGACTGCATCAAGCATTCCATCAGCAATTTCTGGAGATACATACCCGTAAGCCCGGTTCATGAGGTGGGCGTAGATTGCTGACATGCTGTTCTGCAGCCCGTTGTCAGTGATGAGGTGCATCAGCTTGAGCTCCCACCACTCATACTTGCGTTTACCGGTTATAATCGTCTCGTCGGTGATTCTGCCTCTGTAGTACCGGTAAATCAGCGAGTAGAATGGGAACTGCAACGGGCATTGCTCACACATCATCATGATGGAGAGCATTTTCGTCGCTGCTGCGGTTAAGAATGGGTCGTTTACGTTGAAGGTGATGGTGGCGGCCGCGAAGGTTTTTCGGAGCTTTGGAAAACTCCTCATCGCTTTTCCGTCATTGAGTGGGACGAATATCCGGCTGATGAGTTCGATGCGCTGTGACTTGTCAATAAGTTTCTCTGCACTAACCCGGCCTGTGCGGTCCTGAGGTTCCAAACTCATGCCGGCGGCAGTGTACATGACTGCCGTCATCACTCCGAGGACTTGTCGGGCGTCTTTTCCTTTCTTGTCCTTCGTCTCAAATTTCTGGATGAAGGCCCAACGAAATCCTTTGAGTCTGTCGTCCCCCTCCCCGTTCAGGAACTCTGAATCTTCCTTCGTGACATGAAGACCTTTCGAAACGCGTATGATGGTCTCCGCGAGGCGTGTCGCTTTCTTCTTGACTCCTTCAAGGACTTGGTTGATGAACTCAGGGTCATCTATCATGTTTGTCAGGAATTGAATGATCTCTTTCAAGGTGTAGACACGCATATCCCACATAGTGAAAATCCTCTCAAGCACAAAGTAAATGGAGCGGTCGACGAACCAATTGATGGCGTAATTGCCAACTGATGTCAACCCGTCTCCAGAGTACCTAATGAGGACCTCTGTGAACAGTGTTAAGGTGTCGAACAAAATCTTGTCCTTCTTTTTCCACCTTGTTTTCGAAACATTTTTGACGTCGAAAGCCTCTGGAAATTTATTTGTAACAGCCTTCATGATAGCTTCCTCGATTATCCTTCTAAGTCCTGGCTTGCTTCTGTCGACGGTGCACTTGTCAGTGATCGAAGAGTCGAAACTCCCGAAATCCGTCGATGCAAAGCCGCCCGATTTATACTCGTAGTAAAAGAGTCGGACACGCTCGCAGACACCAGTGTTGTCGGTGCCCTTGATACTGCGCTGGACAAAATAAGGTAACCGGAAGATCATCTGCTCGACTGTCTTATTCATCAAGGCCGCGGCAGCAGTGCCTTGTGGGCCTGTGTGTTGGATCAGTCTAGGCTTGATCTTCCCTAAAGCTTCATTAGGCTTCACAAACGCCTTGGTAGGCGGAAGCTTCGTCAATTCGGTGCCAGAGGCTGCCTCGAAATTGTCTTTCTTCATTTGCTCCGTGAAGCTGCTTGGGGCGATTTCGTCAACGGACTTGTGCATTGGGAATAGGGACTTCCCATGCAACTCCGAGACGATCTCGCTTTGCGGTATCTCCATTAGTTCTGTGTCCTGCCTCCGAATGGTCTCTTCATCGATCTCGAGGATGGCAGGGAGAACTTTGTCGACTACCGCATGGACAGCTCTGCGGATTAACTCCCATGGATTGCCTATTTGGTTCTTGAACGCAATACCGTCATATTCTACTTCGGCAAATTTCTCTGCATAACGCCGGTTCCCTATTTTGGCGATAGCATTCGAGTGGGAGTTGCATGCGACATGAATTGCCGTGATGTCTTTGTCTGTGACACCTGGCATGGCGATCCTCGCTTTGGCTGTCACTTGCAGCTGTTCCAAAACGTCGTCGTCAACGATGCAGGATTTTGCCTCATGCTCGAGGACAGCGAGTGCCTCCATCTTACGACCCATGTCTTTGCGTAGGTCTACCTTTTCCCAATCTGTGATGATCTGGACTCCCTCCATGGGTTTTCCAGCATCAGCAGTCGTGTAAGGGATTAGTGGGGTCCCTGGTTCAATGAACCTAGACGCACCATCTGGGTTGGAGCTCCCAGATGGTCTTTGTTCGTCTGCCGTTGGAACAGTCGCAGACGGTGCTGACGCATCAGCACTGGGCCCACTTTGCGGTCCGGTGACACGAACACCGGTCTGGGTGCCAAAATGGCGATTGGGGAGGAACTGAATGTCTCCCCCCAGGGTCAAAAGCTCCGCCCGTACAGCATGTGCCAAGTACGTCTGGTAGCTGTACTGCTTGTCTAGAGACGGCTCTTCGACTATGGCTGAATGTGTGAGGTTGATGTTAGCTAACATCCCTTTGGACTTCTCGCGATCAGAACACACCACGTGTTGTGCGCGATGTAGAAGTCTGTGGTGGTACCTCTCAACCGTGTACATAGGCCTATCTCCCGCGACAAAATGGCGGAGGGTGCATCCAGTGCACCGGTGAGCAAAAACTCGCGCCTGTACATAGCGATCGTCCTCACAGTACGGGGCGGTTGGAAAACCTGTCGGAAGACAGTAATGGCAAATTCCGCATTCACGGACTGCCATCAATTCTCCAACCTGCGATCGTCTCGACAGGCGAAATGCAATGTCCCACTGGGTGAGCACATGTGATGTAAATGACCCAATATCCCAGATCAGGCGTCTGAGGACTTGGAAAAGCATGCTAGGCTGTGGAATGCCTGTGCTGAAATACGAACCAATCGATAATAGGGCAGCACTAATGTAACAAAAATGAATGATGCCGGTGGATTTGAAAGCTGCGATTTCGAGGAAAAAGAGTGAGACGTCAAAACTTGCCTCAGCAAACCACGCAGTGGACGTGAAGAAGGAGTGCAATACTTCTTCCGCCCGTGGTTGCACGGCTCTGTTTAGTCCACTGCGTCGAACTCGACCTGAGTGAACCCGGTTCAGTTGTGCTCCCTTGCTGGACCTACACGATGACATGGGATTGATCTAGATCCTAAAGTAAAGACCCATCTTTGAGGGATCTCGATTATGATGTTTAGGGTTTAGGGTTTTAGGGTTTAGGGTTTAGGGTCTAGGGTTTAGGGTGCAACGACGGGCAAACCATGATTACAAATCCTCATGAGCTAAGCGTAATCGCAAGCCTCGGGACCACCACCCCCCCTCACGTATGCGCGCCCTTGAAGGGTTCAGTCGTCTGTTGAAAATGGCTTGAGAAGGGTTTTACAGGGACTTATGGGGTCATGCCCCCAACCCCACACCCCGACACCCAAAACACCTAAACTCCAAACACTAAACCTCTACATCCCTAAACCTCTAAACGCTACAACCCCTACACCCCTAAACCTCTAAACCACCCTGAACCCTAAACCCCAAACCACCCTAAACCCTAAACCCTAAAACCTAAAGCCTAAAGCCTAAAGTCTGAAGTCTGAAGCCTAAAGCCTAAAGCCTAAAGCCTAAACCCTAAACCCTAAAGCCTAAAGCCTAAACCCTAAACCCTAAACCCTAAACCCTAAACTTACCCTCTCACCGAGTGCCGGCGTGCCTGAGGGTCAGCCTCGATCTTGGCCAGAGCATCCTCGGCCTGATTCTGGAGCTCCTGGACCTCAGGTTTAGGGTTTAGGGTTTAGGGTTTAGGGTTTAGGGTTTAGGATTTAGGGTTTAGGGTTTAGGGGTTTAGGGTTTATTGGGGATTTTGGGAACTCCAGGATCTCAGGGCTTGGGTAGAGATTGGGGGGATTTTAGGGCTTTGGGGGTTTTGGAATCTTGGCGTTTTCGAGGGGTTTTGGGGTTTTGGGGCTTTGGGGTTTTGGGGGTTTGAGGTTTTGGGGTTTCGGGATTTTGGGGTTTTGGGGTTTTGGGCTTTTGGGTTTGGGTTTTGAGGGTTTGGGGTTTTGGGGTTGTGGGTGTTTGTGGGCCTGTTGAGGGCATTTCGAAACTATGCGGGCTTCGTGTCGGAGTGTTGGGCAGAAGTTTTGGGGGGTTTGGGTTGTGGGCTTAAGCTTCGGAGTTTTCTCTTGGACCGTTGGAAGCTTTGGGGGCGGGGCTTTTTTGGGTGACCTTGGAGGCTTCGGTGCGGGTTGGGTTTTGTTCGAGTCTTTTACTTCAACGCCGCCTTACAAACCTCTTGGAGGTTTTGAATGGTTTTCGGGGGCTTTTCTGGTGCCTTGTCGGTAATGTTGTGGTCGAATCCGGTGATGGTTGCACGTTTGCCAGTTTGGGCGGTATTCCTTTTGACAGGTCTTTAGGCAAAAAAGTCAAGCAATGTTTGCTTTTGTGGCAGATGGGCACAAGGGAAGTGGCCCAAGGCCGGATTTAGTTGGGCCGCTGCTTGTCAGACTCTAAGCATGTGGACCACATTCCTAGACATCTCGGGTGTAGGCTGTCAGATAAACAGCCCCTTTCGGGTAATCATGTTGAGGACTGCTGAAAAGCATTCCCGAATCTGATCCTAAACCGTAAACCCTAAACCCTAAACCCTAAACCCTAAACCCTAAACCCTGAACCCTAAACCCTAAAGCCAGCCGAAGCATGGTCTTTAGGGGTTAAGGCTTATTTGGGGCACTTCGGTGTTAGGGGTTCTGCGCTTCCCTCCCCTAAACCCTGAACCCTGAACCTTGCACCCTAAACCCTAAACCCTAACCCTAAACCCTAAACCCTAAACCCCAAGGGTGTGTTGGGCTTTTCGGGGGGGTTTGGGGTTCCCGCCTTGGCCTTTGCCGCCGTAACCTGGGGGTCCTTAGCGTCGCCTGAACAGGTTTAGGGTTTAGGGTCTAGGGTCGGGTTTAGGGTTTAGGGTTTAGGGTTTAGGGTTTAGGGTTTAGGGTTTAGGGTTTAGGGTTGAGGGCTTAGGGTTTAGGGTTTAGGGTCTAGGGTCTAGGGTCTAGGGTCTAGTGTCTAGGGTAGGGTTCTAGGGCTGTACTTATGGCCCACTTGTAAGCCCTTTAAGTGCCCTAATTAGGTTCTGATTGGGTTATTAGGTACCATGAACCTCCTAGTAACCTCTAAGGGCGTACACCAACAGGCATCTCGCAACCCCAACGAATGTCATCCCTGAGCCACCCTCCGACCCGCAACGTACCCTAAATCCTCAACCCTCAACCCACAAAGCCTTACCCTGCAGGTTGTTTAGGGATTTAGGGGTTTAGGGTTTAGGGTTTAGCGCTGCATTTTGTTGCTCCTCAGGGCCGGGAAGGGTCGAGCTTGGGGATTTGAAGGCTTCAGGTCGTTGAGGGTTGAGTGTTGCAGTGTTTCTAGGGCTGAGTCTCTGGGGTTTTCTAAGCCCCAAGCCCTTTATCGCTCTTACGGTTTTGGACTTGCAAGGTATAGGGTTTAGGGTTTAGGGTTTAGGGTTTAGGGTTTAGGGTTTGGGGTTTAGGGTTTAGGGTTTAGGGATAGGGTTGTTGCGCCCTGTGCCCTGTGTTTGAAGTGTGGCGCGTTGATTGAACGGTGGGTCGCAGTCCTGCTTGGGATGCGGGATTTCTCTCTTTGACTATCCACCTGCCCATATTGGGGTACCTTTCTACCCCAAATAGGATAGAATCCCTTAAGAGGACCCGCCACAAAGGGGTACCCCTGTCTTTGGAAACCCCCATCTTGGTCTTGGGTGCAGGGTTTTGTCAGTCTAAGAGGGTCCACCTGGGCACTGAGCCAACTCTTCAAGCGCTGAACCTTAAACCCAGAGCCCTCATAACTCGCACATGCTGAACCCAATCACTAGACCCTAAACCCTAAACCCTAACACCTGAAGCCCTAAAGCCTGAACCCAGCTCCTCGCCACCTTCGTGATTGCCCTGAGCAACCGCGATCGGTTCGAGCGACGTGAAGAGGATTGTTAGGAACAAAAGCCATCTCCGCAGCGTTCGCGTTGCTGGCCCACGATTCTCAAGACGTGGTCCCTGATCTCGTGGGACGTGGTGCCCGTGGCCGTCGCCTAGATCGCTGTCTCCTACTAGGAGATTCATGGTACTTAAAACCCCAATTATAACTGTACCAATAACCCAATTATCACCATATTCATTAGGGCACTTAAAGGGCTTATAAGTGGGTCATATAATGTACAGGTATAATCGGGTGATGAAGTACCATGAAGCTCCAAGTAGGCCATGATCCTGAGTATCCCCCGCAAGCTCTAACCCTAAACCCGAAACCCTAAACCCTAAACCCTAAATAGACGTCGATCGTGAGACGCCGCTCTGCATCACAGTCCTGTGGGCCGGGCTGGTGACTCGTGTTAAGCCCTAAAACCGGGAGTTGAAACCCTTTTAGCCCGAAAGCCACATCCACTTACATTTGGGTTTAGGGTTTAGGGTTTGGGGTTTGGGGTTTGGGGTTTGGGGTTTAGGGTTTAGGGTTTAGGGCTTAGGGCTTAGGGCTTAGCGACGCCCAGGGCCCACGCCGATGACGACGGCCTCCTTAGGATCCATCTCAAATGGCCCAGGGATGTGCCTCGGATTTGAAGCGGGTTTTGAGGAGTTTAGGTAGGTTTAGGGTTTAGGGTTTAGGGTTTAGGGTTTAGGGTTTAGGGTTTAGGGTTTAGGGTTTAGGGTTTAGGGTTTAGGGTTTAGGGTCTAGGGTCTAGGGTCTAGGGTCTAGGGTCTAGGGTCTAGGGTCTAGGGTTTTAGGGTTTTAGGGTTGGGGTTAGGGTCTAGGGTCTAGTCTAGGGTTTAGGGGGTTTAGGGTCTAGGGGGTTTTAGGGTTAGGGTTTAGGGTTTAGGCTTAGGGCTTAGGGCTTAGGGTTTAACGGTTTAGGTTTGAGGGACCCTAACCCGACAAAGTCCTCAAACCCATTTAGGCCCTAAACCTGCTCGCGCCTCCCCCCCCCCCCCCCCCCAAAAAAAAAAAAAAAAACACGCTTGAGTAAGTTGAGCCTGTAGCGATGATCTGATTCCTGGTTTGTTTGGGGAGGAGGAAGGGGGGGGGCTAAACCCTACACCGGGGAAGTGAGATGCAGTAGACGCCCACAAAACCATCAGCACCAACTGCATGGCATCACCCTGCGGAGCCGAAATCTCTCAATCCTAAACCCCTAAACCCTAAACCCTAAACCCTAAACCCTAAACCCTAAACCCTAAACCCTAAACCCTAAACCCTAAACCCTAAACCCTAAACCCGAAACCCTAGCCGGCAGTAAGCACCCTACACCAAGACATTGAACTCAGGCACTAAACGTTGAGGCACAGGGCTCTAGAATCTAAAGCCAAAAGTCTTGAACGACCCTGAGCCTTGAAACCATACAGCTCTCCAACCCCGACTAGGGTTTAGGGCTTAGGGTTTAGGGTTTAGGGTTAAGGGTTAAGGGTTTAGGGGTTGGGGAAAAGCCTCTTTGGATGCCGTCCGGGACGCGGAAGGCCAAAGAAGTCCGCAGCAGAGGCGGTCTGCGGGCCTGTGGTTCTAAGGGTTTAGGGTTTAGGGTTTAGGGTTTAGGGGTTAGGGTTTCGGGTTTAGGGTTTAGGGTTTAGGGTTTCGGGTTTAGGGTTGCAGGGTTTCAGGGTTTCAGGGTTGAGGGCTTGGGCTTTAGGGTTCACCCAACCCCTAAACACCAAGCCCTCCACCCAAAAACCACAAAGCCCTGAAGTCTTAAACCCGAACCCTAATGTTTTTCGGGTCTACGTACATAACTACCCTAAATGGTCAGAATTTAGGGTATGGTTTAGGGTTCACGAAGTTGAAGTGGAGGTCCCCATGTTGAGGGTCTCTAAAAGGCAGCTTGCTCGCGGAGCTCAAGCAAGCCTCTCAACTGTCAATCCCAAAAAAACCTAAGGCTCAAGCCCTGAAACCATAAACGCAGACAACCCTCAAACCCTCAAACCCTCAAACCCTCGAACCCTCGAACGCTAGAACCCTGAAACCCTTAACACCTAGCCAGCAGCTAGCCCCTTTGCGTTTCAGGGCTTCGTCTCGGAACGGCTTTCGGAATCCCTTGCCCCCCATCGAAAGCCCAAACTCCCCAAGCCCTAGTTTAACCATAAAAACAGAGCCCCCTCCCCTCACCCCCCCTCCCCCCCCACCCCCCCCCCCCCCCCCCCCCCCCCCCAAAAAAAAAACAAAAAAAACTAAAAAAAACCTTAACTCAGCCCCCAAACACTCTTTTTTGGTTTAGGGTTCAGGGGGGCTAGTGCAGCTCAGCGCGCTCATGGCACCCAGCAAGCCAGCGGAACTTGCCTGCCATGCAACAGGAGGGCATCTCAGCGTGAGCTTGCGGAATGAGCTGTAGAGTGGAGCAGAGCCGAGGGTGGAGATGGTAGAATTTCGGGTTTAGGGTTTAGGGTTTAGGGTTTGGGGTCATCAAAGAGCCAACATCCAGAGCCTCTGGCCTCGACCGTTTCTTTTCCCGGCAAGAGGGCATCACCGGCATCAGGCCCCATTTTTTACCAGCTCCCAGGGTTTAGGGTTTAGGGTTTAGGGTTTAAAGGGTTTAGGGTTTAGGGTTTAGGGTTTAGGGTTTGGGGTTTGGGGTTTAGGGTTTAGGGCATCACCAGCATCAGCCCTCACTTGGTTAGAAGGGTGCCTCTAGCCCCTAAGGCTACGTAAACCCGCAACCCGAAACCTTAACAACACCTCAAGCTCTTAGACCCAAAACCCTAAAACTGTTTCGTTGGCTTCCTGAGCCTACGTAGACCCGAACCCTAAACCTTCGAAACCTTAAACCCTAAACCCCAAACCGTAAACCCTAAACCCTATACCCTAAACCCGAAACCCTAAACCCACCCTAAACCCTAAACCCTAAACCCTAACCCTAAACCCTAAACCCTAAACCCTAAACCCTAAACCCTAAACCCTAAACCCTAAACCCTAAACCCCCTAAAATTGGGCGTGGGTTCAGGTCCAAATCTCCGCACCAGCCCCCAGGGTGCTTGGGACAACTCGCCAACTAAACCCAGGGACTCCTATAGGGTTTAGGGTTTAGGGTTTAGGGTTTGGGGTTTAGGGTTTAGGGTTTGGGGTTTGGGGTTTAGGGTTTGGGGTTTAGGGTTTGGGGTTTAGGGCGTCTCGCCGCGCAGCGGCAGTAAGTGCCATGCGTAAATGGCGCCCCTACACACCCAGGGGGTTTGGGGTGGCGGCATGTCACGCGAAGGCATCTCTTGTCAGTGTAATCCAACAATTTCATTGGTGCTGGGTTCTTTCTCCCCACCCGCTGTGACCTTTCACAGGCACCACCCAAACCACTGCCTTTTAGGGTTTAGGGCTGCCGCCCTCAATTCCCACCATTGCTTTCCCTACAAAGGTGTGATGAAGGTAGCGGGGTCAGGATTTTCAAATCAAGGTCCAGAACGCCTCCATGGGGGGGCCCAGGGGCTCCAGGGTGGTGGACTTCTGAGGGTTTCGATCCTTGGTTTTAGGGTGTTCTCATCAAGAGGAGGATCAGAGAAGATCCCTGTGTAAATATGGGCGCCACTCTGGTGGCCTAGTGACAAGGCGAGCCCGAGGGGCATGGCTCCACCCATTGTCCACCCAGTAAAGGTGTCCATCACTGCCGGGTATCTTCTGGGTCCAGGCACCCTGGAAAAGGGTGGGTACGGCCTAAGCAGGCCGGGTGGGAATTTAGGGGTTGGGATTTAGGGTTTAGGGTTTGGGGTTTAGGGTTTAGGGTTTGGGGTTTAGGGTTTGGGGTTTAGGGTTTGGGGTTTAGGGCTTGGGGTTTAGGGCTTGGGGTTTAGGGTTAGGGATTTCAGGTTTAGGGCCTGGGGAGGCGTTGGGCAACCCAAAACCAACACGTCGAAACACACCAAACTCTCAACAGTGCTAAGTGATTCTTGCTCTACACTATGACCTTTTCGTTTCACCTTCAACTTTCAGGAGTATATTCTCCCCCTAAACCCTAAACCCTAAACCCTAAACCCTAAACCCTAAACCCTAAACCCTAAACCCTATACGGGGGCAACCGAAAGGGAACAGGGAAAGAAACCAACCCTCAACAGTTGCCTATATGGATTTCCCAGATCGAACCAGAAACAAGAACACCCACCCCTACGGGGACAGGATAAGGGAGAAGGGACGGGACTACTCCAACCCGTTAAACCCAACCCCAGACGTACGTACTTTTTCAACAAAAGCTGACGGCTCTTGGCCATCTTGAGCCATGAGCCAAACAAGATTTCCGGGTTCATTGACCCTTCCAACCCCCAACACTAACTCTTTTCTACAATACCAGTTGCAGCTCCGCACTCCCCCTGTCCTAGGATTTCCTAGGACACATTGGAGGTGCAGATCTTTTGGCCAAAAACTGCCCTTAAGGCAGCAGCCAGCTGCTTGAAATGCACAATATGGTTTTACGTCATCCAGGACGAAATTATAGCACATTGGCTAAACCCACTAACCACAGAGAATCTTTTTCCACCATGATCCTCTTATCATTGAAGACTCTTCGGCCTTCTTCACCACAAACCGTGGTCTTCGCTACGCGAAAAACTACTGACTTCTACTATCAGGGATTTCCATACCCTTAATAGTAACCACCACATTGTCAGCACATTGGCTGTTCCAGCGCACCTGTCTCCAGAAAGAGAAAAACCATCCCTTCATCCATACCATCCAATCACTTCTTTTTTCCGATTGTTGGCAATTTTGAGGTGAAGTTGCAGCAGAATATACTCCAGGTCCGAAACTGTAAGAACAGGATCCTGCACGCACCTTTGAATTGAGGATACCAATCCTTCTCTCTTTGCGTCCTCAATCGCTTGGCAAGATTGACCCAGCTCCGCATTCACAGTGGTAGACGCTGGTGCATCCGCATCAGATGGACGATCCTTTTCCTCAGGACCTTGCACCATTACCACCTCTTCCTTTTTGGGACTTTGACTTTTCTCCTTCTTCTTTGTCTTTCCACCGACATTTGACTTTGTGCGCATTTTCGAGGCTTTTTCCACTGCAGAGACCACCACATTGGATGATGATCCACCCTTCTCAATGATCGCCGGCATCTTCTTCGGCTTTGGAACCATGAGAGTGTAAGGATCTTCGATAGCTGCAGCTTTCCTCTTCTGTTTTACCTTTTTCATCTCCTCCTCAACGGCAACCTCCGTCTCCGAAGTTTCAACCACTTCTTTTTCTGCAGGAATATCCTTGCTGGACTCCCTTTCTAGGGACCTTTTTTTGCCTCTTTTGGAATCTTTCTCTTCTCCCAAATTGGCTCGCTCGTACCATATCCTCAGGTCATTGACCCATTCTTCCACCTCCGCGAGCGAAACATCATACGACTTCACTACTTCGTGAAGTTCCAGCACGGACAACATACCATTGGTCCACGAAACCCATTCTTGATCCATTTGGTCAGTATCTCCAGTGAACTTCAGGAGTTTGAACAATGGGTCCGCCTCTGCTCGAGCCAAATCTGGCTGGCCCTTGGACAGAAATGAAATCGCCTCCATCAACAGTTCCGTCATTTTGGTATCATCGTCATAAACCATAAAATCCTCCTCACCATCATCGAACTGTTCAGGAGAGATCTCCTTTTCTCCACCATTTGCACCAGAACTTCTCCTTGGACCATCCCTTGGGGGCGTCCTTGGAGACCTTGGCCTCTGTTCATCCAGCGGAACACCATGCTCGAAGACACACCTGTCACCATAACGACACTTCCCAGACCGAGCAAACTGGATGCACCTCACACCAGTTGCATCATGCGAGAACTCGCACTCCTTTCCAGCGAAGCAGGGTCTCCCCGCCACATAGTATTTGCACCAATACGAATGCAGCACCACATCATCTTCTGAATGGATGAATTTGCAGTCTTCACCAGATTTGCAGCGATCTTTCCCCTTGCTGAACCAATAGCAGAAGCCTTTCTTCCTCTTCTCCAAGCGCTCTGCCTCGTACCGGTCCATAGGGCGATTCTGCTCTACATGAACATTGCCATGTACCTGGGAACTGCTCCCTTCACCCAAAGTGCTATCAGTATTTGATGCTTGGAGTACAGCTGGAAAACCTGGCCTTGGTCCTACCACCTTCATGATTGGTTTTCCGCCAGCTCCTGAGCCATGCTGAGACGATCCAAAAACATTGAACATCTTCGTGAAGGCCTTTCTAGTGCCAATCTTCTGCACCCTTTTGATTGGACGTTTCATTGCTCCAACCTTGCATCCAGATGCGTTCAAACGACACAACCTCCTATACCCAGCTCTATATCCCTTCTTCCAAAGAGCCATAAGAATTTTAGAGGCAGTAACATTCTCCACCTCTACCTTTTCCAACGGTCCCTCACTTCCCGGAACAAACCCATCCAACCCATCCATATCTGAAGACCTTTCCATCTTTTTTGACACCACTTCGTCGAGGTAGTCTTCCGAGATCCAGGGTAAGTTCCTCTTAGAGGAAGAATTGTCATCATTGTTTGGTCCTTCACCAGGATACCCTTTTGTGCTGTCAAAGATCTTACCAGTAGTGCGGTCCTGCATAGAGAAATTAGACGCCACGCGGGAGTACACTGACCACAAGAAAATCCTTGTGTCCGCCAGTCTTGATGACCCACTGGATGTCTCCTCTTCCGGAGAAACTTCTGGCGCTTTGCCATCCCTTCCAGTGTCACCAATTGTCCCACCTCCAGCATCTTCAATAGGGATAAGGGATTCATTGTTCCCTTGATCAAGTACCGCATCCTCCGGTCCAAGAACTTCCAGCACCGCTGTCGAAGGATCCACTTCTTCATCAGCATCGTCGTCCATCCTTCGCCAGAGAACCTCCAATTGATCAGCGCAAGTCGCCGCCTGAAGGAACTCCATCAACTGGGCCCTCCCGCGCTGCCAGAGAAATTCCGAAACCATCACTGACCCTTGGGCTCCGAGGGTAAGGAACGGATGAACCAATTTGGCTACCCTCGCCATAAGTTCAATGTGAACTTCCATGCCTGGACTGCGACTCCAATCATAGGCAATTGCCTCCATAGCAGTTCCAAACTTATCAGTATTTTTGAATTCCCCTTCCAGACCAGGAGATAGCAATGCACCCATCACCGAAAGAGGATAATTTCCCACCGCTGGCAAGCACGGATTGTCATGGAACGAATGATGCAGATCACCATAATGTCCTTGATCTCTCCTTTGAAAAAGGAGTGCTCCAGTCCCTAGCTGGGCATTCATTTCATCCACTTGAACCATTTCAGCACATATCCTCTGTGTCGTAGCCGCTATTGCTGGCCAGATGGTACGATCGGTCAGACCGCGACGCATAACCCAATCAGTTGTTGGCGACTGAATCAGCGTTCCTGGATCATACACCATAACCACCATCGCACCATCACCCATTGACTGATCAGCATCGTCCTCCAGTGCCAGGTTCTCATCCTGTTCGCTTGCACCCTCAGATGACATGCTAATAACCAAATTTCGATCCATCTTATTGGACCCCTTCTGGCAGTCTCTTTGCCCCACAGGCAACTTGCCAACAGCAACCTTCCAATAAATCCGAGTCAGAAGACCTTTAACCAGCAATTGCTGAGGGTCCTTCTTCACCGGACAAACATCCAATATCTTCGCACCATCACCACGGAGTTCATTGCTCCCACCTTCTCCTTCTTTTTGGTCAGTCTCCTCGCCAGAAATTTGCACTGCTCCTTCCAGCGCAGTCTCCTGTCCAGCCACTTCTTGCCCAGGAAGAACTTGAGCGCTTTCAGATACATTCACCTGTCCAGCAACACCTTGCCCAGGTAAAACCTCATCCGTGGAGCCCACCGCCAGCGAACCAACCATAACTGAGCCATCCCTTGCTCTTTTTTGAGACTGTCCAGTTCGACGAGAAGGTTGTGGTAGCGAAAAAACTTGTGAAGTCACTTCTTGGCGGGTCTCCCCCCGCGACGCTTTGTCGCGCCCTTCGCCAAGGTGAACCGACTTTTTCGGCCCGTCATTGGGGCCTGAAGAACCACCCAGCGGAACATTGCCACGAATCGCAGTTCTCTGTGAATCCCTTTCTTGCAAAAAGATTTCCTTCATGCGTTGCGCGGCATTGGTCTCCTCCTCGCTTGAATCGCTTGAGGAAGCGGCATAAGAGACCAAAGCCTCCGCCTGTTCATCATCATCCACCACATCTGCCCACGCTCTGCTGAACCGATACGACAACCCACCACGAGGCTTCAGTTCCAGTGGCTTTGGCTTTTCCACCACTTCCGCCGGTTGCACTCGTCGTTGTGAACGAGAGCGTGGCACCTGTCGCACCTGGTTTTTATCCAGCAAGGGCCTTCCCTTGACCGATACTTTTTTGTTGGCGGGTTCACCGGCGGCATTCCAACCCCCACCAACTGCAGCTTCTGTACGCACAGCGGAGACCTCTGCGCAAGCGTCCGAGCATCACGGTACCTGACCTTATCAAAAAGCTCCCGATAGGAGCCTCTCGGCATGGTTTTTGCACCGGAGCCTTCAGCTTCACGCACCTGAGTGAGGGTTCGCACCGCCTCTCTTCCAGTTCCCTTGCTCCCAGAAGATTGTTGTACCCGTACAGATGCATCGGAAGGAACTGCTTTTTCCGGTCCCTCCGGACGATATCTGACACCACCAACCAATTGCAGAATTTTGCATGCTGTCACTTTGTTGATCCCTTTGTCAACCAAATCTTCCACAAAGATGAACTCTTGCAAGTCCGACACGTTGGTCACACCAAGTGTAATCATCACCTCACTTACATGAGGGGTATACACCCAAAGGTGTTCGTTGCGAGCCATCCAATTTTCAATTGGCTCCTCCGGATTTTGAAGCCGAGTACCAGTGGATTCAGCCACCGAATTCTTTTGTTCATCAGCTTCTGCTTCATCCAGAATACCTTTTTCACCTTCTTTTTGTGACACATTGGTCATTTGCAGCGCTTTTGGTGCTGAGGATGATGACGATTCAACTCCCCCACTCGCAGGTGGCTGAAAAGTGCTCCTGTCCGAAATCTCCCATCCTCTCTCTTTTTCAAACCGGACCTGATTGGCCACATGTACCAAGTGTTTCAGGTGCGTCAGCCGCTCATCTGACATCTCGTCGTGGGAGTACTTGCAGAAATTTGACCCTTTCCGGCACCGTCCTCTGATGTAATAATCGAAACAGCAATGGTGGAACCCCGCGTCCCTTAGTGCCTTCCTGGAAGCATTGTCCCAAGATTTGCCGGGCTCCCAAGTCCCTTCCAATGCTATGTCATCGTTGTGAAGATACCTGCATGTAGTCCCATATTTACAACCACCTTGATTGTAATACAGACACAGACGACCTTTTGGCTCACCCGACGTAGGTTCACCCTTTGATGCACCTTTGCCAAAATTGTACTTGGCCCGGAAGGCTAAATCCTCCCGCTCCTGCTGTGCCTCATCCACTGTACCTTCCTCTGTGGGAGGGTCACCGATGTTCCCATCCTCATCTCCAGCTTCTTGGCTGTTCTTTGGCTCAGTTGATCCTCCTTCTGGCCAACCTTCACCATAACGACGATGCTCATAGGGACACCCATCACCATTGCGACACCTTCCCTTATTGAAGAACTTGCACAGCTTGCTGTATCCAGGTGACACAGTCTGTGGAGTCATGTAAGCCTTTTTGTACTGGTCAGGATCCATGTAGGCTTCCATTGGCTTGTTCTCCCTGTTGCTCATGGATTGCACTGCACCATCAAGCTCCTGCAAAAATAGCTTGGTGTCCAACCAAAGCGCGTTCCAAAACTCATCTTCCCCTTGATTCAGCACCGTTGCCACCGCTTCACCCACAACTGGTCGAGTAAATCTCCTTTTTCTGCATGCCAGTTCGAAAAGCGCGTTGTGGTACTGTTTTCGGGAAAAAGTGGTTAACTTTCCCAAGCCTGTGCTTTCTGTACCATCAGGCTTCCAACCATCATTTTGCAAGATGCCATACGCGCGCCGAGCTTCCGCATTGAGGAATGCATGATCTGCAACACACTCCTGTAGCTCTTCCATTGGGCGACCCAACAGCATCCCAGTGATTTTTCCAACATAGGCCTCATCTTCATTTCCATTCTCAAGAAGAGCTTTATAGATCTTTTCTCCATAAAGTTGCCTTTCCTCTCGTTCTTCTGAGGATAACTCCTGTACCACAAGCCCTTCATCGGATTGCTCTTCCTCCTGTTTCCAGTCCCATTGACTGTTGGAATCTTGGTACCATTGACCAGCATACCATGAATCTGTCCACCACGTACTCCAGCCGCTGGGTTTCCATTTACGCAGCGTCGAAGAAGAGTCCTCCTCGTCCTCTTCCAAAACCAGAAAGGTGTCCAAGATTATGGTACCATCATCTTCCACTCGTTTCACTGTTCCATTGACAGTATCACCAAATTTGAACTGATATGTGTTGTTCCCTTCTGCAGGAACCAATACATTCACATCACCATGGTCCAAAAAGGCTCCATACCCATTGATGCAGCGCACTAGACCCATGATCTCATCTCCCTCTTGATAGCAATGTTTCCCAGGTGATTCCAAGGCTCCTGCTCGGGGCACTTTCTGTGCATGCTCTTCAGAAACCATCTCTGTATCATCGGCTCCTGGCGCATCCTTTGTCTTCACCTTTGGGTCACACTGCTCGTCCTGCTCCACGAGTCCCACAGGCTCATCTCCTTTGTGCTCCTGGATTTCAGGACCTCCCTTTTTTTCTGCCAAAGGCTTTGCCTCATCTGCTGCAGTTCGCTCGGTGTCGACTTCCGGCGAGCTTCCAGACGGCAATACTTCTCCCTTCATGGGAGTGGACCCATCATTGGAGTCTTTTGTGACGCCTTCTGCAACAAAAGCTGACGGCTCTTGGCCATCTTGAGCCATGAGCCAAACAAGATTTCCGGGTTCATTGACCCTTCCAACCCCCAACACTAACTCTTTTCTACAATACCAGTTGCAGCTCCGCACCCTAAACCCTAAACCCTAAACCCTAAACCCTAAACCCTAAACCCTAAACCCGAGGCCCATGGCTGTGAGCAACCTTTAACCCGTAAATCCTGAAACCTAAAAGCCCTAGAACAATGAAACCCGAAACCCCAGAATCCCTAGAACTCTAAGACGCTCAATGCCTGAAAGCGCGTAGAACTCCAAAAGCGCAAACACCCTACGTTCTACAACCCTGTAGCCCAAATCTCCGCAACCTTAAACACGTGAAACTTTAGACCCTAAAGCCCCACAAGCCTCTAAAACCCTAAAGCCCTGCAAGCCCTAAAACCACCAAAAACCTAGAACCAAACGCCTGAAACCCTCAGACCCCACACGCTCAGACCCTAAACCCTAAACCCTAAACCCAAAACCCAAAACCCTAAACCCTAAACCCTAATCCCGAATCCCTAAACCCTAAACCCTCCCTCACCAAGGCCCCGGGCTGCCAGGAGCGCGCGACGGCTGTTGGCCGCCGAAGGCTCGGCCGGCGCCAGGAAGGCTGCCTTTAGGGTTTAGGGTTTAGGGTTTAGGGCTTCTGCATATAAAGTATCAGGGTTTTCGGGGTTTTGGGGTTTAGGGTTTTAGGGTTCTTACGGTACTCTTACGGTTTTGGGATTGGGGGGTTTTGGGGTTTAGGGGTTTTGCAGATTTGGGCTTTAGGGGGTTTTGGGCTTGAGGGTTCCAGGGTGCTAGGGTACCCTAAACAAACCCTAAACCCTAAACCCTAAACCCTAAACCCTGAACCCTAAGCCCTAAAACCCAGGGCCGAAGCGACCCCCTTGGGCTGTGTTGCCGCTGGTGTAAGGGTGGCAGAGAAAGGGCACCTGAGAAGTCGCCAAAAACAAAAAGCCACGCGCTCCCTTAGGGGAATAACCTAAGACCCTGAACCTTAAACCTTAAACCCTAAACCCAAAACCCAAAACCCAAAACCTTAAACCCTAAACCCTAAACCTAAACCCTAAATCCCTCAACACATAAGGAGCCAGTTCTCGTACTGCCGTGCCCCAATGGGTTTGGGGTTTCGGGTTTAGGGTTCAGGGTCAACCCTGAGACCCAAACCCCAAACCCTAAACCCTAAACCCTAAACCCCAAACCCCAAACCCCAAACCCTAAACCCTAAACCCTAAACCCTAAACCCTAAACCCCAAACCCTCAAAGAAGCCAGCAGCACCTGCCAGAAAAGCGCGGCGCAAGCGCCCAGGAGGAGAAGAGCCCTAGAAGATCGCTGCATGCCTCAAGTGGACCCGACGGGTGGCTGGGTAGAGGTAACTAAACCCTAAACCCTAAACCCTAAACCCTAAACCCTAAACCCTAAACCCTAAACCCTAAACCCTAAAGTTGACCGAAACCCTATTTCACAAAGCGGACTGCAGCCGTAAGGGTTACAGGGGAAGAAGGGCC
Source organism: Symbiodinium natans (assembly GCA_905221605.1). Taxonomy (NCBI): domain Eukaryota; class Dinophyceae; order Suessiales; family Symbiodiniaceae; genus Symbiodinium; species Symbiodinium natans. Next base: position 73,897 of record CAJNDS010000549.1, on the reverse strand, counting down.
CTCCGAGGGAGGCCTTGAGGGAAAGAGCTGTGAAGACACGCAAGAGGACGGTAAAGCGTTGGAGCCTAAACCCTAAACCCTAAACCCTAAACCCTACACCCTAAACCCTAAACCCTAAACCCTAATCCCTAAACCCTAAACCCTAAACCCTAAACCCTAAACCATAAACCCTAAACCCTGCCTGGATCAGATTGGCGAAGGGGTGTACTACGGCAGCGGACAACTCGGCGAAGACTTGAACCAAATCCCCGCGGAGTGGCCGACGTCAGGCTTGAGGCACGTTTAGGGTTTAGGGTTTAGGGTTTAGGATTTAGGGTTTAGGGTTTGGGGTTTAGGGTATGTTGCCACAAAAGTCTTTGTAGTTATCGTGGCTTTTAGATGCAGCTACGATAAGGGAGATTCCCTTCCTCAATTGGGGGGGGGGGGGTGCTATTTTCGCAACAATCTGCGGGGGACCCTACATCTTAACCTGACACCTCAGCTCCAACCTGTGAAGTGGTACAGACTCTAAACCCTCTAAACCCTCTATACCCTCCAAACCCTCTAAACCCTCTATACCCTCCAAACCCTCTAAACCCTCTAAACCCTAAACCCTTTTATGACCCTGTTGTTTTATCAGTTCATGTGTTCTGTTAGTTACCTTGTTTACCTTCTACTTTGGGATGTTCACACTCACACTAGCAGTCCTTCATGGGGATTATGTAGTATAAGGGGGAACATCCCAACTTATACTGTATAAAATACGATCGTCACACTAGCAGAGAAAGAGGTTTCGTGTGGCGACAGCGTTGCCTTACAAACCTCACCAGCAGAGAAAGGATTCAACTCTTTGAGCATGGCCAAGCGAACCAAAAAAGAGAGATTACCCTTCACAGATCCGCAGAGCAGCTTGGTCTTCAGTGGGCCTTAGGGGAGCTCTCGAACCTGCGAATGAGGCTTCTTGCATGATCCTATGTGCTTGCCCGTGTCCTACACAGAATGTACTTCCCACCCCAAAAGAGGTTTCAGCTCGTGGGTTGCAGGCTTAGGGCACCCAATGCACACCCATGCAACAGTTGAGTGACTTTATTGCCAGAGCATTAGACCACTGCTCATAGTGCTCTCCGGGCAAGTTTGGCCCAGACGAGCGACTCCGATCGCGGGCTTGGGGAAGTCGTCACTCAGGAGGGGTTTAGGGGTTTAGGGTTTAGGGGTTTAGGGGTTTAGGGGTTTAGGGGTTTAGGGGTTTAGGGGTTTAGGGGTTTAGGGGTTTAGGGGTTTAGGGGTTTAGGGGTTTAGGGGTTTAGGGGAGCTTCTCGCACTTAAGGGGATGAACTGTAAGGTGGGGGTTTGAGGGCTTCGGATGGTTCAACAAGGTTCGTGGTTGGCTTTTGGGACCTAAACCCTAACCCTAAACCCTAAACCCTCAACCCTACACCCTAAACCCTAAAGCCTAAAGCCTAAAGCCCAAAACGTAAAGCCTAAAGCCTAAAGCACGAAACCTGAGGGATCTACAGGATTCCAGGGTTCCATTGATATGATATAGTCATGATCCAGCGCTGGAATCCTAAATCCTAAGCTCCTTTTGAGCCCCCAAAGCCTCAACCTGCGGTTTAGGGTTCAGGGTTTAGGGTTTAGGGTTTAGGGTTTAGGGTTTAGGGTTTAAGGTTTAGGGTTAGGGGTAAGGGTTTGAGAGTTGGGCAAGATGCCTCCGGACTGCGATCTGCATCAATTTGTGCTTCAAGACCCAAGAGCAACCTAGGAAAAAAAGGGCGCCGCCCTTTTTGCTTTAAAGGGCGTTGCAAGAGAGCCTAAACCCTAAAAACAGGGAATAAGGGCCTACTCCTGGTCCTAGAATCTGACGGCACACCCCGAAAAGCCCGGAACGGGAGGAGATCAGACTAGAACGGACGTTGGTTGGCCCTCAGATCATCTTCCGAGGCGCCACAATGGCCACATGCCGCCCTGGCAGCAGTTGCTGCTGCTAGGAACTCCCGCCCTAAACTCTAAGCCCGAAGCCCTCAGCCCTAAGCCCGAAACCCTAAGCCCGAAACCCTAAGCCCTAAGCCCTAAACCCTAAACCCAAAAAGTGACAGGCCAAAATGCATGCATACCCTGGTAGCCGAATCTAGCTCCTCCCTGCTCTCACTTTGGCAGAGAGCCACGTTCCTGCCTAAAGACTAAAGCCTAAAGCCCAAACCCTAAACCCTAATCCCTAAACCCTAAACCCTACACGCGTCGAGGATTGGCTTACGCAGCGCGTCTTGCCGCAAGCCCCCCTGCCTGTTTGCCTTTGAGGGCGGCATAAGCTGAGGACTGCGAGTTCAGGGCTTGTGGATTTGGGGTCGAAACCAGGACAGGTTTAGGGTTTAGGGTTTAGGGTTTAGGGTTTAGGGTTTAGGGTTTAGGGGTTTAGGGCTACTCGGTCTCCGAGCCTGGAGGATCCTGCGCGAAGCCGGAGGACTCGAACACCACCAGCAGCTCTGCCCCTCGAAGGCATCGTCGAGTCGTTGTGTTTTTTGGGGGGCTTGGGTGTTCAGGGTGTAGGGTTTAGGGTTTAGGGTCGAGGGTCTAGGGTTTAGCGTTTAGGGTTTAGGGTTTGGGGTTTGGGGTTTGGGGCTTGGGGTTTGGTGTTTAGGGTTTGGGGTTTGCGGTTTGAGTTGCTTGGAGGTTCGTGGAGTTTTGAGGTTGCTTAGGGGTTTTGACCAATGTTGAGGTGTGTTGTGGGGATTGGGGGGGGGGGGGGGGGGGGGGCTGAGGATTTGAGAGTGTTTGGATTGCGCGCCCCTTCCCAGGGTTGAAGAGGTCAACAAAAAGCAGAGCGTGGCAGAAGTACCTAATTTGCCACTCAGCTCCCAAAGTGTTTTGGGGCTTAGGGTTTCAGCTTTTAGTTTCCGTTTCCAGCACGGTCGAGCGCTGATAGCGGGGGGGGGGGGGGGGGGGTTTGAGTTTCAGTTGGGGGGGCTACAATTCGAGCGCCTGGTTGCTTTTAACACCAACTCACCCCCTCAATGACCCTTGACCCTAAATCCTAAACCGGAATCTTGAGATGAAGAAGGCCAAAGAGGCACCCAGCAGCCCCGTACAATTCCAGCAACAAGTGGGAAATGTGCTGTCAACTGAGAGGGTCTGTGAAGCTTCGCTTTGCGCATGCACCTTCCCTTCCACATCCTACACCCGACGAGTGCACAGCCTGAAGTCCTGCGCCTTAGACCCTAAACCCCAAACTTAAGCCCTAAACCTATACCCCAACCCTAAACCCTAAACCCTCAAGCCTCAACCCTCAACCCTCAAGCCTCAACCCTCAACCTTCAACCCTAAACCTACAACAACACCCCATCCATCTCTCCGCCAGCCCGGGGCTGCGACCATCGCTGACGCTGAACGCGGGGAAGGTCTGTATCAGGTTTAGGGTTCAGGGTTGGGTTGTTGAGACCCTGCAGGGTTTAGGGTTTAGGGTTTAGGGTTGGGATGTTCGCCCTTGTACTACAGTCCGGAATAGGGATGATGCCTACGAAGGACTGTTTTAGTATCAGGGGTCCAGGGTTTTAAGATTGAGGGCTTGGGGTGTTAAGGGTTTAGGAACCCCTGAACCCCCCCCCCCCCCAAAAAAAAAAAAAAAAAAAAAAAACAAAGCAAATGCCTGAATGCGCCAAAAACCTACGCCCTAAACCCTAAGCCCTAAGCCTTAAGCCCTATACCCGAAGCCCTAAGTCCTAAGTTGCTTTCCCTGCCCCCTTTCAACTCCAGGGCTCAAGCTTCTGGCTTAGGACGTCTGAACAACGCCTGAACACTCTGTAGGGTTTAGGGTTTAGGGTTTAGGGTTTAGGGTTTAGGGTTTAGGGTTTAGGGTTTAGGGTTCAGAAGGGCCTGCCATGGGGTCTGCCTCTTAGGGTTTGGGGTTTAGGGGTTTAGGGTTCCTATAACCCTCATGCAAGCGTTTAGGGTTCATAGGGTTTAAGCTTAAGTGTCGCTTCAGCATCCAAGAGAGAGAGAGAGAGAGAGAGAGAGAGAGAGAGAGAGAGACCCTAAACCCTAAACCCTAAACCCTAAACCCTAAACCCTAAACCCTAAACCCTAAACCCTAAACCCTAAACCCTAGAGAGAGAGAGAGAGAGAGAGAGAGAGAGAGAGAGAGAGAGAGAGAGAGAGGGAGGCCTCGCCGCGAATTCGAAGAACCTCTGCTTCGCGAATCTCGGTGCCGTTGCGGTAGAACCTGATGACAGGGTTTAGGGTTTAGGGTTTGGGGTTTAGGGTTTTGGGTTTTGGGTTTAGAGTTTAGGGCTTAAGGTTTAGGGTTTGGGGTTCAGCTCTTTAAGACTTTAAAGCCGCAGAATCCCTGGTAGTTAGATATTTACAGCTTTAGGGCTTTGGCGAACCCATCAGGAGCAAAACCCCAAACCCCAAACCCCAACCCCAAACCCCAAACCCTAAACCCGGGAGTAGCCTAGGAACAAAAAGGGCGCCCTTTTTGGTTTTAAGGGGATTATCAGGGAACCCCAAACCCTAAACCCTAAACCACAAACCGCAAACCCCAAACCCCAAACCGACGGACTTGGGAGTCGATTTCTGGCATATGGGGCGTGATGGGATCTGGGGAGCCCCCCCTTCTGGGCCTGCGTAGGAGGGTTCAGGGTTTAGGGTTTAGGGTTTGGGGTTTAGTGTTTGTTTAACCTTTGGGGTTCAGGGGCGACCGGGATCGCGCGGTGCTCGGCGTTTGCAAACATCCGTTCGCGATTGGTGGTAGGTTTTAGGGTTTAGGGTGCCGATTCTGACCCATTCCTGAGTTGGCTGAGTTGGGCGGGGATTACTGGGAATTCTTCTGGGGTTATCTCTACGACTGACTCAACGTAAGCCGATCCCATACCCTCAACGTAAATACTTCGAAAGGAGCATGTAGAGCAGGACTTTGCCATACCCCTTGTTCAAGGGGTGTGGTGAATATTTCTTGGATTCTTTGGTTTTGCGATTCAAAGGATGCTTCCTGCCCTTAGAACCCCAAAAGCCTAAAACCCTCAAGCACCATGGAGGTCTTCGACTCTCAGCTGCGTTAGGGTTTTGTGGTTTTAGGGCTTAGTGTTTAGGGTTGATGTTCTTCGGTGCTTGCTACACGAACCCTCGGAAGCTCCACTAAGGACTTAAGCCCACACCCTGAACCCCTAAACCCTAAACCCTAAACCCTAGACCCAAAATCCTAAACCCTAAACCCTAAACCCTAAACCCCAAACCCTAAACCCTAAACCCTAAACGGACCTCAGGTTGGGAATGTCACCCTGGCCGAAGGCAACGCCGATCACGTCGTTCTGCCATTGGTTGCTGCATCCGGTTCCGGGTCTAGGGGTTTCGTGCCGCAGCCTCCTGGGGTTTAGGGTTTAGGGTTTAGGGTTTAGGGTTTAGGGTTGAGGGTTGAGGGTTTCGGGTTTGTAGCGAGCCCAAGCAATAACAAGTACTTTCTCTTCCAGACTCCCAGTTGACTGTAAAGATGCCTCGGGTTGTTCCGGTTTAGGTTGTTGAGCAAGGCTTTGCTGTTCAATTGAGGAGACCCCCTCAAAAAGCACTGCTCTCAATGCAAAGCCTTTGGTTCAGAGTCATTCCCCTACACCCTAAACCCCCAGATTCCCAAACCCCTAAAGGACCTAAATCACTACCCTCCCCCCTCGCCCCCAGCAGCCCCTTCCACCAAAGCACAACTGCCTTCTGCAAGGGTCCGCCGGGGAGGTCGCCACCCATGGCCTTCCACTGCTAGGGTTTAGGGTTAGGGTTTAGGGTTTAGGGTTTAGGGTTTAGGGTTTAGGGTTTAGGGTTTAGGGTTTAGGGTTTAGGGTTTAGGGTTTAGGGTTTAGGGTTTAGGGTTTAGGGTTTAGGGTTTAGGGTTTAGGGTTTAGGGTTTAGGCTTTAGGGTTTTGGGCTGGGAGTTTCTGTGGGATGCAGAGAGTGGACATTGGGCTAAACTCTCCACCTCGGTTGGGGTTAGGGTGTAGGGTTCCATAGATGAAGCCTAGACCCTTGACCCGAGACCCCAAAAAGCAAGAGCCAACAGGCTTCAAGAGAGAATGTTCCCGAATATGGCTCAGGGTTCAGGGTTGACATTTTTTGAACGTCTTGAACTCTGAGCACTCAACCCTTGAATCAGCAAGTCCGACAAAGCCCGTAAACCCTCAGACCCGAAACCGCTAACTTATGCCGTTAAACCCTTCGAGCCTTAAACCCTTCTGCCCTTCAACCCTTAAGCCTCAAACCCGTTAAGCCTTAAACCCGTAACCCTTTAATCCCTTAAACCCTTCGCCCTCGACCCGTCTGGTGACGAGAACCAGGGTCACGACCCACGAGGAGGTGCCATCGCCAAGCTTGGAATCCAATCCTCAGAAGGGCTGTCGGGTTGACGGTTCAAGGTCTACCGTTAAGGGCTTCCGGGCTTAGGGGCATAGGGGTCTTAAGGTTTAGGAGTTTAGGGCTTTTGGGTTTCGGGCTTCAGGGTTTAGGATCTAGCTAGTAAATTCTGCTTAGAACATAGGGTGTCCCCTGCCCCCCTCAGCCACACTTTGGGTTTTCGGAAGGAGTTCACAGGGCTGCGGGTAGTGAGTGGAGGAAGCCGGACTTCAGGCTTTAGGGCTTTTAGGGTTCAGGGTCAGCCCCCTGATATCTGAGCAGACCTTTTGCTGAGATGCCCCTCGATAGACCACAAGTCTTGTTCCTCCTCGTCCAACGACTTGTCCAAGGGCGTCTTCTCCAATCAGTTGGAGAGACCCACCACTTCGTCGAAACTCGTCCTGAGCCTGTTTTGCAGCGTTTCTCGGGGGTGCGGAACTTCTGTTACACGCCTTTGTCGTGCCTGAGCCTCGCGAAGCCTCTTCACCACAAGCCAAAAACATCTACAGGCCGTAGTCCTTAAGCCCAACATCCCCACTTAGCAGAAACAAAAACAAGACCAGGGGCCCCTGCCCCTGAATACGCGAATCCGTAAAGCCCGCCAAACCTCCCGACCCTAAACCCATCTAATGACCATTTCGCAATGATTCTTCTTAGAGAACCATACCCGTAGCACCCTAAACCCGAACTACATCCCCTCCCAGACCGAACCTCGCGCTTAGTGCTTTTAAAACCCCTAACCCAAAAACTCGACTTCAGTTCAAAATCCCGAAACTTCCCTAAACCCACCACCTTCAGCTCTCACTCCGTCCCCCTCACAGACCTCAACTCTAAACCAACAACCTTATGAACCCACCCAACCCCCCCCCCCTAAACGCCAAACCACTACACCCCCCAAATCCCCAACCCTGAACCCTGAACCCTGAACCCTGAACGCTGAACCCTGAACCCTGAACCCTGAACCCTGAACCCTAAACCCTAAACCCTAAACCCTAAACCCTGAACCCTGAACCCTGAACCCTGAACCCCATGCTCTCAGACCCCTGCGCTGGCCGTTCAAGTCTAAGGCGACGCCGACGAAGGCAGATCGTGAGGAGCTCCCAGGCTCAAGCCTCGTTGCGCGCTGGGGTTTGGGGAGGTTTAGGGTTAGGGTTTGGGGTTGGGGTTTAGGGTTTGGGGTTGAGGGTTGAGAGTTAGGGCTTGGGGGTTGTTTTTGGGTTTAAGCTGGCAGTTTGTTCAAGGCCGAGGGCCTGCTTGTTTTTTCGAGCCTTGGAGGCCTCGATTCTGGATTTCTTTCGTGCCCAAGCGAGGGGTTGAGAGGTTTTTGCAAGAGCTTGTAGTGTCGCTCTTCGCCCTGAACCCACACTGACACGACCGTATCTCCTGCTGATAGTGAGATACCGTCAGGTTACGTGTCAAGTGACGAGGCAGCCCACTTTTTCATTGCCATGTTGTTAGGCTGCCAGAACTCAGGTAGGACCTTAAGTAAGACTTTCGAGCTCGGCGGGAAAAACTTCACTGTCAAGCGTCTGATTCAATCACCGGAAGTCCCGGGCCAAAAACCGTGCTCTCTTCAAAACCGCGTCGCCAGGACCTGACGGTGCTGATGTCGCGCCAGGCTTTCACCATCATGGTTGACAGCTTTCGGTACTTGCTGACATCGGTGGTGCTCGGATCAAGAGGTTCCCACACGCCCATCTTCTCTAGCCGCAGCAGCTCATATGCTTCCCGTCCATACGTCAACTCTGTCTCCTTCCCATGCCCCCAGGGGCGAAGGGCGAAAGGTCTCCTTACGATCGGGCTTCCTCCGAGTTCTCGAAGCCCTGTAATCCTAAGCCCCCGAAGCCTTAAACCCTAAAACATCCTCAGCCATCAAGCATCCCAGACCCGAAGCCCTGTCCTAAGCCCTAAACCCTACAACACCCGGAACTCTAGACCCTGAACCCCACATCCTCAACTCTAAGCCCTAAACGCCCCAAACCCCTACACCACAGTGTCGCCCCTACAAGTAGCAAGGAGAAGAACAGCCCAAGCGTACTTGCAGCAAGAAGACATCCGCACGGCGATGAAGTTACGTATTTTGATGAGCCTGACTTGGTATCAGATGGTGATCGCCGATGACGGCGACCCTGTGCTTGAATGCTTGGCAAATCCCGAAACCCAAAACCCAAAACCCTAAACGTATAAGACCCTAAACCCTACGCCCCTAAACTCAAGGGCTTAGGCTACCGCAGTGGGGTCTCCGAAGCTGCTTTGAAGGCTTGGGGCTCGGAGGTGTGCCTGAGCTTCTGCTCCAACATTCATAACCACGAATCCTCTGAGCCCCAGGTCTACGCCCTAAGCCCCTCAGCCCCAAAGCCCCTCAGCCCCTAAGCCCCTAAGCCCCGAAGCCCTAAGCCCCTAAGCCTTAAGCCTAAAGCCACTACATCTTCCTGTCTTACCCGACTTCACTGAGCTTCTGGCACTCGAATCTCCCAATAGGCGGCATCTTGCTCGATCACCGTGCCTGCCAGCCTTTGCAAGACGGGCAACATCTTCGAAAACCCTCAACACCCTGCCAACCCTGTATACCCTATGAAGGCTTGAAACCCCACAAACCCTGTAAGCCCTGTAAACCCTGTAAGCTGGAGACCCTATAAACCCTACAAACCCTATAAACCCTGTAAACCCTATAAACCCTGTAAACCCTATAAACCCCATAAACCCCATAAACCCTATAAACCCTATAAACCCTGTAAACCCTATAAACCCCAGAAACCCTAGAAGCCCCTTCTTGCTTTCTACATGTGGGCCTGGGAGCCAGCAGTGATTTGACTCGGGCCTGGAGGCAGCTGTTGATGTCCTAAACCCAAACGCTTACTTCGCACACGGCTTTAGTATCGTACTTGCTACTTGGCGAACTTTCAAAACCTTTTGGGGGCACCCCTATTGATTTGGGATGCCCGCAATTCTGCGCAGTTCGTTTTTGGAGAAATCTTGGGAGGGGAAAACTGCAAAGCACAAGAAGAGTGATCTTTGAGAAGGCCTGGGAACTTTATACCCTCTCTGAACCCCTGAACTCTCGACGCCTACCTATAGAGCTTCACAGCGCAAGGAACTTCTTTCAGACTTCTTATATCAACCAAACAAGCGGCACCTTCCTAGACCCTAGACCTGAACCCTAACCCTAAACCCTAAACCCTAAACCCTAAACCCTAAACCCTAAACCCTAAACCCTAAACAAACCCCAGAAGACTCAGCTTTAAGGTTTCAGGTTCCTCCTGAGGTGCCCGGCGCCACGCCCTTGCCGGAAATCAGGATCCCGGACACATCTTGAGAGACCTCCGAAATTGGGGGTAGTAGGGTTTGGGGTTTAGGGTTTAGGGTTTAGGGTTTAGCGTTTAGGGTCTAGGGTTTAGGGTTTGGGGTTTGGGGTTTAGGAAAGTACCAGATTGAGGGAGTTTATGAGGCGTAGATGGGGGCCAGGGCGGAAGAAGATTCCGCGAAGACGTTCGTCTCCAGGTTTCTTCTTGAGTTTCGGAGTTTGGGGTTTAGGGTTTAGGGTTTAGGAGTTGTGCGCACAGCCATCCACCATGCCAAGCTAGCAACGTGCTGGCACAGGCTTGCATGACGCAATGAGCCGGTCCTCGGAACGTGGAGGAAGTATATTCTTTGGGGCTTGGCATTGAGGGGTTTGGGCGGAAGAAAAGGGACGCAAACCCTAACCCCTAAACCCTGTCTATTAGTTGGAGACAAACCCTAAAGAAACGAACCCTAAGCCTCAAACTGTTTGCTAGGGGCTGTCTTAGGCTTCTAGGATTCGGAGGTGCGGGGTTCGGGTTTTTCTGGGGCTAGGATGCTCAGAACTTAGGGCTTTTTGGACTAGGGATTCGGACTCTTGACCCTGCACCCTAAACCCTAAACCCCAAACCCTAAACGCCAAACCCTAAACCCTAAACCCTAAACCCTAAACCCTAAAACCCCCCAAACTCAGGATTTCGGGGTCCGGGCCTTGACCTGGCCGCCTCGCTTGCCCACGTGCACTTTCGGCGGCGGGGCCTCTGGAGGTGGAGGTTGGCCCTAGAACACTACTGCAGGGCTTAGGGCTTAGGGTTTAGGGTTTAGGGTTTAGGGTTTAGGGTTTAGGGTTTAGGGTTCAGGGTTTAGGGTTTAGAGTTTAGGGTGTAGGGTGAGAGGGGTCCTGGGTTTTCTAGGGCTTCCAGGGCTTCCCAGGCTTGTAGGGCTTGTGGGGTTTAGGGTTTAGGGTTTAGGTTTAGGGTTTAGGGTTTAGGGTTTAGGGTTTAGGGTTTAGGGTTTAGGGTTTAGGGTTTAGGGTTTAGGGTTTAGGGTTTAGGGTTTAGGGCAGGGTTTAGGAATCCTGGTTCTCACAGTGGAGGTGCTTTCGCCTCTTGTCGAAACAGCTTTATTCTGCACCGTTGTTGGGGGCACGATTCAAAAAATGATCATTTTCGTTCCTTATTGGGTTTAAGCATTCAAAGTATTCATAAAACATGGAAAAATGATTTTCACCAATGACCCAGTATTCAAAGTAGCGGGTCTTGCCCCTGCTTAGGGCTCGGGCGGTTCCTGCTCCTCCTCGTGCAGTTGGTGTCTCCTCACCCCTCCTACACAGTACGAGTGTTCCCTCACAGTGCCCTAAACCCTAAACCCTAAACCCTACACCCCAAACCCTAAACCCTAAACCCCAAACCACCTTCACTACATGGTAAGCAAAGTAAACCATGCAAGGAGTCCCAGCCAGAAGGTGATCTCTAGCATTAAAACCTTTCTGGCCCTCAGCGCAGGGCATAACGATGATGAGAATCGAAACAATGCTGCTTCTACTTCTACAGCGACGACTTACGACTTCTACTAAACCCTAAACCCCACGCTCCAAACCCCAAACCCAAACCCTAAACCCTAAACCCTAGTACGCAGCCTTTGAACAGCTGTGGGCTCAATCGTCCCCAGGGTCCCGAGCCAGAGGAGCATCCTCCTCGTCTGCCTGCTTCGACAGACACCCACGAAAGCACGCGCTTAAGGATAAGGGCATGGGCGGCCAGGCTGCAACGAACCCTAAACCCTAAACCCTAAACCCTAAACCCTAAACCCTAAACCCTAAACCCTAAACCCCAAACCCTAAACCCCCGGAAAACTCCAATTCAACGGGTTTAGGGCTCAGGGTTTAGGGTTTAGGGCTTAGGTTGAGATCAACTCCAGAGGGGCGTGGAGACGCGGAGAGATAGGCCACTCCTTCTGGGATTCAATTCCCTGCAGCCAGGAATACCCTCAAGCCCAAAGCCCGTATAGAGCCTAAGGCCGAAACCCTGCAGAATTTCCGGGATCTGAACAAATGATCGACGACCTCTGCCTGTGCTGCTCACAGGAAAGCAGGCACTCCCATTCAGAAACCCTGAAATCCGACAAGAGAGAGAGAGAGAGAGAGAGACAGAGAGAGAGAGAGAGAGAGAGCGAGAGAGGCACAGAGCTAGAGAGAGAGAGAGAGAGAGAGAGAGAGAGAGAGAGAGAGGGAGAGAGAGAGAGAGAGAGAGCGAGAGCAAAAACAAAACAAGCCGTCTTAAATCCTAAGCCCAGAAGCCATAAACCCTATATGGGAACTTTCCCAAAAGTTGGGGGGTGCCCCCGAATATACCCCCAAATCAGCCGAAATAATATGATCCTTATAAGGGCATTAAAGTAGCCCTGAACCCTCAACCTTCTTGGGACCCCTATTTCCGGAAACCCCTAATTACAACCTTACTTAGGGTACGTATAACCCTACTTATAATCCATGAGCCCTCAAGTAGCCATAAACCCTAAACCCTGACCCTAAACCCTAAACCCTAAACCCTAAACCCTAAACCCCAAACCCCAAACCCCAAACCCCAAACCCTAAACCTACATAATGTCAGGCCTTTGGCTCGCAGCAGCAGAATGCGCCTGAAAGGGGTGTAGGGCGGGCAGAGGCCGCTAGGCTTAGTGTAGGGTCAGGGGTGTAGGTTTAGGGTTTAGGGTTTAGGGCTTGGGGCTTGGGGCTTAGGGCTTAGGGTTTAGGGTTTAGGGTTTAGGTTTCAGGGTTTGGGGTTTAGGGTTTAGGGTGCAGGGTATAGGGTTGAGGGTGTAGGGGTTTAGAAGCCTTCAATGGCCAAAGGGCTCAACTGTTTCCGTTTGGGGGAGGGTTTCGAGGCAGGGTTTGCGGTCTCGGTCTTGGCCTTGGGGTTTAACTTTGGGTCCTCGCGGCGGTAGAGAATTCATCTATATATACTATATATACTATATATACTATATATATACTATATATACTATATATATATATATACTATATATACTATATAAGAGAATTCAGGGGCTTTAAGGGCTTAAGGGCTTGAAGGATCCTTGTCTCGGAGATTCGGAGCGCGAGAGCAAGAGTGCAAAGAGAGCAAGAGAGCAAGAGAGCAGGAGAAGGAGGGAGGGAAGGAAGGAAGGAAGGGTGAAGAAAGAAAGAAATGAAGAAAGAAGGAAATGCAAAAAGAAAGACATGAAGAAAGAACAATCGACAGCGAGAGAGAGGGAATTAGAGCATTTGCTTTGCTTAGGGCCACATGGGGCCTAAACCCTACACCCCAAATCCCTAAAGACCTCAAAGCCTAAACTCCAAACCCAAAAGACCCTGAAGCCTAAACCCTCAATACTAAAAACTCTAAAGCCTAACTAAACCCTAAACCCTAAACCCTAAACCTTAAACCCTAAACCCTAAACCCTAAACCCTAAACCCGAAACCCTAAACCCTAAACCCTAAACCCTAAACCTTCAAAGCCAAGTCAGGGTGCTTCTTGAAAGCCCGGAGTCGGCCGGGTCGCTGGAACTCCGCAGTCCCGCGAGATGGGGCTAAGATCCGAGGGTCTACTGTGGGATTGTCGGGTTTAGGGTTTAGGGTTTAGGGTTTAGGGTTTAGGGTTTAAATTTAGGGTTTAGGGCTCAGGATCAACCCTTTTTTGTGCAGGTCTCTTGCGTGGCTTCAACTCTCTCGCTCAACGGCTGGGAGGGCCCTTCTTCCCCTAAAAACTTGCGGATGCTCCCCCGAATACGAACAGTCCTTAACAGGGATTACGAATGGGGGGGGTAATATAATCCCGATTAAGGACTGTTAGTATGTCCCCCCTCTACTATCCTTACTATACTGCCTAGAAAGGAACTGTTGGTATAAGGGGGAACATCCCAACCTAAAATCTTTCAAGATCAGGTTCGGTCTTGAAATGGGGGTGTGGGGCCCCTTCAGTCAAGGCTAGGGATTAGGGCTTAGGGCTTTTGGGGTTTGGGGTTTAGGGTTTAGGGTTCAGGGTTTAGGGTCTAGGGTTCAAAGTTCAAACTCCCCTAAACCCTAAGCTCTAAACCCCAAACCCCAAACCCTAAACCCTAAAAGCACGCCAGGAACCCGGCCCATGCTGCTGCCAGGAGGAACCTCTCGGCATCAAAAAAAACTTAGCGGGTTTTCGGGGCTCAGGGGGTAGCCACCAGGTGTAAGGTTTAGGTTTTCACCCTAAACCCTAAACCCTAAACCCTAAACCCTAAACCCTAAACCCTAAACCCTAAACCCTAAACCCTAAACCCTAAACTCTAAACCCGGTTTCGGGTTTACGGTTCGGGGTGTCAAGGCTTAGGGTTTGAGGTTTAGGGCTGGGGTGTTGTAAGGCTCTTGGGGCATAGGGCTTTAGGTCTGGGACCTATACAGGCGTTTGTTCTTGTGTCGTGGCTGATGTTCTGCACTTTGACCGTTATCGTCATGATTATCAGTCGTGCCATGTTTTTCTACTCATGAATGTCGATCATAGGGTTTAGGGTTTAGGGTTTAGGGTTTAGGGTTTAGGGTTTAGGGTGGTACTACGCACATATATCATACGGCACCCGGAAAGGAAGGGCCTCAGCAGGGACCCTAATTTAGAGAACTCCCCATGTCACTATTAAGAATGATTCTCAAAACCCTAAACCCTAAACCCTAAACCCTAAACCCTAAACCCTAGACCCTAGACCCTAGACCCTAGACCCTAAACCGTTCATGGTTTAGGGTTTAGGGTTCGTTTTTGGCCACCAAGGTTTGAGACTTGGACGTTCGGGTCTTGGGATGCTTGAACCCTAAAGACTCTGAAAGCCCCTAAACCCTAAACCCTAAACCCTAAGCCCTAAACCCTAAACCCTAAACCCTAAACCCTAAACCCTAAACCCTAAACCCTAAACCCTAAACCCCCAAAACTCTCTAAGCCCTCTTAAAATCTCTTTATCTAAACCCTCTAAACCCTAAACCCTCAGAACTAAGGGTTTAGGGCTTAAACCTTAAACCCCTGAACCTCAACAAACCTCTAAGCTGCTGAAGCTGAATCCCCCCCCCCTTCCCCCTTACCAAATTAAAGCTTGCTGGTTCTTATAAGTGATTCTGGGGTACCCGATATTCCCCCTCTATGGTACCCTTGAAGGGCTTCTGCAGGGTACCTCTCTCCCCCATTTCCTACGAAGAACCGGGGTAAAGAGTTTGCATGCATGGTAGGGGAAGCTGCCTCCGACTGAGACTGGTGTCTTTGATTTGGGAATTGACAAGGTCGGGCTTAGGGCTTCGGGCTTCGGGCTTCGGGCTTAGGGCTGAGGGTTTAGGGTTTAGGGCTGAGGGTTTAGGGTTTAGGGTTGCAAGTATTAGGTGTTAAGGTTGAGCCATGCAAGTGTCGAACTCCTGATTCGGGTCCTCCTCTTCCCTGAGCCCCCAAACCCAGTGTTTAGGGTTTGGTGTTTGGGGTTTAGGGTTTAGGGTTTAGGGCCCAGTGCCAGTCCCGCCTCGTACTCCCGACGGTTGACAGGTGAGGTCCGGAGCGTCGAAATCGGAGAAGCCGGGTTGCGGTTGTTAAGCGTTTCTTTTGCTGCTTCTTGTTGGAGGGGGGGTGGGGCGGGTGGCTGTGCACTTCGTGTGGTGCATGTTTGAAACCATCTGAAACCCTTGTGCACAATAGGGTTTGAAGGGCACCCGAAACCCTAAACCCGAAACCCTCAACCCTAGACCCTAAAACGATGCTAGAGTGTACGTGGTGGGGCCCACCTTCCAGTTCAGACACCCCTCGTTGAAACACTTCCTTGTGGGCATTCCCAACTGGAGCCAAATGCCAGTCGCGAAGCTTCCGCTGCACCCTGTCGCCAGACGTTGGCTCGGTGCTTAGCGTTTAGGGTTTAGGGCTTAGGATTTAGGGCTTAGGATTTCGTTTTTAGGACGTTGGCTCAGTGTTCGCCGGTTGAGGAGCCACAGCATTTTGATCTTGTTGCCACGGAGGACGCACTAGGGCTCACAGCAAACAGCAACATGTACTCATGTTTGATCCGGGGCTTGTAGGGGACTTTAATTTTTCGAGCTAAGTTCTAAATCCTTCAAGCATACACCTACAAGACATTTAACCAAACCTCGAACCGTTAAGCACAGAGCGAAGCAGCACAGCTTCCCTCAGACTAGTTGACTCACAAGCAACCCTAAGCCCTAAGCCCTGAAGTCTAAACCCGAAGCCCTAACCCTAAACCCTAAACCCCAAGGGACATTGAACATCGTCATCTTGCTGGGCTTCACCTAAACCCTAAACCCTAAACCCTAAACCCTAAACCCTAAACCCTAAACCCTAAACCCTAAACCCTAAGCCCTAAGCCCTCAACCCTCAACCCTAAATCCTCAGCCCTAAGCCCTCAACCCTCAACCCGATACCCTAAATCCTCAGCCCTAAGCCCTCAACCCTAAACCCTGAGCCCTCAACCGAGAGTTTGAACTCTGGGGCTGCGAGCTTTTTTCTTGTTGCTGCTCGGAGAGCCTGCAGGCGCCGTCGTTCGGCACGGTTTTTGGGCTGCCTCAGATTCAAGCCCCCCAAACCCAGAACCCAAAACGCCAAGCTCAGTGACGTTTAGGGTTTAGGGTTTAGGGTTTAGGGTTTAGGGTTTAGGGTTCAGGGTTCAGGGTTCAGGGTTTAGGGTTTAGGGTTTAGGGTTTAGGGTTTAGGGGTCTGATGCCTTTGGCCCCTCCTGCTGCTGAATTTAGGAGTCTGGAACCCGAAAGCCACGCAGCCTCGAATATTGACAAACAATTGGCGGTTCCCGGCGTGCCCGCTCAGCTCCTGTTCAGCATGCTGCTTGACGGGTGGGTTGAAGGCTCTGTACCCTCCTAAACCCTAAACCCTAAACCCTAAACCCTAAACCCTAAACCCTAAATGCTTCAGCAACAGGGGGGAATTGGGGGCTCAGAGGGTCTCTTATGGATGGGCTCTGCGGCTTCATGTCGAGGGTTTGAGTTTCAGGCTGCCTGCTGTGACGAGGGCTGCGGCAGTACCAGAGGAGGGTTTGGGGTTTGGGGGTTCGGGTTTGGGGGTTCGGGTTTGGGGTTTGGGGTTTGGGGTTTGGGGTTTGGGGTTTGGGGTTTGGGGTTTGGGGTTTGGGGTTTGGGGTTTGGGGTTTGGGGTTTGGGATTTGGGGGTTCGGGTTTGGGGTTTGGGGGTTAGGGTTTAGGGTTTGGGGTTTGGGGTTTGGGGTTTGGGGTTTGGGGTTTGGGGTTTGGGGCTTGGCGCTGAGGTCTTCAAGCCGCCAGCTGGTGCAACGTGAGGGAGGAAGGCTCTAGCCACACTCCGAATCCAAAACTCCCAGGTACTGTCATCGTTGCCCTGGGTATGTAGCACAGATACAATAGTAAGGCCACCCTTTTGTGGGGTTGGCTGCTGAAGGAAACCTTGAACCACAAAAAGTGACAAAAAGGGCACCACTGGGCTTCCAAGGCTGTAGTATCCTGCGTCATCCTTGGCAGTGTTTGAATATGGGCACCAAGTGGCTAGTAAATCCGGAATCACGAAAGCCCTAACCCCTGAACCCTAGATAGCCCTAAACCCTAAAGCCCCAAAAGCCCTAAACCCTAAACCCCAAAACCCAAACCTCAAAAAGCCGTGAAACCACAAGCCCTAAACCTCTCTAAACCCCAAACCCCTGCCAAACCTCCAAACAAAACCCTCAAAAACCCTAAACCCCAAAAGCTCGCTATTGCTGCAAAAGCCCTCCCCCCCCGCCCCCAGATCTCACGATCGGGAGGCTCAGGGGAGTGCAGTGGTAGGCTTGAGCATTTTCGGGTTTAGGGTTTAGGGTTTGGGGCTTTAGAACCTTCGGATTTAGGGCTTAGGGCCTTGGAAGCTTAGGGCGAGGCACTTTTCGGGATTTCGGGTTTCGGGTTTAGGGCAGCTGTAGGGTTTGGTTTTGGGGATTTGGGGTGGTGGTTGAAGGTGCCTCCGAGCCGAAACCCCTCAAGTGCAACGCCCGACCTTCGCCCTCTCAGCAGGAGCAGGTCTTTGAGGTGGCGGCATCGGATCCACCTGAGAGCATGTCGGGAATACAGGTGCTCATTCTGGGACCCTGTCTTTGGGGCGTTTATTCGTGTGTGGCCCTTGCTGTTTAGGGAGCTAGGGTTGTAGAGGTTCTAGGGGTCGGGTTGCAGAGGTGATAGGGACTTAGGGCTGTAGAGGTTTTAGGGGGCCAGGGCTGGGGAGGTTTAGGGTTTAGGCTTCACGTGTCGCTTTGGCTTCTGGGTTGAAGCTGTACGGCTTCAACAGTGAAGGAGTTCAGTAGAAGTAGAACGCCTTCTGGTGGAGCACATACCCTCGGCCTTCAGGCCTATATGGCCGCTTCTCAAACTTAATTGGGGTCCCCTTTTGGGGTTACTGTTGTGAAGTGGCCCCCTATTTTTTAGGGCAGCCAAAAGAACATCAGTTTGAGACCCCTGAAAGGATCCAAAATGTCGAACCCCCAAATAAGTACTCTATACTACTATTGTGTCATTCTTCGGAAACCTTAGGGGATCTACTTTTGGGATCCTCCCACCGGTCTGGGCCTAAACCCTAAACCCTAAACCCTACACCGTACACCCTAAACCCTGAACCCTAAACCCTAAACCCTAAACCCTAAACCCTCAACCCTAAACCTTCGGGGTTAGGATTCAACTCACGGTGGCCTTCTCCGATACGCTGGGCGCCGGAGTGGATTCCGGAAGTCTGCGGTGGCAGGAAACAGGGCACCCTTACTGGGCTCAGACCCTAAAACCTATCCCTGGGCCCTAAACCCCAAACCCTAAACCCTAAACCCTAAACCCGTTACCCGAAACCCTAGGCCCCAAACCCGAAATTCTAAACCCTAAACCCAAAACCCTTAGGATTTAGGATTGAGGATTGAGAGTGCCTTTTGTCGACCTCGGATGCCCAGCAACCTAGGATTTAAATCATTAAAATGGTGGCCATTTTTGCTTAAAGGGATTTTGAAGCGAGCCCTGGGTAGCCCAGTACCCACATCGTATTAGGGGCACACTTTTTTTGGGGTTGGTTACTTGACAAAGGGACCCGTCAAGGGTACCACCCTAAACCCGAAACGAGTTAGGGCTTTAGGGCACGAAGCCCTAAACCCTAATTTTCAGGACATAGGGTTCAACGCCGCAAGGGTTGAGAGCGCAAACAGGGGTTCAGGGCTTAAGAATACCAGTGATGATAGTGAGAAGAATGCTTGTAAATGGCAGTACCTCATATCTTCGAGGAAGAACCTATGAGAAAGGCTTGAAGGCCGGAAGGAAAGGTTCGAGGTTCAGGGTTCAGGGTGTTGATGGCTTCGTGCCTCAGACAAGAGGGCTTAGGGAGGGCTTAGGGTCTAGAGCCTAGTCTTTGTAAGCCCTGTACCCTAATCCCTAGGTACGGTTTGGGGTGGAGGGTTTAGGTTTAGGTTTAGGCTTTATGTTCGTAATGCAAAAATGCTATTGACATGGCCGTTTTTATGGGCCTTGGCTCTCTAGGTTGGAAGCTAAAATCCCTCAACCCTAAAACCTCAACCCAAAGACCCAAACAAAGGCAAACTCCAAAATCCGAAACCCGAAGCCCTAAACCCCGCCCTCAAGACCTAAATCTTAAGCCCGAATCCCCTAACCTAAACCCTAAACCCTAAAACCCCAAAACCCAAACCCTAAACCCTAAAACCCAAACACCCGAAAGCCTTCAAGACCCCGAATGTCTGCCGAAAGCCCTTGTTGTTCTCAGGCAGATGCCATGGTGTGAGGATCGATCAGACCTTGCTTCACTCGAAACCACCCTAAACCCTAAACCCTAAACCCTAAACCCTAAACCCTAAACCCTAAACCCTAAACCCTAAACCCTCAACCCTAAACCCTAAACCCTAAACCCTAAACCCTATACGGGGGCAACCGAAAGGGAGAGGAAACCAACCCCAACAGTCGCCAAAGATTTCACCCTGAACCAACCAGCAAACAACAGGAACTCAAAACTTCTCTTTGCTACCAGGCGCATGGCCCAGTCTTGAGCCATGTAGATCAGCAGGTACATTGACCCTTCAACTTTCAACACCAACTCCTTTCTACAATACCAACTGCAGCTCCGCACTCCCCCTGTCCTAGGATTTCCTAGGACACATTGGAGGTGCAGATCTTTGGCCAAAAACTGCCATTAGGGCAGCAGCCAGCTGCTTGAAATGCACATTATGGTTTTACGTCATCCAGGACGAATTTATAGCTCATTGGCTAAACCCACTAACCACAGAGAATCTTTTTTCACCATGATCCTCTTGTCATTGAAGACTCTTCGGTCTTCTTCACCACGAACCGTGGTCTTCGCTACGCAAAAAGCTACTGACTTCTACTATCAGGGATTTCCATACCCTTAATAGTAACCACCGTATTTTCAGCGCATTGGCTGATCCCGCACACCTGTCTTCAGAAAGAGAAAAACCATCCCTTCATCCATACCATCCAGTCACTTCTTCTTCCGATGGGTATCGATGCTGAGGTGAAGTCGCAGCAGAACATACTCTAGGTCCGATACTGTAAGAACAGGATCCTGCACGCACCTTTGAATTGAGGATACCAATCCTTCTCTCTTCGCGTCCTCAATCGCTTGGCAAGATTGACCCAGCTCTGCACCCACAGTGGTAGACGCTTGCGCATCCACATCAGAGGAACGATCCTTTTCCTCAGGACCTGTCACCACTACCACCTCTTCCTTCTTGGGGCTTGAACTTTTCTCCTTCTTCTTCGTCTTTCCCACGACGCTTGACTTTGTGCGCATTCTCGAAGAGGCTTTTTCCTCTGCAGAAACCACCGCATTGGATGATGATCCACCCTTCTCAATGATCGCCGGCATCTTCTTCGGCTTTGGAACCATGAGAGTATAAGGATCCTCGCTGGCTGCAGTTTTCCTCTTCTTTTTGACCTTTTTCACCTCTTCCTCAACGGCAACATCCGTCTCCGAAGCTTCAACCACCTCCTTTTCGGCAGGAATATCCTTGTTGGACTCCCTTTCTAGGGACCTCTTTTTGCCCCTTTTGGGATCTCTCTCTTCTTCAACGTTGGCTCGCTCAAACCATATCCTCAGGTCATTGACCCATTCTTCCACCTCCGCCAGCGAAACCTCATACGACTTCACTATTTCGTGAAGTTCCAGCAAGGACAGCATACCAGTGGTCCATGAGCACCATTCTCTATCCATCAGTTCAGCGTCTCCCTTGAACTTCAGGAGTTTGAACACTGGGTCCGCCTCTGCACGAGCCAAATCTGACTTGCCATTGGACAAAAATGAAATCGCCTCCATCAACAGTTCCACCATTTTGGTATCATCGTCATAAACCATGAAATCCTCCTCATTTTCATCGAACCGTTCAGGAGAGATCTCCTTTTCTCCACCTTTTGCACCAGAACTTCTCCTTGGACCATCCCTTGGGGGCGTCCTTGGAGACCTTGGCCTCTGTTCCTCCAGCGGATCACCATGCTCAAAGACACACTTGTCCCCATAACGGCACTTCCCAGACTGAGCAAACTGGATAATTACACCTTACACCAGTTGCATCATGTGAGTACTTACACTCCTTTCCAGAGAAGCAGTGTCTCCCAGCCACATAGTACTTGCACCAATACGATTGCAGCACCACATCATCTTCTGAATGGATGAATTTGCAGTGTTCACCAAGTTTGCAGCGATCTTTTCCCCTGCTGAACCAATAGCAGAAGCCTTTCTTCCTCTTCTCCAAGCGCTCCGCCTCGTACCGGTCCATAGGGCGATTCTGCTCTACATGAACATTGCCACGTACCTGAGAACTGCTCCCTTCACCCAAGGCGCTATCAGTATTTGATGCTTGGAGTACAGCTGGAAAACCTGGCCTTGGTCCTACCACCTTCATGATTGGTTTTCCGCCAGCTCCTGAGCCACGCTGAGACGATCCAAAAACATTGAATATTTTCACGAAGGCCTTTCTAGTGCCGATCTTCTGCACCCTTTTGATTGGATGCTTCATTGCTCCAACCTTGCATCCAGATACATTCAAACGACACAACCTCCTATACCCAGCTCTATATCCCTTTTTCCAAAGAGCCATAAGAATTCTAGAGGCAGTAACATTCGCCACCTCTACCTTTTCCAACTGTCCCTCACTTTCCGGAACAAACCCATCCAACCCATCCATATCTGAAGACCTTTCCATCTTTTTTGACACCACTTCGTCGAGGTAGTCTTCAGAGATCCAGGGTAAGTTCCTCTTAGAGGAAAAATCGTCACCATTGTCTGGTCCTTCACCAGGATACCCCTTTGTGCTGTCAAAGATCTTACCAGTAGTGCGGTCCTGCGTAGAGAAATCCCAGTTGGAAGCAACGCGAGAGTACACTGACCACAAGAACATCCTTGTGCCAGCCAATCTTGACGACCCACTGGATGTCTCCTCTTCTGGAGAAACTTCTGGCGCTTTGCCATCCCTTCCAGTGTCACCAATTGTCTCACCTCCAGTATCTTCAATGGGAATCAGGGATTCATTGTTCCCTTGATCAAGTACCGCATCTTCCTGTCCAAGAATCTCCAGCACCGTTGTTGAAGGATCCACTTCCTCGTCAGCATCGTCGTCCATCCTGTTCCAGAGAACCTCCAATTGATCAGCGCATGTCGCCGCCTGAAGAAACTCCATCAATTGAGCCTTCCCGCGCCGCCAGAGAAATTCCGAATTCACCACTGACCCTTGGCCTCCTAGGGTAAGGAACGGAGCAACCAATTTGGCTACCCTCGCCATAAGTTCGACGTGAACTTCCATGCCTGGACTGCGGCTCCAATCGTAGGCAATTGCCTCCATAGCAGTTCCAAACTTATCAGTATTTCTGAATTCCCCTTCCAGACCAGGAGATAGCAATGCACCCATCACCGAGAGAGGATAATTTCCCACCACCGGCAAGCACGGATTGTCATGGAACGAATGATGCAAATCACCATAATATCCTTGATCTCTCCTTTGAAAAAGGAGTGTCCCAGTCCCTAGCTGGGCATTCAATTCATCCACTTAAACCATTTCAGCACATATCCTCTGTGCTGCAGTCGCTATTGCCGGCCAGATGGTACGATCGGTCAAACCGCGACGCATAACCCAATCAGTTGTTGGCGACTGAATCAGCGTTCGTGGATCATACACCATAACCACCATTGCACCATCATCCATTGACTGATCAGCATCGTCCTCCAGTGCCAGGTTCAAATCCTGTTCACTTGCACCTTCGGATGACATGCTAATAACCAAATTTCGATCCATCTTATTGGACCCCTTCTGACAGTCCCTTTGCCCCACAGGCAACTTGCCGACAGCAACCTTCCAATAAATCCGATTCAGAAGCCCTTTAATAAGCAATTGCTGAGGGTCTTTCTTCACCGGACGAACATCCAATGTCTTCGCACCATCACCACGAAGTTCATTGCTCCCACCTTCTCCTTCTTTTTGGTCAGTCTCCTCGCCAGAAATTTGCACTGCTCCTTCCAGCGCCGTCTCCTGTCCAGCCACTTCTTGCCCAGGAAGAACTTGAGCGCTTTCAGATACATTCACCTGTCCAGCAACACCTTGCCCAGGTAAAACCTCATCCGTGGAGCCCACCGCCAGCGAACCAACCATACCTGAGCCATCCCTTGCTCTTTTTTGAGATTGTTCAGTTCGACGAGAAGGTTGTGGTAGCGAAAAAACTTGAGAAGTCACTTCTTGGCGGGTCTCCCCCCGCGACGCTTTGTCGCGCCCTTCGCCAAGGTGAACCGATTTTTTCTGCCCATCATTGGGGCTTGAAGAACCAGCCATTGGAACATTGCCACACATCGCAGTTCTTTGTGAATCCCTTTCTCGCAAAAAGATTTCCCTCAGGTGTCTCGCGCTATTGGTTTCTTCCTCGCTTGAATCACCTGAGGAATCTGCATAGGAGACCAAAGCTCCCGTTTGATCATCATCATCCACCAAATCTGCCCACGCTCTGCTGAATGGGTACGACAAACCACCACGGGGCTTAACTGGTTCCAGCGGCTTTGGCTTTTCCACCACTTCCGCCGGCTGCACTCGCCGTTGTGAGCGAGAGCGTGGCACCTGTCGCACCTGTTTTTTATCCAGCAAGGGCCTTCCCCTTTTCACAGGGTTTGATCTTGACCGATACGCCTTTGTTGGCGGGTTCACCGGTGGCATTCCAACTCCCACCAATCGCAACCTCTGCACGCACAGCGGGGATCTCTGCGCAAGCGTCCATGCGTCACGGTACTTGCCGGTGTCGAAAATCTCTCGATAAGACCCTCGCGGCATCTCCTTTGTACCAGGACCTTCAGCTTCACGCACCTGAGAAATAGTTCTCACCCCATCTCTTCCAGCTTCTCGGCTTCCAGAAGATTGCTCCATGCGTACCGACGCGTTGGTAGACACAGCCACATCCGGCGACATTGGCCGGTACTGAACACCACCCACCAATTGCAGAATTTTGCAGGCTGTCACCTTGTTAACTCCTTTTTCCACCAAATCCTCCACAAAGATATACTCTTGTAGCTCTTTGACATTGGTGACACCCAGCTTGATCATAACATCACTTACGTGAGGTGTATACACCCACAAGTGGTTGTTGCGAGCCATCCAATGTTCTATTGGCTCTTCAGGACCCTGAAGACGTACCGCGGTAGACTCTGCCACCGAATCCTTTTGTACCTCTCCATCCGTTCCATCCAGTGTATCACCTTCACCGATTTCCTGTGACACATTGGTCATTTGCAGCGCTTTTGGTGCCGAGGATGACGAAGATTCTGCTCCCCCACTTACCGGTGGTTGAAAGGCGTTCCTGTCGGGAATCTCCAATCCTCTTCCCCTTTGAAATGACACATGGTTCGCCAAGTTCACCAGATGCTTCAATTGGGCCAGCCGTTCTTCCTTCGTGAGAGTACTTGCAGCCATATCGCACGCGACATCTCCCTCTGAGGTAGTAGTCGAAGCAGCAATGATGGAACCCTGCTTCCCTTAGGGCCTTCCGAGACGCTTTTTCCCAGGATCTGCCGGGCTCCCAAGTCCCTTCCAAAACCGTCTTTTCATCGTGCGAGTATCTGCAGGAATTTCCATATTTACAACCTTCTCCTTGGTTGTAACACAGACACATCTGCCTCTTTGGCTCGACTGACACCGGTTCACCCTTTGATGCACCTTTACCAAAGTTGTACTTGGCTTTGAAAGCGAAATCCTCCCGCTCCTGCTGTGCCTCGTCCACTGTGCCTTCTTCCGTAGGAGGGTCACCAATGTCCCCATCCTCGTCTCCAGCTTTTTGGCTGTTCTTTGGCTCAGTTGGTCCTCCTCCTGGCCAACCTTCACCATAACGACGATGTTCATAGGAACACTCATCTCCATTGCGACACCTTCCCTGATTGAAAAACTTGCACAGTTTACTGTACCCCAGCGACACAGTTTTTGGCGTCAGGTGAGCTTTCTTGTACTGATCGGGATCCATGTAGGCTTCAATTGGCTTGTTCTCCCTTTTACTCATGGATTCCACTGCACCATCAAGCTTCTGCAAAAATCGCTTGGTGTCCAGCCAAAGCGCGTTCCAAAGTTCATCTTTGCCTTGACTCAGCAACGTTGCCACCGCTTCACCCACAACTGGTCGAGTAAATCTCCTTTTCTTACACGCCAGTTCGAAGAGCGCGTTGTGGTACTGTTTTCGGGAAAAGGTGGATGTCTTTCCCAGGCCTGCACCTTCTGTACCGTCGGGCTTCCAACCATCACTTTGCAAGATGCCATACGCACGCCGAGCTTCCGCATCCAGGAATGCATGGTCTGCAACACACTCCTGTATCTCTTCCATTGTACGACCCAACAGCATCCCAGTGATTTTGCCCACATAGGCCTTATCAGCCTTTCCATCCTCAAGAAGAGCTCTATAGATCTTTTCTCCATAGAGTTGCCTTTCCTCTCGTTCTTCTGAGGATAACTCCTGATCAGCAAACCATTCATCGGATTGCTCTTCCTCCCATTTCCAGTCCCATTGACTGTTAGAATCTTGGTACCATTGACCAGCACACCATGAATCTGTCCACCACGTACTCCAGCCGCTGTCTTTCCATTTGCGCAGCGTCGAAGAAGAGTCCTCCTTGTCCTCTTCCAAAACCAGAAAGGTGTCCAAGATCACGGTACCATCATCTTCCACTCTTTTCACTGTTCCATTGACAGTATCACCAAATTTGAATAGATGTGTGTTCTTCCCTTCTGCAGGAATCAATACATTCACATCACCATGGTCCAAAAAGGCTCCATACCCATTGATGCAGCGCACTAGACCAACGATCTGATCTCCCTCTTGATAGCAATGTTCCCCAGGTGAATCCAAGGCTCCCGCTCGGGGCACTTTCTTTGCATGCTCTTCAGAAACCATCTCTGTATCATCGGCTCCTGAACCATCCTTTGTTTCCACCTTTGGGTCACACTGCTCGTCCTGCTCCTGCACGAGTCCCACAAGATCATCCATCTTGTGCTCCAGGGGCTCAGGACCTTCCTTTTTTCCAGCCAATGGCTTTGCCTCATCTGTTGCAGTTCGCACGGTGTCGACTTCCGGCGAGCTTTCAGACGGCAATACTTCCCCCTTCATGGGAGCGGACCCATCATTGGAGTCTTTTGTCACACCTTCTGCAGCAGGCAAATTTTCTTCCACTGCAGGGCTATTGGATTGCTCATCCGCGGCAGGTACATTTTCTTCCACCGCAGGCTCCTTTGGCTCCATGGTTTCCAAAGGAGAATTGCCACCATCATTGACCACAGCTGCCTCATCGGCTCCGGTGTAGCCCTTGCTATTTCGTTCCTCGCTGCTAACTTCAGGTTGCACCAGTGCGTCCACCTGTGAACCTCCGTCGTCAGCTGCTATGGAGACCTGCGCCCCATTGTTGCAGTCGTCCGCGGAACGTGACACCATATGCACCTCTACCCGTGCCTCTTTCGCACTCCAGGTACTGTCTGGCGCATTGACCCGCGCATCATTGGCGCTCCAGGCCTCATCTTTCAGATCTTCCGTGTCTCCAGCTATTCCAGAAGCTTCTTTTTCTCCCTGAATGGCAAGATTCTTGGCACCAAACGAAGAGACCTCCTCAGTCGTAACGTACAACTTTTTCCCTCCGTCCTCCAAATCTCCAGGATCACCTTCCTGAATGACAGGTACCACATCCACCACTCTCTCTTCTGCAGCCGACACAGTTCCAATCTCCGCATTGGGCATTTTTTCCTCTGGACCCACCGATTCCACCGCTGCCACACCCTCAGAAAGCGCTTCCATTTCTTCCCGATCCAGATGTTCTCCAGCGATGTCTGCTCGGATTCCAGAAATCCCTTCCTCATCAGGAGAACCCGAGGTCGGGGCGTCACCACCAGCCCTAAGACCGCTATCCCTGATAGTAGAGGAAAAATCCTTTTCACCTACACTATTTACACCGCTGTTGACACTTTCCACGCTACCCTGTTGTGCCCTGAAAGACTCAGTAGGCGACGAGGACGAAGTAGTACCCAGTGCTGGCTCATCTTCCACAGGGACAATGCCCATTCCAACACCAGACCCTTCACTGTTTCCAGCCATCCCAGTCTTCTTCGGCAACACCCATTGGGTATCTCCCGTGTCTAAGCAGTAAAGATATTCTCTCCCATCCTCGTGAAAATGGCGTTCCCATGTCTTCCCATCACAGTCGATGATTGGAAGGTCAGCAGCTTGAGACACTTTGCCTCCACCATCAGCGTATAAGTCTTCATCTGACTCTTGCTGTATTCTCGCTGCCTCCAATTCCAGGATTTCTCCTTCACTCATCACCATAGCAACAGGAACGACTCCTTCTGCGTCCCCAACGACGAGGATACTGCTTTTTGTCGCAGCAACAGGCGCAGTTTCTTCCGCTTCACCTGTCAACAGATCACCACTTTCAGCCGCGAAGCTCACTTTGTTGCGAGCTCGCTTGGAAACAGGGATAACATCCCCAACCAGCTCTGTCTGGCACCCTTGCTCCACCATCTTTGACGTAGAGGAGCTTATTGTTGGCGCTCCCGTTGATTCAGCAGGTCCCGCAGCTCGAAGACAAAGCCCATGTTTACTCAGAAGGCGCAGCAAAACTGCTTCCATCTGGTCTTCCAGTCCTTCCACCACCGGCTTCTCTCCGCCACGCATACCACCAGCATCAACCAGAGCTTCCACATTGGGAACAACTTTTTTCACCCGTTGCAGACCTTTTGACACCACCTTCACCTTGATCGCCCACATTGGAGCTCGATGATGCCGTACCAGTCCGTAACCAGTTGGTCGCCATGGCTTCAACTATCACCCTAAAGCCGAAACACAGACCGCAGGGAACCTAATTTGGGCTCATAACCTACGGGGGCAACCGAAAGGGAGAGGAAACCAACCCCAACAGTCGCCAAAGATTTCACCCTGAACCAACCAGCAAACAACAGGAACTCAAAACTTCTTTTTGCTACCAGGCGCATGGCCCAGTCTTGAGCCATGTAGATCAGCAGGTACATTGACCCTTCAACTTTCAACACCAACTCCTTTCTACAATACCAACTGCAGCTCCGCACCCTAAACCCTAAAGCCTAGCCCCCAAACCGTAAACCCTAAAGCCTAGACCCCAAACCCTAAACACCTATGGTCAGAGAGCCGAAAACAAAGAACCCTTTGAACAAAACTTCCACCCTCTACCCGGAACGTAGCTTTTGAGGGCTGAGGCTCTCAGGGTTTCGCAGGCTTTGGGTTTAGGGTTCAGGATTTAGGATTTAGGCTTAGGGCTTAGGGTTTAGGGTGGTCTGCGGAGTCTACGGTAAGGTTTAGGCCTTAGGGGTCTGGGATATCGGAAATAGGATACGGCCGTCGGGTTTCTTTGGTTTCACAGTCAAGGCACCCTTGCTGCCCTCAACCCGAAACCCTTGTAGGGGCAGGTTCATCAGCAACGCCACCGCACATCAGCAAGTGCGATATGCTTCTCGGACACTTGGCTTCTTAGAGGCAAAACCCTCAAACCTCAACCTGGGCACCCTAAACCTGAAAAGCCCTTGAGCCAAAGCCTGGGGAAGGATTTAGGACATCCGAACTCACAACCCTAAACCCTGAACTCTACCTAGACCCGAACCCTGAACCCGAAACCCGAAACCCTAACCCTAAACCCCAGACCCTAAACCCTAAAAACTAAACCCCAAACCCTAAACCTCCAAAATGCCCTTAGAGCTGCCAGGCGGCCATCCTCGATCTTGTTCAGGATCATCCGCGCGACTTTGATGAAGACATCCTCCACCTTCGTTGGGTTTAGGGTTTAGGGCTTAGGGCTTAGGGTTTAGGGTTTAGGGTTAAGGTTTAGGGTGTAGGGTGTAGGGTGTAGGGTTTAGGGTTCAGGGTATAGGGTTTAGGGTTAGCGTTTAGGGTTTCGGGTTCAGGGTTTAGGGCTTAGGGTTGAGGGTTTAGGGTTGAGGGTTTAGGGCAACACATCCTCCACCTCTTTGTGGCTTTACCCAGACCCCTTGGAGGATCCAAAAGTAGAACCCCCAAATAGTACCCTATACTTCTATTGGGTCATTCTTAGGAAACCTTGTGGGGATCTACTTTTTGGGGCTTTGGGGATCTGGGTTTTAGGGTTTAGTGCAAGGGGCTTACGGTGGCCCGTAAGGCCATAAGGGTTCCGTTTTGGTTCCGGAGAGGCTGAGGGAAATCTTCCAGACTTGTGCTGCAAGTGCTTGAGCCTCCGCGGTCAGAGAAGCCCTTCAGTTGCAAACCGCAAGGTTCAAGGTGTAGAGTGCAGGTTTTGTAGAGGGCTTGGGGTTAAAAGGTTCAGGGCTTAGGGATCAGGGTTCGAGGTTCAGGGTTCAGGGTTGGTGTTTGGTTCCGCGTTGCCTTCGGCAGCCGTGACAAAAAATGTCAAGCTCATGAAACTTCCGCGCACCCCGCCAGGTTCGCTTACAACATCTCTGCAAACCCTAAACCCTAAACCCTAAACCCTAAACCCTAAACCCTAAACCCCTAATTTGGAAAAAACCCATAGGACAGGCTGGGGAGCCGACCCCCTCGCCAGTGAGCGCGCTGGTCTCGAGGAAGAGAATATCTGGGAGGCCGGGCTGAAGGACCCCAAAGCCTAAACCCTAAACCCTAAACCCTAAACCCTAAACCCTAAACCCTAAACCCTAAACCCTAAACCCTAAACCCTAAACCCTAAACCCTAAACCCTAAACCCTAAACCCTAAACCCTAAACCCTACACCCTAACCCTAAGCCCTAAACCCTCAAGGAGGCCTTGGCCAAGTTCCTCATAGAAGCATGGGGTGCGAACTTTGGGAGCCGTGGAGCCTTTCTGCTTTAGGGTTCGAGGGTTTAAGGTTGGGGGAGGTTGAGTTGCTAACGTTTCGGGGCTGAGGGTGTGCGGTTGAGGGGTATTCTTCTTAAAGGACCCCAAGCCCTAAACCCCAAATCCTAAACCCCAAACCCTAAACCCCAAATCCGAAACCCTAAACCCCTAATCCTAAACCCCAAACCCTAAACCCTAAACCCCAAACCCGTTTAAGACTGTGACTTGGGGAAACTCAAGGCGAGGGAATGCCAGGGCAGCAGATGGCCCTTCAGAGCTCGGGTTTAGGGTTTAGGGTTTAGGGTTTAGGGTTTAGGGTTTAGGGTTTAGGGTTTAGGGTTTGGGGCATGAAGTTTCCGAACCAAGACCCCTGCGGCTTGAACGGCCGAGTTTAGGGCTCAGGGTTTGGGGTTTAGGGTTTAGGGTTCAGGGTACCCAAAAACCTAAACCTTAAAGCCGGAACCCTAAACCCCAAACCCTAAGCTCTAAACCTCAAACCCTAAACCCATGCTAAGACTGGAGCCGTTCTCTTGCGCGCACCGGCTGGCCTCAAGGAAGGTCACCTCCTTGGGAGACATGCGAGGTCAGGTCTCAGTGGGTTTAGGATTTGGGTGTTCAGTACTGCCCTCGACCCTGAACCCTAAACCCTAAACCCTAAACCCTAAACCCTAAACCCTAAACCCTAAACCCTAAACCCTAAACCCTAAACCCTGACCCTAAACCCTAAACCCCAAACCCTAAACCCCAAGCCCTAAACCCCGAAGCCCCAAAGCCTGCAAGCCCTAAGAGCCCCCCTCGAGATCCGCGCGCGCTTCTCCTTGAGGTCGACTTTGTTCCCTGGCGCATGGTGGGAGCCACACGGGTTTCAGGGCTTGGGTTTAGGGTTTAGGGTTTAGGGTTTAGGGTTTAGGGTTTAGGGTTTAGGGTTTAGGGTTTAGGGTTTAGGGTTTAGGGTTTAGGGTTTAGGTTTAGGGTTTAGGGTTTAGGGTTTAGGGTTTAGGGTAGGGTTTAGGGTTTAGGGTTTAGGGTTTAGGGTTCAAGGTGTTGTTAGCGAGCGTCGTGGGCCCTACAGATTGACTTTGACCGGCCCACTCCCATGCGCGCGTCGCGTGGTAACCAAGCCACTCGGCGTACAGTATTTTGAGGTTTTGGTCCTAAAGTCTGGCTTCAGGGTTGGGGGCTTTCGGGTTTAGGCTTTGGAGCTTTAGCGTTTAGCTCTGTCGGGTTGAGGGTTCATGGGTGCTTTTGTATAAGGGGTGGATTAAAGAACTCTTGGTGTTTGAACTTCTTGTTTTTTTTTTGCGGGGTGGGGTGGGTCAGGGGGGCTCTGGGGTGGAAAGCTCTGGGGGCTCTAGAAGATTTACAGCAAGGGGTTTTCAGACAGGACTAAAGGTGCCTGGTGCTTCGGGATAGGCCCAAAACCCGAACCCATTTGCTTAATGATGGGTAGTTCTCAACATGAGGGTCCCCAAACCCTAAAGCCTAAACCCTAAAACCCTAAAACCCTAAAACCCTAAACCCTAAACCTTTTTAGGGTCCCTAATGTAAGGGTGCCGTACTCCAGCGGCCCCCAAGGGTTGACGCCTACGGTAATGATGGAGATGTCGGCTCTGGCCAGGGTCCTGGCGAGAAAAAGCGAGGCTTGGGGTTTAAGGTTTACAGGTTTGGGGTTTAGGGTTTAGGGTTTAGGGTTTAGGGTTTTGGGTTTAGGGTTTAGGGTTTAGGGTTTAGGGGGTTCGGGGTTTCGGGGAAATTGGGGGCTTGGTGGCTACTTGGGGTTCAAGTTTTTGAGGTTTTAGGACCCTAGCTCACCCATAAGCCCTGCCCCCTAAATCCCGACTGAGGACCCAAAGTAGAACTACGCCTGAGCCTCGTAAGCGGCTCTGTGTAAGGTCTGAAGTTTCTCAACTTCAAAAACCCCTGAATCCAAACTGAAATCTGTGCACCCTGGACCCTGAACCTGGAACTCCGATCTCGGAGGCCAAAACCCTTCTGAACCCTCGCTCGCGGCCCGATACCCACACAGCCGCGGCGGCGTCTGCATCGAGTTTACATTGGTGAGGGTATAGATTGGCCAGCCTGGGCCTTTCGCGCTCCTCCGAAAGCAACACAAAAGAACTGTACATCCAGCCCGACAGCCCTAGAAGCCCGCAAACCCAACTGCCTGAAGAGAACAGACCCCCGACCCCTCAACCCGCCCCGAATCTTCAACCCCAGACCCTAAACCCTCAACCCTGAACCCAACCCTAAAACCCTAAACCCTCAAAGCGTCCTGGCATCAGCGAGCCAGTTCACCAGATGATTGTAGGAGTCGCCTTGAGGCCACTCTAGGTCGAGCCACACGATTGAAGGTTTAGGGAGTTCAGGCAGTTCAGGGAGTTTAGGCAGTTCAGGGCATATAACATTGTCCCTAAACCCTAAACCCTAAACCCTACACCCTAAGGCCCTAAACCCCAAATACTTTTGAAACACCGCTTAGTCTTGAGGCAAAAGGCCTGCCTGGCTGCTGGCATCAGAGCTTCGTGGCAAAGCCGCAAGCAATACTTGGCTGCACTTAGGAGTCTAGCTATAAATTAGATTGTTAGCTGCCTTATTAAGAAACCCCAATAAACCCCAAAAAGGCTAAGGATCTAAAGTTACCGTACACGCACCACAAAGAATAAACCCCTCAACTTCAAACCCCAAACCTTTGGATGTTCCCCCTCATACTAACAGCCCTGTAGAGGGATTCTAGTACCCCCCCTATGATAATCTCCATTAAGGACTGTTAGGAAGAGGTTCATCCCAACCCAAACCCCAAATCCGTGTCCACTTTCGGGAATCCGATTATAAGACCCCGGCGGTTCGTGATGTCGTAGACAATGAGCGCGCCGGCAGCCTCGAAAACCCCTAAGCTCTAAACCCCAAAGCCTAGATCCGAAACTTCAAACCCCATAGAGTTTAGGGTTTAGGGTTTAGGGTTTAGGGTTTAGGGTTTAGGGTTTAGGCTGCTCAGGGCCGTTGAGCTCGATGAGGGTTTTCGGGGTCGTCATGTGGGGCAGCCGGAGATTGCAGGATTTGTTGACGACTTTGCGGCGTATATGAGGTTTGGTTTTATTGCTAGTCCCCCCAGAACGACCTCCCATATGTACAATTACCAACATCAAACAGGAGCCCATCCACAATCTATGATCTTAGAGAACCCAGAAGGACCCCGCGATTTAAGTCAACCCCCCTCTGCCACGCCCTTAACCCTAAACCCTAAACCCTAAACCCTAAACCCTAAACCCTAAACCCTAAACCCTAAACCCTAAACCCTAAACCCTAAACCCTAAACCCTAAACCCTAAACCCTAAACCCTAAACCCTAAACCCTAAACCCCTGCCTTCTTGACAACACTTTTGCCCCCCTTGTGCCCACTGATTGCGAGGGTAGGGTGTGGAGCTTGGGGCTCCTGGCTAAGGCACCCAAGCATCCCGGAACCCTAAACCCTAAACCCTAAACCCTAAACCCGAAACCCTAAACCCTAAACCCTAAACCCCGATCTGCAAAAGACCAACATAGCCCACCCATAAGCACAAATCTGGCTCCCTGAGCTCCCGTCTCCCCGGTAGTAGCTCCGGGTCACGGATCGGTAGCGCTCCTGGGATTGATGGCGCTTGGGTTTAGGGTTTAGGGTTTAGGGTTTAGGGTTTAGGGCTTAGGGCTTAGGGTTTAGGGTAGGCTTTTGCTAGAACTTAAGACCCAGCCGAAATCCCGAATCCTAAGCCCTGAAGCCGAAATCCTCTAATCTAGGGTTTAGGGTTTAGGGTTTTGGGTTTAGGGTTTAGGGTTTAGGGTTTAGGGTTTAGGGTTTCGGGACTAGGGCCTCCCTGAACCCCTGCAGTGCCTTAGCTGGTTCTGGGCCTCCCTGTTGCCTTGAGGGTTGTTTGGGGCGGTGGGGGGGTTTTCAGGGCAGTCTAGGGGGTTTAGGGTTTAGGGTTTAGGGTTTAGGGTTTAGGGTTTAGGGTTTAGGGTTTAGGGTTTAGGGTTTAGGGTTTAGGGTTTAGGGTTTAGGGTTTAGGGTTTAGGGTTTAGGGTTTAGGGTTTAGGGTTTAGGGTTTAGGGTTTAGGGTTTAGGGTTTAGGTTTAGGGTTTAGGGTTTAGGGTTTAGGGTTTAGGGTTTAGGGTTTAGGGTTTAGGGTTTAGGGTTTAGGGTTTAGGGTTTAGGGTTTAGGGTTTAGGGTTTAGGGTTTAGGGTTTAGGGTTTAGGGTTTAGGGTTTAGGTGCTGACGAGCAGCAGGTTGGAATGGGGTGTCAGCAGATTGCGAGGCGGCCATGGTGTCGAATTTCGGACTCTTTTTCACATTCAAAGCGGCGAACAACATGTCTCTGCGATCGTCTGCTTGTGCTCTGCACATGCTTTGTTGGATAGTGCGAATGATCTCTGCTTTACATGTTGATCATGCGCCTCCTGACGTGATATGACATGGTGGCTCTCTGGCCACAACGCTTTGGCCTGTTTTTGGGCCATGTCCTGCACAAGTCGGCGACAAAGGGTCCTGGACGAGGTCGGGTGCAATCAACACTCCTCCTTGGTTGGCCTCTTGATTTTTCAAAGCCAACCATCTATACATTTCATCCTGACCGAGTCTGCCGAAGTGACCTGCCGCGGTTCTCGCGACATACTCTGCACATTTGCTTGTCGTGGATCCTGTTGGCATTCCTCAGCCCCCAGCAATCTGGAAACACATGGACATGGTCTCCGCCGTCGGTGACGTAGTAAGGGCCTGAGTAGTACTCCGGCACAGGTACCTCCACTTCACGAATCTGGATCTGCACTTCCGGAGGCCTCATTGGAATGAATGCCGGAGTCACCTGAACACCAACTTCTCTTGTCGTCGTAGTCGAAGGCTGCTCTAGGGGCGATTCATCAAGCCGCAGCATTTGTTGCTTCAGCTCCAGTTCCACAGCCTTTTGTAATCGTCGCAAACGCCTGGCTCTTCGTGTCGTGCCGGTGTCATCAGTGATGCGATACCAAATCCACCACAAGCTTTCCCAAACAGCAACCAGCACAACGCCCACCAACATCACGACGATATACAGCTCAATTGAGCCATCCATTTGCAGAGGCATCTTTTCTGCAGGAGGTGTCGCCCGAACAGTTTGCACCATCATCATCATGACCATGGCCCGTGCAAGCGAAAGTTTGGCAGCTTTTATCGACATATCAACAACGCCCCACAAGCTGACCAATTCCTGCAACCTCTGTCTTGGAAAGGATTTTGTTAATAGGTCTGCCAACTGCAAACTTCCAGGAACAAATTGGACTTCGACCAATCCACGCTCTATTTGTTCTGTCAGGAATGCAGCCCGTATACGTAGGTGTCGTGTTCTCCATCCACCCCCCGCGGACGTCGCTGGATTTGCCAACGACACAGCAGCCTGGTTATCCACCAGTATGGTGGTTTTGGCCGGGATGTTGCCAAACTGCTCCAGGATTGCACGCATAGACAAACACATGGTAAGTGTCTCCAGGGCAGCTATCAGCTCACATTCCGCTGTGCTTAGGCTCACGAATGGTTGCCTGCACGATCTCCAAGAGATTGGAACATTCATCCAGGTGGTAAGAAGCCCCGAATGGGATTTGTCCCCAGTGGGAGCGAACGAGCTGTCACTCCACCCTTTGACTGCTTCTCCTTGAGGAAAGATTTCGAGGGCATAGTCGGCAGTCCTCTGCAAATACGACAATATTCGCATCCCCACTTCCACACATCTTGGCGCTGCCCTTGTGAGCAAAGACCCCATTGCAGCAATTGGATACGACAGATCCGGTCTGCTACGCTGTGAAAGCCACAGCAACTCCCCACACAACCTCTGAGCTTGCTTGATGTCATCGGGGGTTCCAGGGTCTTCTCCTTCCTCTGCCTGCGAAGATAGAAGCTCACGATTGCAGGGAATCGGGGATCTTGCCGGGGATATTGTGGAGACGAAGCAGCTCTGCAACATAGGGCCGTTGATGTATATAGTACCGATCTCCTTCCAGATTGGTCTCAATCTCACAACCCAGAAAACGAACCCCTTTTTCTGCAGAAACCACCTCCAAAGTTGATGTCTTCCATGTTCTGCTTATCGTGGCGGCGGTGGACATCATCAACGACAGCGGGCCACAAATCAGCAGGTCGTCGACATAGATCAGGACGGCTCCTTCGGGGTGGTCGAATACCGAGGTTCCTGCCTCGTATAGGAACCAAAGATTTGGCTCTGCCTCGCCCTGCTTCAGCATCCACCTCCTATTGCCATCCTCAATCTCCATCGCCTTCATAGTTTGATCTCGAAAGTTCGCCCACAACTTGGGCGATTGCCTCAACCCATACATTCCATGGGTCAGAAGCCATCGCTCCGATGCCTCCGCCAGGCCCATCTGCACCAGGATTGTTGGTGGTGTGATGACGTAGAGGATCTCGTCAGGGCCCTCTGGCATAGGAGTGAGCATGAATGCTCCGGTGATATCCAGGGTGGCGGCAAGCCATCGCTTGTAGGCGGAGAAAGTGAGGGTGCTTCTCAAGCTCTCTGCTGCTGCTCCTGAAGCGAACACGTCTTGTTGAGCATCTTCAGCAAAGTTTCCGCAGCACACAATGCGAGCCTTCCGCTTGCACCATTTCTCCTCTTCTTCCGCCTCCTCGGCTACCACACCTGGTGGCTTCAGGGTGTAGACCATCTTCGCGGGCAGGTACTGGACATTGTGGTGGCGCTCCAAGTCCTTGGCTTGCTGGGTGGTAATGCGACGGAAACCCTTGTCCACCACACCAATCTCCTTCTTGATGGATTTCTTCCATTTTGGAACGTTCTGCCGAACATCGGCAGGACTCACGTTGTGGGTGTGTCGCAAAGGTTCCCTTAGGCCTGCAATAAGCTTCTCGATGTCCTTCGTGTACTCGGGCTCCAGCTTTGCCAATCTCGGGAACGCTTCCCCAGCAGACCATTCCTCCATATTCTCGGCCATAGCATCCTGCACCTCCACGTAGTCCACCTCCTGATCCACATGTCCTCCATATATTCGCTGGAGGTATGGAAGCTCCCTTCCAGGTTCTTCAGAGCTTCCCACAAGAAGCAGCCGGTGCTCCTCCTGTTCCCTGTGCTCAGGGTCATGGATGTTTCTCTCATCATCCGCATACACTTCCCATTCGCCCACATATACACTTCCCATTCGCCCACATATTCTGCACCATCACACATAGCCTCGACATCCTCCTGCACATCCCCTGCTTCTTGAGCTCGACTCCAAGAAACGCACTCCGGACTCGAAGAGGACGCCTCCAACACGGGTGTGGTTTCCCGTGCCAGGCCAATCTGCTTCACAAAGCAAAGTTCATCAAGACCGCCGTCAAGTAAACCCATTCCATCGACAGGAAAACCACAGTGCTTCAAGTAGGCGACATCCGGGCGGGCCAACCTTGAAATCCCGGCTGGGGTGTAAGCGGATAGAACCCATCGAGGTCCTTCATCACGAACATAAGCATGTTTTGAGCGAGGCGAGAATTCCACTGGCCGGTTCTTGATGTCGACAATCCTTTCCAGCTCAGTACCACCATCGGGTCGTTCATGTAGATGTGGAATCACTTCTCCGCCTCCTCGATGTGGATGCGACTCAACATCGCCTTCCACCCATAGACCAGCACTCGGGGTCTCATCTAGTTCCATGACATAGTTCATCGACCCTTTCTGGTTGTGCTTGTCCTTGTGGACCGGGGCTTCGTTCAAGCGATGCAGCGCCAGCGCTGCCCAAGTCGGATCGGTTCCCGGCATGGTCTCGACGATCCGCTTCTTCATGTAGTGGTTGAGGAAGTAGGTGGTGTAGGGCAAACATCTTCCATTCATAGTGATGCCATAAGCCCCTCCTTGGACATAGGCACCCAGTATCATTCCTGCACCAGTTGTTGAGCGAGGAGCACGAAGGTTGCCCTTGAAGTCGTCCATCGCCTGCAAAACAATCCGACATGCTGCAGCTGTGTAGGACCCTTCTTCCACCAACTCCTTTGACACCTTTTCCACTGCTTCAGCATCTGCAGCACGAATCGTTTTCACACTCGGATTCATCGAACTCAACGGGGCCTGCAAGGAAATTCGTGCTTGTAGTTCATCACGATCATCCATAGAATTGGCAAAGGTCGTAAACTCCTTGTCGTGCACTTGCATCATGCGTAGTTCCACACCTGCAGTTTTCCCCTTCGTTCGGTACATAGGCGGAGCGTACGAGACTGGAGGTCCTTTTGGTGGAGGTGGTAGTGGTGGTTCCTCGGGGACGACCACCGGCTCAGGGACCTTGGGCGCTTCACACTTATCCTCTGGCTCGACAACGATTGTGGGGGCCACCTCGTCCAAGGAAGGTGGCTCTCTAGCCACTCGCACATGTGTCGTCTGAATGAAGGTTCCGGTGCTCTTCAAGATCACATGGCCTCCCCGAACATCCGTCGACGGTCCCAAGTATTTTCCTTGTAGCCAATGAGGACCCAAATCTTCCACATCACCAGTCTTGTACTTCTTGATCTTCACGTACACTTTCGCCCCATAAGCCACCACCATCGGTTGCATAATCCCCAGCTTTTCACATCGCTGCTGCACTGCAGCTGTTTGGATGGCAGTAGGCCAATGTTCTCTTCCGAGACGAGCTGCATCAAGTAGGATCCTGGCCTTCCGCTTCAGGTACTTCACTCCAGCTTCGGCCACTCCATTCTCCGCCGGCTCCGAACCAGTGGAAGTTGTAGGCAGCATCCCTTGCGAAAGCACCCAATGCCGAACCAGGTTTCCACGAAGTTCACCTCCTCTATCGGCATGTATACGAACAATCGGGTATCCGAGCGCCTTTATGTCCACTACCATTTGCTGAATCGCTGGCAATGTCGAAGCTGCCTTTTTGTTTCGTACAGGCACGCAGAAGTAGAGGGTCTCGGTCTCCAAGGGTTCTTTGAAACTTGCCTTGAGCTTCTTCCACTCCTCCTGGTCCTTTCGAACCTGTTCCGGTGTAGGCATTTCTGACTCCTCCTCTTCCGGCGCTTCCTCCACTTCATCCTCCGAGAGCTCCTCCTCGTCTTCAAGGTCCGGAGGGATTGGGTGACCTCGTACTGCTTCATGCACAGGTCCATCTTCTTTCGGAATTCGGAACGCCCCAACCACAAAGTATTTGAAGAACTTTCCATCTGGTGATCTGCCATGCCCTTTCAACGGCCCAGCAACATCCACGCTCAAGACATATCCTGAGGGATGTAGGGTGGATTTGTGCCTCCGGCCAGTCGCTGCGTTTCTCACGCATACAGCACAATCCCTCCTAAAGGGCTGGTGGTTCCTCATAACATGCAACCGCCAGGCTGCATCTGTCGAAAGCATGGCAAGCCTCAGACGCCCAGTACCATCACCACGAACGATGCCCATGATCCCGGCGACGATTTCCACACTCTGATCTTCTTGGACCATAGGATCCAGGATGCCCACTTCATCCAGATATGCCTTTGCACATCCATCATCAATCCACATGATGCCGGGCTTCTCCGCTGTGGTAAATCTCCTCCTCTCCACCAGGAACTTCGGGACCATGCTTCCCTTGAAGTAGTGCCTTGCTGTCGACAAGGCATGGAGCAGATGGACTTGGCTGCGATGACGCTCATAAGCCTCGAACTCCGTAGGCGTGGCTGCCAGGTCCTTTGACAAGACCGCTCCAACACGACCTTGCATAGCGCCCCATAGCAGCACCTCCCATGCCTCTCGAAAGTCGCTATGTTGGAACCAAGCACCCAAGTTCACATAGACGGTGTCAGTCAACCGCCCCAACTGCAGCAAACCATCAGCTCGCCTTTCGTATCCCGGTGGATCCCATCGAATGACCCAAGTAGCCGCTCTCATAAGTCTTTTCCTCGACCTCCTATTGAGCTTCAGCTTCTTCATGAGCTCCCAGATCCCCTCTTTGGGCTGTCGCAAGATCATCTCCTCCATCAAGAAGTCCTTGTGTTTCAGGAACGAGGCACGAAGCACCGCCTCCCTTCCGACAGTAACCTCCGCACTGGTAACATAATCCAGCAAGTAGGACCACCAGGTGCCCTCAGCGCTCTGAAGCACCCGCATTGACTCCAGAGTGGCCTGCTCAAGACCGGGCAGATTTTTCTGTTCCAGCAAATCAATCAGGGCCTGGGCTGTGGTCTCCTCCAATTCAGGGCATCCATTGCGTACTCGAAGAGGTAGGACGTCACCTTCTTCACCATGAAGCTCACACCTTTCCGGCGTCCAGTGGAGACGATAACCCAAGGTGTCGATCACCTTTCCCAATGGCACGATCATCTGCGACACCTCCTCTTTGCACAGAAGTGTCCCGCTGGAGTTCTGCTTCATCATTGTAGCAGAGTCGCCCGCCAGGAGGACATTGACATTTTCCGATCGATGCCATTCATTGTCATCACGAGGAGGACGTAGTGCATGGGTGGCACCCGAATCCATAAGCGCCATCTTTGACCGAGGTGACTCATTGCCGCCACCTACCTTCGTTCCCATCACCGCCGCCATCAAAGGCCTCAAGTACGGGGAATCCGCCACCTCCCGAAGCACTTTCATCATCTTCATCACAACCTCTGGAACCTCCTTGAAGTCCACCCTTCTGGTAGGCGAAGATGTAGTCGAAGAGGAATCATCTCGATTGTCCCCTTTCCCTTCCCCCTTCTTTCCACCCTTGAACGCACCGCCTCCAGGAGCCTTGCAATCTTTCACCTTGTGACCAATAGCTCCACATGCCAAACACCTCCTTGATCTTTCGGACTTCTCCAAGGCTGACCACGTGTGAGGGAACTTGCATGTGTTTCCCCTCCGACACCCCTTTTCTCCAGTGAAGAACTTGCACAAGGTGTTCTTGGGAGTGGGCTGATTGTACGGTGCATTCGAGGATGTAGCCTCCGAAGTCGTCATGGCTCGAAGCTTAGGGTTGGTGGCCTCGGGGTTCCTTTGGGCTGCCCCAATCCTCGCTTGCTGTTCCATCTCGGCCTGCAGGTGCTGGAAGAACGAAGTTATTGATGTGGTAGTCGGGCACACATCCACCTGCAAGTTGCTTCGGATCAAGCTAACCCGGAAAGAGAGCTCGGCATCGCCCTTCACCACCTGAGCAGTGATCTTGTCCAGCCCCTGCAACAGGACCGACGCATCCGGCTCAGCAATGCCTATGGCAGCAGCACGGCGCCGCCACAAAGCCCATTTTCGAAGGGCATCCACCGCTTCCAAGGCAGTTGTGCATCCATCAGGATGCTCCAAGTTTGTCAGCACCAGGTTCTTCTCCTGCCTGTTGCCTGGCTGGTAGGTGGCAAACAACTTGCAAAGCAAACCCACGGTGTGCACATCGCCCATCGCAATGGCCTCCTCCCGAACATTCGATGGAATGGCTCCCAAATCGCCGTTGCGCGCCTTTCCACTCGACTCCATTCGGGCTTGCTTACAGCGGTTGCTGCCGGCTTCAGCTTAATCTTCTCCAAGGGCGTCGAAGCCGAGAAGCGGCTGTACCATTCAGTCACATCTTGCAAGGTTGTCATCCACCACTGGCTCGAACTATCGCTCAGGTCCTCCATGATGGGTGTGATGTGCGTGATCCAGTTCAGCAAGTCGATACTTCCCGTGCTTGGTGTGTATGGTGGTAGGTCAGGTAGAGCTGATATTCCAGGCTTCACGGTTTCGGGTTTTTCACCCCGAGCGCCTTGAGATTGCTGTTGTTGTAGGAGCGACTCTATACCCCTGGCCATCGCAGTCAAGACTTGCTCATTGCCTGGCGTTGACGAAGATTGACCTCCTCCTGCACGTAGAGGTGGATGTTGTCGTGGACCAGATTCAGCCCTTTCTGCTCTAGGCTGGTGACCGATTCCAAAGAGGCTCTGCAAAAAACCCTTAGCTCCACGCTCGGGTTCCAACGATGCCGACCTCGGTTGCTCTGTACACCCAGCTCTAACGCTGGGACCAGGTAACGACGACGGATCAGGTGCAGATTGACCTCGTGGAACTGCTGGCTGAGCCAATCCAAAATCTATATATGGACCTCCCGCCGGCGCTCCGGTTGCTATGCCTGGACCACTAGTTCCAACCTCCATTTCAGTGCGAGGAGCAAGGAGGGACGGTCACTCTTGGTAACGACGACGGATCAGGTGCAGATTGACCTCGTGGAACTGCTCGTTGAGCCTCCCCTTCCTTTTCCGCCACCATCGCCTCCACTTCTCGGAGTTGATCCCGCAGTCGTTGCGACTCCAGCATTGCCTCCTCGGCCTTTTTTCTCTCCTCAGCAATGCGTTCCATCACACCACCATACATGTCGCCCATCGCGACTTCCAGTTGCCGAGATACCTCCGCTTGCACCAACTCCTGAGGAACACCTCCAGAGCCACTCGAAGGTGGCGTCACGGGTCGATCGGGGCTGCGAGCGGTCTCTCCAACCCATCCACCACTTTGCAGCGCCGTTCGTGGTCTCAGCCACGGATTCTCTGCAATTTGTCTTCCCGGACTCCATGCAGTGTGAACTTCCACCCTCCGCTGCTGGAAGAAGTCTCCAAGTCGGGCAAACCAATGAGCTGCTCGGCCAGCTCGTGTACTTTCCACTGTCTGACGATTCTCCTGCTCAGACACAGGAGACTGCAGTGGTGAGGGATAAAGATGCCATTGTCCCTCCATATCCACCATAGGGCCAGCTCCAGTAGCTACATGCTGTTCCATTCTCATGATGTTATCAGCTGCTCCACCACCAGAACTCGAACCCTGTGGAAAACCCGGCCCACCTCTATATCCAATGGTTGACTCAGTCCCAGCATCCATGCTTGCACCATATCCAGGGGCTACGCCAGGCCCAGAATTCGCAAGCACTGATGCATTCGCAGGCACTGACATGTTCTCAGGCACTGATGTATTCGCAGGCACTGAGTGACTCACAGGCGCTGATGCATCCACAGGCACTGATTGCTCCACGGGTACAGCCCCTAGACTCACAGGCACTGACAAACCCGCATGCACTGATTGCTCCATGGGTACAGCCCCTGAACTCACATGCACTGATGAATCCAGCACGCCATGCCCTGCAGATGTCACTGGCACTG
Organism: Symbiodinium natans; assembly: GCA_905221605.1. Classification (NCBI taxonomy): domain Eukaryota; class Dinophyceae; order Suessiales; family Symbiodiniaceae; genus Symbiodinium; species Symbiodinium natans. The sequence goes on along the minus strand of CAJNDS010000549.1, from coordinate 30,871 downwards.
AACCATAACCATTGACTATTGGTGCACCACCATCCAACCTCTGCTCGTGTATTCGACCATACTGAGGTCCTTGTCGATCTTCTCCGGGGAGCCGCAGGCTTGGGCTCATAACCTGCTGACGAGCAGCAGGTTGGAATGGGGTGTCAGCAGATTGCGAGGCGGCCATGGTGTCGAATTTCGGACTCTTTTTCACATTCAAAGCGGCGAACAACATGTCTCTGCGATCGTCTGCTTGTGCTCTGCACATGCTTTGTTGGATAGTGCGAATGATCTCTGCTTTACATGTTGATCATGCACCTCCTGACGTGATATGACATGGTGGCTCTCTGGCCACAACGCTTTGGCCTGTTTTTGGGCCATGTCCTGCACAAGTCGGCGACAAAGGGTCCTGGACGAGGTCGGGTGCAATCAACATTAGGGTTTAGGGTTTAGGGTTTAGGGTTTAGGGTTTAGGGTTTAGTGTTTAGGGTTTAGGGTTTAGGGTTTAGGGTTTAGGGTTTAGGGTTTAGGGTGTTAGAGGGCGTAGCCTTCATCAGAAGGGTCTTATAGGAAGCACGAAGGAAGTTGGCGCTCCCGGGCTTTCGGTTTATGGAGCTACCGCCAAGTGCTGCAAGCCTGCCAACCCCGGCCCTATCCCTTAAACCCTAAACCCTGAACCCGAAACTCCAAACCCTAAACCCTACACCCTACACCCTAAACCCCAAACCTAAACCCTAAACCCCAAACCCTAAACCCTGAAAGGCCTTATAAGCCCTCAATTATGGGGTGCGGGCCTGGCCCGCGGTGTCCCAAATTTGGAGCTTGATGTTTCGACCTGCCCGCTGGACGCTACCTTAGACCCCCAAAAGTCCTTTGACTTGGGTTTAGGGTTATAGGGGTTAGGGGTTAGGGGTTAGGGGTTAGGGGTTAGGGTTTAGGGTTTAGGGTTTAGGGTTTAGGGTTTAGGGTTTAGGGTTTAGGGTTTAGGGTTTAGGGTTTAGGGTTTAGGGTTTAGGGTTTAGGGTTTAGGGTTTAGGGTTTAGGGTTTAGGGTTTAGGGTTTAGGGTTTAGGGCTGAGAGTTTAGGGTCTAGGGTTCAGGGTTTAGGCTTCAGGCTTTAGTGTTTCGAGAGCCCCTCCTTCTATGTACCTGAAGGAATCGATCATTTAAGTGCTAGTACCTGTTTAAGGGTTACAATGAATTTTGTTCCTTGTCCTAGCAAAGGAGGCTCTCAAGCCTCAAATCTAAACCCTTAACCCCTCCCAAAATCCCACACTGGGCCCAAAGCCTGAAATGTGATCCCCTTGTCAAATCATCAAAGTTTCCTCCCTTAGGGTTTAGGGTTTGGGGTTTAGTGCTCAGGGGCGCGCCTCCCACCGTGATGATCTTGGAGCCAAACCTGCCAGAAGACCGTAGGAGCTTAGGGTTTTTGTTCTTTTCAGTTTTTTTTTTCGGGGGGGGGGGGCACTTCGACCCAAAAAGTCCTAAACCCCAAACTCATGGGGTTCCCTGCAACCTCTACACGACCCGCCCCTGGCTTCCCCTCCTTGAATAATCTTAATTAGGCTTCCCTAAGTAGTCCCACAAGACTCTGCACCCCGGCTTGTTCTAGGCTTTCTCATACAGCATATACTGTTGCGGCTTTGGGCGCCTTTTTCTTGGAGGGGTTTCCAAACAATATCTCCGTTTAGGGTTTAGGGTTTAGGGTTTAGGGTTAGTTTAGGGTTTAGGGTTTAGGGTGTCGACTGTCAGTTTGCCGGAGTTTGGGGTCTACCCCCTCCGCCCAGGAACTGAACACCTATATGCCCGAAACCCCGAAACCCAAACTCCAGACCCGGAACACCTAAGCTCCAAGCCCTAAACCCCGAAACTCGTAGCCCACCCCCCCCCCCCCCCCCCCCCCCCCCCCCCCCCACCCGGCCCCATCCGCCCCCACCCAGCCCAACCCCACCGCAACTGACATGCTAAAGAGCAAGAGAACATGAACGCAAACACAACATTTGAACCATTCACAAACACGTGAACCCTAAACCCTGAAACCCTAAAAACCCTAAAACCCAAAACCCTAGAGCCCCAAAACCCGAAAACCCTGAAAGCCCCTAACACCCTATAAACCCCAAAACCCCTAAAACCCCAAAACCCTGCAACCCCCAAAACACCCTAAAACCCTAAAAGCCCGACAAACCCTAAATCCTAGAACCCCTAAAACCTCGAAAACCCTAAACCCCTGAACCCCAAACCCTAGACCCTAAACCCCTGAACCCTGCAACCCTAAACCCTAAAACCCTGCAACCCTAAACCCTGCAACCCTAAACCCTCAAGCCTAAAGCCTATTGCCTAAAGCCTAAAGCCTAAAGCCTAAACCCTAAACCCTAAACCCCGGAAGTCGGGGACAGTGAAGCGACTCCAAGCGCGCTGCTCCACGCCGATGGTGTGAGAGGAGCCCTTCTTGACTCAGCAGCCAGGGCAATTTAACTCCCCTTAAGCACTTGTAGGGTTTAGGGTTTAGGGTTTAGGGTTTAGGGTCTAGGGTTTAGGGTTTAGGGTTTAGGGTTTAGGGCAATTAGAATAAAAGCGCACCATTGGAGCCGAAGCCCTTACACCCGTAAGCGGAACCTTTTGACCCCTCAAAAGCTCCTGGAGTCCTTGTGAAGCTCACTTGGAAGTGGGCTTTGAGATTTTGTTTTTTTACAACCCTAAACCCTAAACCCTAAACCCTAAACCCTAAACCCTAAACCCTAAACCCTAAACCCTAAACCCAACACTCTGTTTGAAGTTGAAGGACCAAACCCTCAACGGCGAAGCCCGAACCCCGAAAAGCAAGCCCAGCTTGAGTTTAGGGATTGGGATTTTAGGGTCTTTTGGGAGCTCAAGCGCTGCCCTCCTTGACCCAGGAGTAGCTTAGGAATCAAAGGGTGCCCATTTTGAGTTTAAGGGGATTACAAGGGAACCCCAACCCTGGAATAAGGGCCTACTCCGGGTCTTAGCCTCTGTTGCCCAAAGATCCTAAAGTGGGAGCCAGCGTCGAAAATCTTGATTCTCCCACCGTGGGTCTCGCAAGACACTGAGTCGGCAGCATTTGTTGTCAATGAACTGGTGCAGAAGGCAGGACCTTGCGAGCCAAGTGTCCGCCCAAGTAAGGATTCCCCTCACACGTACCCAGATGCATTTAACCCTAAGCCCTAAACCCTAAACCCTAAACCCTAAACCCTAAACCCTAAACCCTAAACCCTAAACCCTAAACCCTAAACCCTAAACCCTAAACCCATACAGGGTCCACCCTGCCCCGCCCAGCTCAAGTGAAAGCCCCTACATCGAGACCCCAAGCTCTCCCTCGGTAAGCCCGGAACCCTAAGACCCTAGGGTTTGGGGTTTAGGGTTTAGGGTTTAGGGTTTGGGGTTTAGGCCGGTTTAGGGTCTAGGGTTTAGGGTCTAAGACCCGAGGCCCTAAGCCCTAATCTGGCTGGTTCTTAGTTGGGAATGAGGAAATGAGGGCCCTATATACTCCCTCATTCCCTACTAAGAATCAGGGGGTAGTCTCAATATTGTTGACCTTCGCCTGCACATACAGAGTTTGGACGGGTGCGGAAGCCCAATGCTTTACATAAACTTGGGGGGGCGGGGGGGGGTTCCGAAATTTCGGGGGTACCCAGGGTACCATGCCCCGCCCGTACGAATGTGAAGCTCTTTTTGAGGTGTTGCTGATAAGCGGCCCGGCTGCTGCATGGTAGGGGCCTTGCCTTAAAAAACTGTTGCTCTAAACCCTAAACCCTAAACCCTAAACCCTAAACCCTAAACCCGACAAACCATTTCGGCCCTTCTCACTTCTCATCCTGGCCCACCAAGGGGACGACTTCCCCGCTCCGGCATCACCTGCGTCAGCAGGCGGAGCCTAAACTACCCCAATTGGGGGGCGGTTGGCTTTAGAAGTAGCAAGTAGCAATAGGCAATTAGCAAGTAGTAAGTAGTAAGTAGCAAGTAGTAAGTAGTAAGTAGTAAGTAGTAAGTAGTAAGTAGTAAGTAGCAAGTAGTAAGGCCCTGGCCCATTAAAGTACCCGCTGAGCTGCACTAAATCTTCGGGTGGTTACATGTCCCCTCAATATTGGCCCTTCGTTGGGCCCCCCCTTCCCCCACCCCCACCCCGTGCCCCTCATCAACCCTATGAAACTCAAGGGCCCATACTTCAGAGCCCTTGAAAGAAGGCAAGGGACTATCTTGACAAACCCGAAACCCTAGACCCTAAACCCTAAACCCTACACCCTAAAGCCCAATAAACCCTTGACCCAAAACCCTAAACTTTCCTCCAATCGCTCGAGGCACTACAAGGCATTTAGGGTTTAGGGTTTAGGGCTTAGGGCTTAGGGTTTAGGGTTTAGGGTTTATTCTCGAACTGCAAGTAGTATTCGTGCTCAGTGTCGTCTTTGGCGGTGTAGTGGACCTTGACTTCCTGGCCCTGCTGCGAACGCCACAAGCGGCAAACTTTCTCAGCCTCGTATCCGCCTTCAAGCGCAGCATCTCCAACCAAAGCGGCTGCTAACGATGAGGACTTGTCTGTGTAGCTTGTAAGACGGGACCGCAAACGGGCCAGGTGCTCTTGCACAAGTTCCATGCTTGGGCAGTCTTCAAGCTGATTTTTCGTGGCATACCATAGTCGCAATATGTCCTCGAAGCAAGCTATAGTCAGTCTGCTTTCCCAAGTTGAAAGCCCGAGAAAGATGTACTGATACATCTTCTTGTCTCTAGGGTGACTCGCCCCACCAGGCCCCCCCTCCGCCACCCCAGCCCTAATTCACACCGCGTACCTCGCCAATTTATCGCTATTTCGCGAACCTGGGGTCGCTGGTCGCTGTAATTTGCCCAGCCTTAACTCTAAAGCCTCCCAGCAACAAGCCCGATCCATCCAGCCTATGATGATGAACTTGAACAGGTAGTCGAACTTATCCTGACCGGACGGTTTTCTTAGTTCTCCAGTCGCCTAGGAATCAAAGGGTCAGGCGCTATGATTTCTACAAGAGAAGGAAGCCCGACAAGAATGAAGGTCAACTGTTGGCTGGGCAAGCTTAGGTTGGGGGCTGAGGGTTGAGCAGGCCCAGGCACTGGAAGGCCCCTACCTACAGGGACACAGTTCAGAGTTGGTGGTTGCTCTTCAGCTGCTTCTCTTGTACCCTTATCGGGGTCTTCGTCGGGGGCTTCGGCTTTAAAAGTTGGGATGATCATAGGGGGTACTATCATCCCGATTAAGGACTGTTAGTACAAGGCCGAACGTGCCAAGTTTAGGGTTTTAGGGTTTAGGGCCTTGGGGCACTTCTACAGGTGTAGGCCTTGGAACCCTAAGCCCTAAGCCCTAAACCCTAAGCCCTAAACCCTAAGCCCTAAACCCTAAACCCTAAACCCTAAACCCTAAACCCCAAACCCCAAACCCTAAGTTGAGGACTGTGGCCAACCCCATCTCTTTGTCCCACTTCCTGTCGCTCCTTCTCGCTGTCCGCAGCCATGACGCGAGGATGGACTCTTCCTATCACGTAGGGGTTTCTCTCAATTCCGGGTCCCTTTGGTACCCATTTCTTTGGGGTTTTCCGACAATTCGGGGTGCCTTATGGGGGTCCTTATTTTTAAGGGAATCCCACTATTTGGGGGGTGCATATTAGGGGCCCCATATTTTCGTGAACCCCCATATTGTAAGGCTCCGTTTTCCGCAAAGGTGACCCGCAAATTTAGTGACTTCAAGCTCTCCGGCCACATGGCATCCCGGGATCGAAAGGCTTGGAGAGCTCTTCAAGCAGACTTCTGCCTGGGCCTACTCGCTCCTTGACAGTGTTGTCCTGGGAAGAGCTACTTGCACATGCAACTAGCCATGCCAAACCCTAAACCCTAAACCCAAAACCCTAAACCCTAAATCCTAAACCCTAAACCCTAAACCCTAAATCCGAAACCCAAAACCCTAAGCCCGAATGTCTGGACTGGAGCCTCAAGGGGAATGACGCAGCTTCCCGGTTGGGGCCAGAGTGGGAGATGCTTAGCTCAAGGCTTTGTGGGCTGGGCTCACGGTGCCTCGCGAGTGTACAGAAGGTTGCATACCTTATTGAAGCTATGCCACAGACACACTGCCACTGATACGAACCCCTTCCAAGAGTCTTCGCCACAATCAAAGAACCACCCGAAGCCCCCAGGTTCCGACACAACCTCAGGACGCAGAGGAATCTGCGATACTGGCATGCTGGTACCCGAAACCCTAAACCCTGAACCCTGAACCCTAAACCCTAAACCCTGAACCCTGAACCCTAAACCCTAAACCCTAAACCCTAAACCCTGAACCCTAAACCCTATACCCTAAACCCTGAACCCTAAACCCTAAACCCTAAACCCTAAACCCTGAACCCTAAACCCTATACCCTAAACCCTGAACCGTGAACCTTGAACCCTGAACCGCCCAAAGCGGGAGTACTAGTAGAAGCCCTCAACCCATCTCCACCTTTAACAGCGGCATCCAAAAGAGGTCCACCCTAAGCCCGAAGCAGTTTGGGGTAGAGGGCTTAGGGTTCGGGAGTTTACGGTTCAGGGTTTAGGGTTTAAGTTTAGGGTTTGGGAGTTCAGGGTTGCGAGTTTAGGGTGTAGAAGCTTAAGCTTCGAGTGTAACTGTCCTAAAGCCATCACTCAATCCGGCTATGAGCCCAACCCCGCGCGCCAAGAAAATGTGAACCAAACCATCTACACCGCTCCAAATCATAGGCCCTGAAACTCCAAAACCTTAAAATCCCAAACCCCCAAAATCCAAAAACCCAAAACCGCAAATTCCCAAAGCCCTGAAACCCTGAACCCCAACCCTGGCCCCGAGGTTCGCCTCGTGGCTCGCAAACGCTCACTGTTGCAGCATTCCAAAACTCTCAGTCCTGCGGGAGTGGGGTTTAGGGTTTAGGGTGTAGGGTTTAGGGTTTAGGGTTCAGGGTTTGGGGTCTAGGGTCTAGGGCTTAGGGCTTAGGGAGCCGTGTCGTTGTTGCTTCCGCGGAGGGCTCAGGGGTTCGACGTCCTAACTGGCTTAGGAGTTAGGAGTTAGGGTTTGGGGTCCCTAAACCCTAAACCCTAAACCCCAAACGCGAAACCCTGAACCCTGAACCCTGAACCCTGAACCCTGAACCCTGAACCCTGAACCCTGAACCCTAAACCCTAAACCCTAAACCCTAAACCCTAACCCCCCCCAATCCCGAACCCTAAGAGGATCATCGCAGCCCGTTTCTTCCATCCTTGAGATCAACACCAAAGGAGCCGCAAATAAACTCCACGAACCCTAAACCCTAAACCCTAAACCCTAAACCCTAAACCCTAAACCCTAAACCCTAAACCCTAAACCCTAAACCCTAAAAACCTAGGCCCTGGACGCTTCACTTATGGTTTATGTAACCTTAAATCTATCCTAAACCCTGAACCCCAAACCCTAAACCTAAAAACCTAGGCCCTGGACACTTGTGGTTTATGTACATTGTCTTTGTGCTTCAGGGAAGCATCCGCAGGAGGCACCCCACCAACTCCGAAGCTGTTTCTTGGTTTTTCGTTGGGGCCGAAAGGGGTGCTGTGGAGCGAGATTAGGGTTTAGGGTTTAGGGTTTAGGGTTTAGGGTTTAGGGTTTAGGGTTTAGGGGTTGGGAACTTCATGGCTCGCATTCCAACAGCATCACAGAAACTAGACGTCCTTCCATTGCCCTAAATCCTCCCCTCCCCTTCCCACCCCTTAAAACAAAGCAACTAAGGATACCACGATGTGAAAAGTAGGGTTTCAGAAAACGCCCCGTCAACCCTAAACCCTAAACCCTAAGCCCTCAACCCTAAACCCTAAACCCGAATCCCTAAACCCGAAACCCTAAACCCTAAACTCTGACGCAGAAGCCATGATCTTCGCGCAGCGGTCCTTCGCAATGCATCCGAGCTCGGCTCCAAGATGCGAGTTTGGTTCAGGTCTAGGGTTTAGGGTTTAGGGTTTGGGGTTTAGGGTTTGGGGTTTGGGGTTTGGGGTTTGGGGTTTGGGGTTTGGGGTTTAGGGTTTAGGACCCGACCATTGGGCTGGCTATGGTCAGGCCGCGGGGACTGTGTCCAAGGTTTGCAAAGCGCAGGTGTGGTCGTGTGCATCAGCTGGCATAAGACTCCATCAGAACACCCATTTAACTGCATGCTCTGAACTACTTCTTAACCCTAAAGCTGTCAGTGGGGCTAGGCTCAAGAGTTGCTAGGGTTCACACATGGGTGGTGGGACTTTGTCATGATGCTGGGTTCTGATCATGTTCGCGTGCGCCCGTGGCACGAAAGCTGAGCCCAAAGGTGGGGACACGGAGGAAACTTCGCCCCGTTCCTCCCTAAACCCTAAACTCTACCCTAAACCCTAGACCCTAGACCCTAGACGCTAAACCCTAAACCCTAAACCCTAAACCCTAAACCCTAAACCCTAAACCCTAACCCCTAGCAATCTTGCATGGTCGTGGCATCCGGCAGTTGAAGCAAAAGTCTAGGGATCGTTCGAAGGTGCCCAAACCCCGAAAACCACACCTACAGACTCAGAACACCAAACCATATGAGCTTCCAAAGGGTCTTGACCTCGGGGCCCTGGTTTTGGGCTCAGGACGTCCGGGGTTGGGAGTTTCGTCACCAAAACTCAGACGGAAAATGCCAAACAGCTTCTTTGGTTGAAGAGGCTGTCCCTATGCCCTATCGAGGACAAATGCCGGGCGCGTTTATAACAAATTTGGCTCGGGGTATGACACATGCATACTATATGTACATTATTACCCGAAGACTCTGCAAAAAGGCCCAGGACGTCGAAAAGAACACACAGTGCCCACCGCTCGACGAGAAATGTCGAAAACACATGCAACTGCTTCACACCGCGGCTCTTGAAGTCGAAAACAAATTCCAGTGACAGCCCTGCGACCAGGAACGGCGCACACGTATAGGGTTTAGGGTTTAGGGTTTAGGGTTTAGGGTTTAGGGTTTAGGGTTTAGGGATGATTCTGATGCCATCGTCGTCGCTGAGAAAGCCCGGGATCTTGACGACATTTGCGTGGTCGCAGCTGCCCATCTGCTTTGTCCATCGGAGTGCATTGGCACAGCGAGCCTTGTGACCTTGCGCTTTGCAATTTTGCATTTTGCAAGTGCCAAACCCACGTTTCTGTTTTGTCAGTCATGCGTTTCCGAGGGCCCACATGCCCCGGAGAATTCATTTTCCGAAGGCACCAAAACACATGTTTGAGGTTGGGCAAGGCAAAAAACTGTGTCTTACAAGGGCCCAAAGAACATTTCGACTCCGAAAAGAAAATGCGTTTTCCGCAAAGCATGACGCGTGTTTAGGGCATTTATTGGAGTGTGAAGGATTGCTGAGGGCTTTAGGCGTGCATTGGTTTATTGGGCAAGTTGCAAGGCACCCAACTTCCCACCCAACTTCCCTCAACAATAAACCCTATAAACCCTAAACCCTAAACCCTAAACCCTATAAACCCTAAACACAACTCCCGGCAAGGCACCCAACTTCCGGCAAGGCGGGCTTAGAGTCTGACCCCCTGCCGACCCAAATTGGGATTGAGGGGGTTGAGGGTGCCCCTAAACCCTACATCCCAAACCCTAAACTAAACCCCAAACCCTAAACCCTAAACCCTAAACCCTAAACCCCAAACCCCAAACCCTAAACCCTAAACCCTAAACTCTAAACCGCCAAACTAAGGGCATGATCCGATAAGACGGATACGGCTGAAGAAACCCACAAACCCAGACTTCCTGAAGCATTTTGGACTCGCGAGGCACACGAAACCCTAAACCCTAAACCCTAAACCCTAAACCCTAAACCCTAAACCCTATACCCTAAACCCTAAACCCTAAACCCTAAACCCTAAACCCTAAACCCTCTGCCGTCCGACGCACCTGCCCTTTTCCGCCATAAACTCTGTGCCGGGCGTCCCCCCCCCCCCCTCTCCCCCTTCCCGCCCCTCAAGTCCCCAAGGGGGCGAAGCCCTAGAGCTCACACGGTGCCACGGTGGCGCTCAGAAAAGGGGCAGTACACCTTGGTCTAAAGGAGCAAGCCCTAAACCCGACACCCTAAACCCCTAAACCCTAACCCTAAGCCCTGACCCCTAAATAACCCAAGGAGAGAACATGGTGGTTGTTCAACATTAGCGTTTTTTTGGGGGCCCCTATCACCATTCTATTCCATATAGCTCAGGGTGGCTGGAAGGAGGTCTGAACCACTCCCCCAATGTTAGTTGGTTGGTGACAAGTTTCATAAGTACCTTGCTGATGCCCATCCCAATCAACCCTAAGCCGTAACAGCCCTAAATCCTAGCAGCCCCAAAACTTAAAGACCCTAAGCAAGAAAACCCTAAACACTCTGAACCCTCCATAAACCCGAACAACCCTAAGCACTGGAAGGCCCTAAACACCCATATGCCCCAAACACACACACACACACACAAAACAACCCTAAAGAACCTAAGCCTAATCCCTAAACCCTAAACCCTGAGCCCCGAGCCTCCGGCTCTAGAGACTTGAAACCACTCCTGGCAACCCTGCATCCCTATGAGGTTTTTTTGGTAGGGTTTAGGGTTTGGGGTTTAGGGTTTAGGGTTTTGGGTTCAGGGTGCACAAGTAAGGATAAAGCCACTTCGGACTACAGTTTGATCCCTTCAGGTGGCAGCCTCAGGGCAATTTTTGGCTGTGGAGGTTGACGGTTCCACAGCCAACTAACCACGAACACTCTTCTATTGCCTCTAAATCTTCCTGCCTTCCTGTGCCTTGGGCTGGCACGTGGCTAGCTCCAAAGAGAATTACACCCTCCGGTACTTTAGAGAGAGAATTCCCCAAATTTTAGCAAGGCGTTAGACCCTAACTCTCAACCTTCAAACCCAAATCCTAACAAGCCCAACCCTAGAAACCCTAAACCCCAGAGAACCTAAACCCCAAACCCTAACCCTAAACCCTAAACCCCAAACCCCAAACCCGAAACCCTATAAATCCTAAACCCCAGAGACGCCCCCATATGCCCAGCCAGGCACAGGCAGGTGCGATGCATTCCGCCGTGGAGCCTCCAGGGTTTAGGGTTTAGGGCTGGTTCTTTGCCCTGAACTGCTAGAGGGTTCGGGCTCAGGGTTGAGGGATTAGGGTTTAGAGCTTAGGGCTTCGGGTTTAGGGTTTACCCTAAAGCCTATATCTGGGGTTCGGAGGGTCCCCAAACCATAAACCCGAATCCCCAACTCCTAAACCCTCAACACCCAACTCTAAGGCCCCCAACCCTAAACCCCAAACCATAAACGCCATAAACCAAACCCCCCAATTTACTAAACCCTAAACCCTAAACCCTACACCCTAAACCCTAAACCCTCAACCCTCAACCCTCAACCCTCAACCCTCAACCCTCAACCCTCAACCCTCAACCCTCAACCCTCAACCCTCAACCCTCAACCCTCAACCCTAAACACAAACGACCAGCCTTCTTGAACAAGCGCGCCGCTTGTCGCGTCCCGGCGGAAGATGACCAGGGAGTCGCTGTCCTGTTAGGGTTTAGGGTTTAGGGTTTAGGGTTTAGGGTTTAGGGTTTAGGGTTTAGGGTTTAGGGTTTAGGGTTTAGGGTTTAGGGTTTAGGGTTTAGGGTTTAGGGTTTAGGGTTTAGGGTTTTGGGGGCTCCAGAGCTTCTGGAGTTGCGCGCCTGGTTGGCGGCGATGAGCCACTGGTCTTTGTCGCAGAGGGCCTCAGAGTCTCCAGCTGTTGGCGGACTCTCCACATGTTTTGGGCTAAGGGTTTAGGGTTTAGGGTTTAGGGTTTAGGGTTTAGGGTTTAGGGTTTAGGGTTTAGGGTTTAGGGTTTAGGGTTTAGGGTAATTCTCTCATAACCCCAAACGAAAACCTTCTTCTACCACGCTGTATAAGCGAAGATCCAAATGAAGTTCTAGGTTGAGCTGATGTCTGTATATGAAATATGCGGTCGGCTTTCTTCTGGATGGCCGCTTTTGGGGTACCCTGAATGTAAGGGGTCGTATACCGGTGTGCCTGAGTCCTTAGGCCCTACCCTAAACCCTAAACCCTAAACCCTAAACCCTAAACCCTAAACCCTAAACCCTAAACCCTAAACCCTAAACCCTAAACCCTAAACCCTATAAAGCCATTAAGATTTGATCCCCATCTTGGTCGAACTATAGACACTGCAGCTAGAAGTCGCACGAAGTCAAGGACCCCAAACCCGAAACCCTAAACCCTAATCCCTACACTCCTTAACCCCACCCTAAACCCTAAACCCTAAACCCTAAACCCTAAACCCTAAACCCTAAACCCTAAACCCTAATCCCTACACTCCTAAACCCCAAACCCTAAACCCCTAGGGCACGTAGACTGGGGTTGCAGATGCCCTAAAGGGTGCCGTCTTGGACTCTAGCGCGGCGTCTGGGGTTTGGAATTTAAGGCGGAGGGCTTTAACCTCCAAACTTGGGATTTTCCCCCCTTATACTAACAGCCCTTAACAGGGATTATAGCCCCCCCTTATTAGAATCCCCGTTACGCACTGTCAGCATCCTAAACCACAGGGCTTTGGGCACTTCAGCCTACAAGAGCCGAGTTGCAAAGTCTCTGGGGCAGTCCTGCGGAGGCCAGCAAGGGTCTCGCTCCTGTAGCGGGGCAAAGGGTTTAGGGTTCAGGGCTGACGGCCCCTAAACCCTAAATCCTTACCCTAGAGCCTCAACCCTACACCCTGAACCCTAAGCCCTAGAAACCCTGAAATTTATGAACCCTGAGACCTAAGCCCTATACCCTACTTAGACCCTAACTAAAGCCTAAACCCCAGAAACCCCAGAAACCCTCAAAACCCTAGAAACCCAGAAACAAACCCTAAACCCTGAACCCTGAACCCTGAACCCTGAACCCTAAACCCTAAACCCTAAACCATAAACCCTAAAACCCTGCACCCCGCCTCCGCTTGCACCCCTGGTCCCGTGAAGCTGCAGCTCACACGCTCCAGGAGTCCATCCTCCAGCACCCGGAAGACCTTGGGTTTAGGGTTTAGGGTTTAGGGTTCAGCATCTCAAGTTCGAGCATTTACTAGGCCAGCAGTGTGTGTAGGCAACGGAAAAGAACCCACCCGCCCAAAGAATCCCATAACATTACGACAATAGAAAGTGTGTTTTTTGTTCCTGTTGAACAATGGGGGGTCAGAGGGGTCAGAGGGGCCAAAATGGATCAAATTCCCAAATTCGTGCTGAACAATGCAAGGGGCCAAGGGGTCAGAAGGGCCGAAATGGATCAAATTCCCAAATTCGTGCTGAACAATGCAAGGGGCCAAGGGGTCAGAAGGCCAGAATGGAGAGGGCCAGAGAAATCTGGAAAATGAGGGGGTCATTTTTTATACAAATTTTATTTAAAACTTACTGGGAATCGAGCACTTTTTCCCGAATCCTGGGGTACCCCCCACGAAGCCCCCCAGGCCTTCGAAGAGCTTTTGCTTCCCGGAAGATCAGAGAAGCCAAAATGGATCAAATTCCCAAATTCGTGCTGAACAATGGGGGGTCAGAGGGGTCAGAGGGGCCCAAATGGATCAAATTCCCAAATTCGTGCTGAACAATGGGGGGGGGGCCAAGGTGGAAGGTTTGGGGTCCACTGGGCTTGAGGGTTGAGGGCTTGGGCTTAGGGCTTGGGGTTTAGGAGTTTTTATTATATGAACATCTTTGTTTTTGGCTGTGAGGTTTCGGGTTGAAGGTTTAGGGTTTCTGGGCTTTCGGGTGTCTGTTTGGCTGGGGCGCGGTGATGGAGCAGTGGCCACGGTTGGACACGTAGACGAAACGGCCATCTCCTTCACATGTTGATCCTAAACCTTTGGGTTTAGGGTTGAAGTTGAGATGTTCCCCTTTTACCAACAGTCCTTCATAAGGTTTATAGTAGCCCCCTATTATAATCCCCACTATGAACCGTTAGCATAAGGGGGGAACTTCCCAAGGTTTAAGGTTTGACCTGAAACCCTAGTGTACACACCCTCAACCCTGAGTCCCTTCCTTGGCACACGAAGGGTGCGCTGCCTTTGGACTGTCAGTTGGTCCTAAGGGTTTGGGTCATATGAGGGCCTTGCCTACCTTCTGAACCCCCAAATCCCTGCAGCCAAAACGAAAAAAAAGACAGAAACACCCAAAAACCCAAATCCCGAAACCCTAAAACCCTAAACCCCTAAGTCCCTAAATCCCTAAACCCCTGAACCCCTAAACCGTCCTGACACCCGGATGGCGGCACAGTATGTCTCACCACCGACACCCACTGCCGCCCCGGGCACGGTGGCTATCCTTAGATCGTTGCGCCTCGAAACCTTCTGTAGCATAATTCGAACCCTCAACCCTAAACCCTACACCCTAAACCCCAAACCCTAAACCCTACACCCTAAACCCTAAGGGTTGAAGTGTTTTGGGCTCAGCAGGTGTTCTGGGTTGCAGGGGCCGTGCAAAACTGATGAGGTGGAGATATCTCAAGGCCGGAACCTGTGTAACCCTACAAGCGGGGAAAGCAACAATAGGGTCTCCTAAACTCCTAAACCTCTACATCTAAAACCCCTAAACCCCGAAACCCTGAACACCCTAAACCTAAAGCCTAAGCCCTAGGCCCGACGCCCTAAGTCTTAAATCCTATAATCCCTAAATCCTAAACCCTAAGCCCTGAACCCCAAACCCCAAACCCTAAGCCCTGAACCCTAAACCCTAAACTCTGAACCCTAAACCCCAAACCCTAAACCCTAAACCCCAAACCCTAAACCCTAAATCCTGCGCTCTGCCGTGCTGCGGCTCTCCGATCGACGTCAGGCTGCACGTCTTGGCGTCCCAGTGGCAGGGGACGACCTGACGGCCGACTGAGGCGAGCTTGGGGAGCCCTACGATGGGGTTTAGGGTTTAGGGTTTAGGGTTCAGGGTTCAGGGTTTAGGGTTTAGGATTTAGGGTTTAGGGTTTAGGGTTTAGGGTTTTGGGCTTAGGGTTTAGGAAGGGACGGGCTGCTGTTGAAGAAAAAGTCCCACGCAGGGTAGGTCTGATAGGGCTCGTCGCAGGGGTTGCGGGTTGCAGGGCTTGGGTTGGGTCCAGGGTGTTACAAAGTGGCTTTATTAGGGTAAAGGGTTTAGGGTTTAGGGTTTAGGGTTTAGGGTTCAGGGTAACCCCAAGCCCTAAACACCAAACGCACCCGCAACAGGACAATGTTGATAAACAAAAAAAGTTTAATCCAATTTTGGGGGCGCAAGGTTCAAATAGGCTTCAGGGTTTACAGGGCTTAGGCTAGTTTTTTTCGGAAACTTTTCGTCAAGGTGCCGTTGAGAGCAGCTCATTCAGGACATAGGCCAGCCTGCTGAATTGCGACGATCAACGCCCGGAGCAACGAACAACAACAAGAGGCCGCCAGACAAACTTCAGGCTTTGGGGTAACCCTGCGCCCTAATTCAGTTTTCAGAACTTAATAAGAAACCCGAAGTCCTAGTAAGCCCTCAGCCCTAACACGGGTGCAAACTAAACTGTCTAACCAACGCCCACTGACCTAAACTCCCATTCCTAAGGATTAACCGTGAGGGTCCTTTCCCTGAAGGCAGAGGGTAGAGACTAGACCCCCTAGGAATCAAAA
This sequence comes from Symbiodinium natans, assembly GCA_905221605.1. Classification (NCBI taxonomy): domain Eukaryota; class Dinophyceae; order Suessiales; family Symbiodiniaceae; genus Symbiodinium; species Symbiodinium natans. The sequence goes on along the minus strand of CAJNDS010000549.1, from coordinate 15,294 downwards.
GGGCACCCTTGTTGGTTTTAAGGGGACTATCAGGGAACCCCAACTCCAGCCTCAAAACCCTAAGGACAAAAACCCCCAAAAAACGCCTAAAGCCCGACATCTCCAAAAGCACCAAAACCGAAACCCTAAACCCTAAACCCGAAACCCCAAATGACAAGCCTCCCGCCGGGGTGGAGGGCAATGTGGCGCGGTCCCGACCCTGGCGGTAGCGCCAGCGGAGTAGCCGCCTTCCTTCTTTGGCTTACCGGGGTTTAGGGTTTAGGGCTAGGGTTTAGGGTTTAGGGCTAGGGTTTATATAGGGTTTAGGGCTTAGGGCTTAGGGTTTAGGCTTAGAGGGTTAGACTTAGAGGGTCAAGGGCTTACTTCGTTCAAGGCCGAGAAGATTACACCCTAAACCCTAAGCCCTAAGCCCTAAACCCTAAGCCCTAAACCCTAAACCCTAAACCCTAAACCCTAAACCCTCAGGGCCTTAGGAGAGGCTCAAGGCTTATTGTCTATCGCAGTTTAGCATTTAACATCGACCTCACCGTGCAGGCTTACAGGGCTTCCACCGCTGTCGGAACATGTAGAGAGCACAGGTGTCTAGGCAACTCTCCCCCCAGCAAACGCTCGAAATTCTAGAAACCCAATAAACCCGGCAACCCTGAACCCTCTAAAGCCCTAGAAGCCAACCCTAAACCCTAAACCCTAAACCCCAAAAACCCTAAACCCTAAACCCTAAACCACCCTAAACCCTAAACCTCAAACCCTAAACCCTAAACCCTAAACCCTAAACCCTAAACCCTAAACCCTCAACTAAGAACAAAAAACGTTGGAGTCCGGGCTGCAACTTTCCCGCGACCGCCTCGACGTTGTAGGTGACGACGCGGTCCAAGCCGAGGTCTGGAACCTGTATGGGGTTTAGGGTTTAGGGTTTAGGGTTTAGGGTTTAGGGTTTAGGGTTTAGGGTTTAGAATCGATGTTGATGCTTCGGGTGGTTTGCTGAACGACTGATGTCTGGAAGATAAACTCCTAAACCCGCCAAATCCCCCTAAACCCCTTAAAGCCTAAACCCTAAACCCCTAAATCCCTAAACCCTTCAAACCCCGAAATCCCTAAACCCTTAAACCCCTTAACGAATCGAGGCGAAAGAAGGGGCGCCTAGGTCACGACATGCCTACGGCAGCAGACAATTTGCTAAATTTTGGGTTTAGGGTTTCGAGGGTTTGGGGTTTAGGGTTTAGGGTTTAGGGTTGTTTAGGGTTTCGAGGGTTTAGGGTTTAGTGTCTAGGGGGGTTTGGGGCGTTTGCCCGAACCTGGCGGCACCCTGACCCTTAGTTCCCCCACTCTTGGGTTCTTTCGGTATCTACTAGCAAACCCTAAACCCTAAACCCTAAACCCTAAACCCTAAAACACTGCATCCTGAACCCTGCACAGATTGTGGGATTTAGGACCCTAAAACCCCAAAGCCCTACAAACCGAAAACCCAAAAACCCAAAAACCCTAAAACCCTAAAACCCTGAAACCCTGAAACCTTAAATCCTATACCCTACACCCTATACCCTAAACCCTAAACCCTAAACCCCCCAAAGGGCCGACCAAGAGGTGCTTGCTCTGAGCGTCGAAGAGGGCCATGTGCGCATGGGGACCATCCTGCCCTGAACAGGAATCTACGGGTAGTAGGGTTTGGGATTTGGGGTTTGGGGTTTGGGGTTTAGGGTTTAGGGTTTAGGGTTTAGGATTTAGGGTTTAGGGGTAGTAAAATGGCCCTCGCCGCGGGAGAGGGGGCTCAGGTTTCAGGTGTTTGGATTGGGATTTAGGATTTAGGATTTAGGATTTAGGATTTAGGATTTAGGATTTAGGATTTAGGATTTAGGATTTAGGATTTAGGATTTAGGATTTAGGATTTAGGATTTAGGATTTAGGGTTTAGGGTTTAGGGTTTAGGGTTTAGGGTTTAGGGTTTAGGGTTTAGGGTTTAGGGTTTAGGGTTTAGGGTTTAGGGTCTAGGGTCTAGGGTTTAGGGTTTAGGGTTAGGGTTTAGGAAGATAACCGCGTTCTACTCATTTCTTGCTTCTCCTACTGTGATTCAGTTGTAGTGGTATTGTTGCTGCTATTTTCCAGTAGCTTCCCTGTTTTTCTTGAGGGCGGGGGTGGATACGGGGAAGGGGGCTATCGAGACCCAACCCCAAAGCCTAAACCCTAAACCCTAACCCTAAACCCTAAACCCTAAACCCTAAACCCTAAACCCTAAACCCTAAACCCTAAACCCTAAACCCTAATCCTGACCTGGCGGCCTTCAGCATCGAATGCCGGGTTCAGGATTTGGACTGGGATGGTCTTGCGTGCTTAGGCGGTTCGGCGAAAGCTTGGAGGAAACAACCGAGTTGGGACCCTCCTTGAAAGCTTAAGCCCTACACAAACCCTAAGCCCTCCAGATGCAACCCAACGCCCTATATAAACACTAAACCCTAACCGTAAGCCCTAAACCCTAAACCCTAGACCGCAAAATCGACATGTCCAATCTGAAAGGGGTTTGGGGTGTCGGGTGCCGGGTTACTAGGTCCCAGAGTCACTGGGGAAGAAGGCGAAGCCCCAAAAAACCATCCACAGGGCTTAGGGTTTAGGGTTTAGAGTTTAGGGTTTAGGGTTTGGGGTTCGAGGTCCCGGGTCCGAGGCTTAACCCAGCTGCTGCCAAGAGTCTCTCCTTGTTAACGCCGATGCCCAAGCTCTCCTCTGGTCTAGGGTTTAGGGTGTAGGGTGTAGGGTTTAGGGCTTAGGGTTAGGGTTCAGGGTTTAGGGTCAGGGCTCAGGGTTCAGGGTTTGGGGCTCAGGGTTTCGGGGCTCGGGCATCGGGGAAAATGCCAAACCCTAAGCCGCAGGTTGAGCTGTGCTTAACACCCTTCACTCACAGAGCCGATCGTTTAGGGTTTAGGGTTTGGGGTTTAGGGTTTGAGGTTTAGGGTTTGGGGTTGGTCTTCTCCGCTATCAACTGTCTCCGCGGCCCTCTGAGCACATGATGTCAACGACTTGACCTTCTAGCCACGTGGCCTCGTCTTTGCAAAGCCTACCTTTGGTTGCCTCGAAAAACGAGGCATGTCTGCAATGGAACTGAAGTAGCTGAAGACAACAAAGTTCCGGCAACAGTGCGGGATGAACCCGAGACTCCGAACGCCAAGAGCCTCAAAGCACGTTTCAACAGGTTTCGAGGATCGAAGGGTTCTAGGCGCTCTCCCTTCCATGAACCGGAGCCCAAACCCCGAAGTCCCAAGCCCTGCAGCCTAAACCCCAAATCAAACGCCAAACTCCAAAACCCTAAAGCCTGAACCCTAAATCCTCAAACCCTCAAACCCTCAAACCCTCAAACCCTCAAACCCTTAAACCCTTAAACCCTTAAACCCTTAAACCCTTAAACCCTTAAACCCTAAACCCCAAACCCTTGAGATTGGTTTTTGGGTTTAAACTAACTGCATTGCTAGGGTTTTAGGGTTTAAGGCTTAGGGCTCAGGGCCTAGTGCTTAGGGTTTCGAGTTTCGCAATTTGGGACTTAGGGTAAGGTGGGGCTTGGAGGGGTTGTAGTAGACCGACGCAGCACGAGCTCATTCCTGTGCACCCCACTTAGCCCTAAGCCCTAGGCCCTACTCCACAGTACCACCCTAATCCCAAACTCTAACCCCTAAACCCTAAACTGCCCCCCATACACCCCAAAACCCGGAATCCCACTCAAGGCAGACCCTAAACCCTAAACCCTAAACCCTAAACCCTAAATCCCACTCATGGCAGGACACGTGCTCTTGGAGGTCAGTTCGCTCCACCAGCCGGCCATCCGACTGCAGCCGGAAGAGTGCGACCTCGGGCCCGAAAGTGTTTGGGGTGCAGGGTTTCGGGTTTTAGGGTTGTAGGGTTTAGGGTTTTGGGTTTAGGGTTTCGGGTTTTAGGGTTTAGGGTTTAGGGCTTAGGGTTTAGGGTTTAGCCCTCCGAAATCTCCCCACAAAAGCCGTTAGAAGGGTGAGGGGGGGAGGGGAGGGTTGGAGTGGGGTGGGGGGTGGAGGGGGGGTGGGGGAGGGCGGCCTTCAAGGACACGCAGTGATCAATCAGCTTAGGAATCTTGGGGGAAGCTGGTGGCGAACGATTGAGCCTTCCCATGCTTTTGTTAAGAACTCAAAGCCGGAAATCCTGAATTGGTGTTAGGGTTTAGGGTTTAGGGTTTAGGGTTTAGGGTTTAGGGTTTAGGGTTTAGGGTTCATACAGCGTGCTGCACGACATTTGGTGCGGCATAGGGGGCAGAGCCCATATAGTTCGCGACGGCCAGGAGGCGCTCGTTGCCTTCCAGAAGGGCTCATGCCCCCGTGCTTTCAGGGCTGTAGGAGTCAGGCTTCAGTTGAGAATCTGGAGGGTTTAGGATGGATTTAGACTCTTGGGATGTAGAACTAAAGCTTGAGCCTTAGCACCTTGACCCACAAAGCCCAAGTCCCCAAGCCAATTGGAGGCAAAGCTACAAAGCCTACACCCCCCCCAAACGCCATCAAACGCCATCAAACCCTAAACCCTAAACCCTAAACCCTAAACCCTAAACCCTAAACCCTAAACCCTAAACCCTAAACCCTAAAACCCTGAGCCGCACACCAACCTCAAAGCCCCGAGCCCAAAACCTCATGGGTTCCATCCGTTTAGGGTTTAGGGTTTAGGGTTTAGGGTTTAGGGTTTAGGGTTTAGGGTTTAGGGTTTAGGGTTTAGGGTTGCTCTGCATTGGACTGCCAAGCAGTTTGGGACCCTTACTCTGGAGTGCCTCGGCTGCGCCGGAGCGAAAGGGGTTGTAGAGATCATACTTCCGCGGGTTTGAGTTTTTTGGGGATTTAGGGTTTGGGGTCTAGGGTCCGTGACAAACCAAAGACTCAGAATGATCTGTGCCCTGGAATCACAAGGCCTCTCAAAAAGGGAAGCATAATTAACCTTGAGAACTGATCACATAGATCAGCAAAGGCACGCGACAAAGAGACCTCATCTTCTGCTGCAAGGCGAAGCAAAAAACTTTCGTGGCCCTATGAAAAAATACTCAAAACCCAAAACCCTGACCCCCCCCCATATAGATCCCAAAATAATCGGATCCTTATAATCAGGACCCCAAAAAGACACCCTCCTTAGTTTCGAAGAACCCTAAACCCTAAACCCTAAACCCTAAACCCTAAACCCTAAACCCTAAACCCTAAACCCTAAACCCTAAACCCTAAACCCTAAACCCTAAACCCGAACCCCCAAACCCTAAACTTATTCAAGGGCACAGAGGCCGCCTGTTTATTGATGCGTTCCAGAGGTTTATAGTGTGGGGCTTAGGGCGCGTAGAACCCAGGGCGAAGGCAAGCCCTAAACCCTACTTGGAGATTCATGGCACTTGCTAACCAATTGTAACTGTACTTATAAGCCACGTCTGAGCCCCTTAAGTGCCCTAATACGGTTAAAATCGGTTAAAAGAACAGCTAGAAGTACAGCTATAATTGGTTAATGAAACCAAAGACCAAAACAACCACTGGAAGTACATGACATGAGCCGAGGGGCAAGTCCCGCAAATGTCAAAGAAATAGAACGGCGTATACTAGGAATGGCGCGCATGCGGGGCACATGGCTGAAGAGCAACAACAAAACACACAGACACCGACACACAAACACAGACACACAGACACACACTCACACACAGACACACACACACACACACAGAGTGGTATTGCTAAACCTGAAAGTGATGATGAAAAAAAGTTCCTGATGGTGATGATGATGATGATGAAGTTACGCCAACTGCCAGCACCAGCTCAAGCACTAATCACCTGTGAGGCTACTTCTTCCTTCTTCATTCTGCTACTACCACCACTACTCTACGAAAACCCAATCAGTACCAAGACTGGCGACCATAACCAAGAGAAAGAATTTACCACCCTGGAACAGCGCTGGTTTAATGACTTCACCAATGTAAGAAAATATTCTGAGTACTAACAATCATATCATATGCGAATACTGTACGGCTCCTGCTTCTGATAAGTGTTGTGAGCCTAGTGCGGCTCAAGCGTCATGGCAGGCGACTGCGCCGCCAGTCTCCATGCTGTTCAGCAGCTTCATCTTGCCCGACGAAGCCTCAGGGTTTAGGGTTTAGGGTTTAGGGTTTAGGCCTGCGGTTGAGGGTTCAGGGTTTAGGCTTCTCTTGTTGCCCAAGGCTGCCAAAGCACATCGAACGCGTAGGCCGATACTGTCGAGTCGGCATCGACCTCGAGGAAAGGACATGGTAGGGAGGTTGTGTTAAGGGTTTAGGGCTTTCGGGGTTTGTAGCATCTGAAAAGGCTTCTATACAGGGCTTGTAGGGCTGAACTGGGTTCAAAAACAAACAATTTTGGTTGTTGTTCGCTCGCATGGGTTCAATTGTAGTTATGTTTTGTGCCTCTTGTCGCGTTTTCAATTTTGTATACCATCGTTTTGAATACAGTTTTTCGTTTGATTTGATAGATACACGTACGTTCTTTCTCAAAATTTGGGAACTTTTCTCGCCAAACAAAAACAAACACAAAACCAAAGCATAAACATAAAGCAAACGCCAAACCAAATCAATTAAAAATACTCTCATTCTATCATTGTTTTATATCATCATACTAGTACACTGATATTATCTTAATGTATTCTCTTTCTGCTTCGTTCAAAGATCTCATAAAACTATATCAAATTATATCATATCAAATTATTGCACATTTCCAACCCTTACACATGTCCCTTTACCAGTCAAACTGACAGCCGGTTTCACAGCTGCTTTCACGTTTTTAAACGCCGTACCTTGCGACTTACCATTCCTGCAAAATGCAATTGTTCCTTTATTCGAATCAACTTCACATTTAACAACATCATTATTACCAAACTTTTTTGCATATGCTACCGAATTTCGCTGGGCAGCTGCTTAAGGGTCAGAGTCGCCGGCAGGAGGGGCCTAAAAAAGGGGGCGGGGGTGGGCCCGGGGGTGGGGGGTAGGAGCCAAGAGATCCACATCAGGAGCGGGGACAAGAAATACTCAACGGGACGGAAACGTGATATCTCACCCGACGCTGGGCAGACAGATGGATCTGTCGTTCTCTCCAGTCACTGTGGGGCAACGTGCATTGGTGACTGGACAAGAACCAACAACCAACAGAAAACAACCAACAAAAGGAGCTTCGCAAAGGAGAGCACCACGCCTCTGAAACGGCGTAGATTCGGGTGTGCGCGCGGTTGACACACCTCGGTAGAAGGGTTTGCGGTGAAGGGTCTGGATCTTTGGGTGGTGTAAGGTATAAGGCTTAAAGGTCTACTTGCCAGGCACACCAATGTCTGGAGTACCTTGTCAAGAGACACCTCTGTTTAGAGCTTGGGGTTCAGGGTTTATTAGGGTGATTTCAAAGTCTGTATAAAAATAGAAGATAATTAGCAAAATGAAAATAAAAATACCCAACAAACAATTAAACTTAAATTATTTTCTGAATAACCTTGACTGCAAAGCCGCTATCGGCCTATAGTGGCTTTGCCATTCCTCAATCCCACACCTGTGTCATGGACATCCTGCATGCTGCACCCTGAACCCTAAACCCTGCATTTTAGGGTTTAGGGTTCAGGTCGTGGAACCTAAGCCCTAACCTGAAACCCTACATACATCCCAGTCCAAACCAGCTAAAATCATAGAGGTGCCATGGTGACTAGGTCCGAAGTCTCCGTCTGAGGACGTAGGGTCTTTAGGGTTCTATGCACGGTTTAGGGATTGAGGTTTAGGGTTTAGGGTTTAGGGCTTAGGGTTTAGGGCTTGGGGGCGTTCAGTCCCAGGCACATGTAGGTTGGGCTCGGGAAGTCAGTGCAGCCTCGTGACGTTGTGTGGTTTTCGGGGTTAGGGTTTAGGGTTTAGGGCTTAGGGCTGAGGGCTTAGGGTTGAGAGGATGTTTTGCGGACCTCAGGTGAAACGGCTTCAGGGCTCAGTCTAACCCTTTTGGGCTTTCGGGCTTTTTGATCTTTAGGGTTGGCATCCGAGACCCCGATTTAAAGACGGAGGTGTAATCATTGATGGTTCCCTCCACCCCCCCCCCCCCCCCCTCCGTTATTGAAGAATGTGAATGTCAGGCTAGCCCGGAAAAAAGTCCAGGCCCCAACCTAATTACACCGAAACACCGAACACCCCTAAACCCTAAACCCCAAATCCCAAACCCCTAAATCCTAAACCCTAAACGGTGAGTTCTAGGGTCCCGCTCTGAGTACCTAATACAAAAGGCCGCCTTATAGCAAGGACCCCAAAAGGGACGATAATTTGGAGAACTCGCTCAACCTCTATAGCAATCCAAGGCAAAGGGGTTTCGGGCTTCTGGGGGTTACAAAGGTGAGCAACCGCCGGTGATAAGTCTATACTGCCCCCCAGTGAAACCCTAAACCCCAAACCCTACACCCTAAACCTAAACCCTAAACCCTAATTAAACTGGCGAGAGCTGCCTATACACCTGCTCGGACAGGGCTCTGCCATAACGCGTGTCGAACGGGGCCTGGTTATGAGTTTTCTGGGACCGACCGTCCTGACGCTTTCTGGGACCCGCTGGCACCCTCCTGGGGCCTCTCCTGAAACACCCTCTTTGTGTTGTGGACCTAGTTGCTGAGTTCATAAGCCCCAAGAAAGTGTGCACTTTCAGTTCTATCGGGGGTTAGAGTATCCCAAAAAGTGTAAAGTGTACCCACTCAGCTACTAAGTGGACCTCTCAACATTTAAACCTGCTTCTTGTGTTTTCGCTAGGTGAATCTTGCGTCTCCCCGCCATGAGGGCGTCTCCAGGTCTCTCTCTGGCCCCTCCCCCCCTCCACTCCTCCGGCCTCTGCTGCAGCCTTTCAAGGCCCGCCTTGCTAAAACCCTAAACCCTAAAAGGGAGAATAGTGTCTAAGCTACACGAGCGTGAGACATGGCAAAGAAAAGGCGCACTCTTCGCGCACGCGTACACTGATACACACACTGAACCCTAAATCCTACCCCTTCAAAAAAGCACAAAAGCTAAGGGTTCCTTTCGGTACCCAATCCTGAATCTTGAACCTGAAAGACACCCTGAGCCCTGTTGGGTTGGAGTTTACTTGCACGCTAATTCAGGGTTCAGGTCCCGGGAAAGTTGGAAAGATTCGAGGAGTTTCGGAAGAAGCCTTGAAACCGGTATAAACCCTGGCCTATAAGGCCTCTCAGAAGGCCTATAAGGTCTCCCAAATTTAGACACCTAAAGCCGAAACCCCATACCCTAAATGATCCTAAACCCAAGGGCCTAACCCCAAAAAACGAAACCCCGAAGCATGATCTCCACCCCCCCCTTTCGCTCCGGCGCGGCCGAGGCACTCCAGACGGGAGTAAGGGTCCCAAACTCCTCGGCAGTCCTCAGATGCAGAGAGAGGCGGGGGGCTGAATTGAGGGTTCTTAAGGAAGCCCTAAACCCTAAATCCTAAATTCTGACCCTAAGCCCTAAAATCTGAACCCTTTTCCCAAAACGCTGAATTAGGGCGAGTGTAGAAGCTTGCAGTAGATGGTTGAGGGGGGGTTAGCGCCTTGGCACAGGATAGGGGCTGACCCTATCGTCACTCCAGGGCTTACGATCCTTTCTGTTAGGGTTTAGGGTTTAGGGTTGAGGGTTGAGGGTTTAGGGTTTAGGGTTTAGGGTTTAGGGTTTAGGGTTTAGGGTTTAGGGTTTGGGATTCAAGGTTTAGGGCGTAGGGGGAAACAACAAGGGCAGGCCTTTGCCACGGAAGAAACCCTTGAGAAGCATGCCACACTGGGGATCTCCCCACTCTGTCTTGCGCCCCGAGTTTGGGGCAGTTTAAAGGTTTAAGGTTTAGGGATTCAGGGCTTAAGGTTTAGGCTTTTGGCGCTTAAGGTTTGAGGGTTCTAGGGTTTTAGGGTATAGGCCCTGATTTGAAACCCTAAATTCTCAACTCCATTTCAGCCGTGGCGCCCGGGGGTCCGCTGAAACACCGTGATGCCCTGGCCAAAAGACAAACGAAGGTTTAAGCTTTGGGGCTTAGGCCCTGAGAGCTTTCTGGGTTCGGGTGTTTGAGGTTGGGGCCTTCCGTTGTTGAGGGGGGTTGGAGGGGCGGTTAGGGGGGGGGGGGTGTGGGTTGAGGGTTTAGGGCCTAAAGGGTTTGTCCCTAAACCCTAAACCTAAACCCTCTTCCCAAACATCTCGAAGCCAAGAAGGCCCTGCAGTCGATACCCAAAGGCTTGGGGAAATTGTGGTAAGCTCCTGAAAACCGTAGAGCACCTCAGCAAAACCTGAACCTAAAATCTCTAGACCCTCAGAAGCTCCCAAAACCCTAACCTCCTTCCCAACAGACGCTGCAAACACCTGAACAGCCGAAAGCCCTGACCCCTACAACCAGAATACCACGAACCCCATAAAACCCTAAAACCCTGAAAGCCCCAAAACCCTAAGACCCTAAGCCCCAAAAACCCTCAACCCCCGAAACCCCCGTAACCCCCTAAACCCTAAACCCTAAACCCTAAAACCCTAAACCCTAAACCCTTGAACCCTTAAACCCTTAAACCCTAAAACCCAAACCCCAAACCCCAAACCCTAAACCCTAAACCCTAAACCCTAAACCCTAAACCCTAAACCCTAAACCCTAAACCCTAAACCCTAAACCCTAAACCCTAAACCCTAAACCCTAAACCCTAAACCCTAAACCCTAAACCCTAAAACCCCCCTCACCCCCCCCCCCCTACCCCCCCTACCCCCCCCCTACCCCCCCCCTACCCCCCCCCTACCCCCCCCCTACCCCCCACCCACCCCCCCCTACCCCCCCCCCACCCCCCCCATAACCCCCCCCTCCCCCCCCCCTACCCCCCCCCTACCCCCCCCTACCCCCACCCACCCCCCGCCCCCCCCTACCCCCCTATACCCCCCCCCTACCCCCCCCTACCCCCACCTACCCCCCCCCCCCCCCCCCCCCGTGTGCAGCTTAAATAGGGTCTATTTGGAAGCTGAGACTCGTGTTTTGAAGAGGAAATCAGGCCCCAAAACGTATACTTATTTACAAGAGACAACTTCCAAATAGACCCTATTTTAGGTTCTGTAGGGTTGCCAAGACAGAATTTAATTCAATTAATTCAATTAATTCATTTATTTACACTTGGGGAGGTTGAATTAATTGAATTAATTGAATAAATTCAATTAATTCACCCCCCCCTTTTGGAATTAATTGAATTAAATGAATTAATGGAATTAATTGAATTAATGGAATTAATTGAATTAATTGAATTAATTCAATTAATTCCAAATGAGGGGTGAATTAGTTGAATTAATTCAATTAATTCAGTTAATTCAATTAATTCAATTAATTCAATTAATTCAATTAATTCAATTAATTCAATTAATTCAATTAATTCAATTAATTCCAAATGGGGGGGTGGGGGGCTCGGGGCTGGGGGCGGGGGGGGCGGGGGGGCACCATTTGGAAATAATTGAATTAATTGAATTAATTCACCCCCCCCCCCTTTTGGAATTAATTGAATTAAATGAATTGATGGAATTAATTGAATTAATGGAATTAATTGAATTAATTCAATTAATTCAATTAATTCCAAATGGGGGGTGAATTAATTGAATTAATTCAATTAATTCAATTAATTCAATTAATTCAATTAATTCAATTAATTCAATTAATTCAGTTAATTCAATTAATTCCAAATGGGGGGGGGCACCATTCCGGGCTCGTAAATTAGTATTGCGGGGAGGCCCGGGCTCGTGATTTAGTATTGGGGGGAGGCCCGGGCTCGTGATTTAGTATTGGGGGGGCCCGGCCTCGTAATTTGGAGGCCGGGCTCGTGATTTAGCCCGGGCTCGTGATTTAGTATTGGGGGGAGGCCCGGGCTCGTGATTTAGTATTGCGGGAAGGCCCGGGCTCGTAATTTAGTATTGGGGGGAGGCCCGGGCTCGTGATTTAGTATTGGGGGGAGGCCCGGGCTCGTGGTTTAGTATTGGGGGGAGGAGGATTCCCCAGCCCCCACCCCCCATTTGGAAATAAATGAATTAATTGAATTAATTGAAATAATTGAATCAATTCAATTAATTCAATTAATTCATTTATTTCCACAGGGGAGGTGGAATTAATTGAATTAATTGAATTAATTGAATTAATTGAATTAATTGAATTAATTGAATTAATTGAACCCCCCCTTTGGAAATAAATGAATTAATTGAATTAATTGAATTAATTGAATTAATTCAATTAATTCCATTAATTCATTTAATTCAATTAATTCAATTAATTCCACCTCCCCTTTGGAAATAAATGAATTAATTGAATTAATTGAATTAGTTGAATTATTTCGATTAATTCAATTAATTCAATTAATTCATTTATTTCCAAATGGGGGGGATTCCCCAGCCCCCACCCCTCCCCCCCCTTTGGAAATAAATGAATTAACTGAATTAATTGAATTAATTAAATTAATTCAATTAATTCAATTAATTCAATCAATTCATTTATTTCCAAAGGGGGGGTGGAATTAATTGAATTAATTTAATTAATTCAATTAATTCAATTAATTCAATTAATTCAATTAATTCAATTAATTCATTTATTTCCAAATGGGGGGGATTCCCCAGACCCCACCCCCCCAGCTCGATTTGGCCAAATTTTGCCCGGAGGCTGCCCTGCAAAATTTGGCCAAATCGAGCCGCGCCTTTCTGGAGGCCCGAAATTATTTAAACTATCGCGGCTCGATTTGGCCAAATTTTGCCGGGCAGCCTTCGGGCAAAATTTGGCCAAATCGAGCCACGCATTTCTCATCGCATACGAAGGGCAGCCCGATTTGGCCAAATTTTGCCCGGAAGCTGCCCGGCAAAATTTGGCCAAATCGAGCCGCGATAGTTTAAAAATTTCGGGCCTTCAGAAAGGCGCGGCTCGATTTGGCCAAATTTTGCCCGGAGGCTGCCCGGCAAATTTTGGCCAAATCGAGCCGCGCATTTCTCATCGCGTTCGACGAGCAGCCCGATTTGGCCAAATTTTGCCCGCAGACTGCCCGGCAAAATCTGGCCAAATCGAGCCGCGCCTTTTTGGGGCCCGAAATTATTTAAACTATCGCGGCTCGGTTTGGCCAAATTTTGCCGGGAAGTCTGCGGGCAAAATTTGGCCAAATCGGGCTGCTCGTCGTACGCGCTGAGAAATGCGCGGCTCGGTTTGGCCAAATTTTGCCGGGCAGCCTCCGGGCAAAATTTGGCCAAATCGAGCCGCGCATTTCTCATGGCATACGAAGAGCAGCCCGATTTGGCCAAATTTTGCCCGCAGGCTGCCCGTCAAAATTTGGCCAAATCGAGCCGCGATAGTTTAAATAATTTCGTTCAATTAGTTCATTCATTTCCAAATGGGGGGGATTCCCCAGCCCCCACCCCCCCCCTTTGGAAATAAATGAATTAATTGAAGTAATTGAATTAATTGAATTAATTGAATTAATTGAATTAATTCAATTAATTCAATTAATTCATTTATTTCCAAAGGGGGGGGGGTGGAATTAATTGAATTACTTGAATTAATTGAATTAATTGAATTAATTGAATTGATTCAATTAATTCAATTAATTCAATTAATTCAATTAATTCAATTAATTCAATTAATTCAATTAATTCAATTAATTCAATTAATTCAATTAATTCAATTTATTCAATTATTTCCAACTGGGGGGATTCCCCAGCCCCCACCCCTCCCCCCCCTTTGGAAATAAATGAATTAATTGAATTAATTGAATTAATTGAAATAATTGAATTAATTCAATTAATTCAATTAATTCCACCTCCCCTTTGGAAATAAATGAATTAATTGAATTAATTGAAATTCAATTAATTCAATTAATTCAATTAATTCAAGTAATTCAAATAATTGAATTAATTCATTTATTTCCAAAGGGGGGGGGGTGGGGGCTGGGGAATCCCCCCCATTTGGAAATAAATGAATTAATTGAATTAATTGAATTAATTGAAATAATTGAATTAATTCAATTAATTCAATTAATTCAATCAATTCAATCAATTCAATTAATTCCACCTACCCTTTGGAAATAAATGAATTAATTGAATTAATTGAATTAATTCAATTATTTCAATTAATTCAATTAATTCATTTATTTCCAAATGGGGGGTGGGGGCTGGGGCATCCTCCTCCCCCAATACTAAACCACGAGCCCGGGCCTCCCCCCAATACTAAATCACGAGCCCGGGCCTCCCCCCAATACTAAATTACGAGCCCGGGCCTTCCCGCAATACTAAATCACGAGCCCGGGCCTCCCCCCAATACTAAATCACGAGCCCGGGCTAAATCACGAGCCCGGGCCTCCAAATTACGAGGCCGGGCCTCCCCCCAATACTAAATCACGAGCCCGGGCCTCCCCCCAATACTAAATCACGAGCCCGGCCCTCCCGCAATACTAAATCACGAGCCGGGCCTCCCCCCAATACTAATTTACGAGCCCGGGCCTCCTCCCAATACTAAATCACGAGCCCTCCTCCCCCCAATACTAGGGCACAGTTTTTGCTCCAAAAAGTGACATCGCAAGCCCTGGTCCCTAAGATTTTGAGCTCAGTTCTTGCCCCAAAGAGTAACATCGCAAGCCCTGGTCCCTAAGATTTTGGGCTCATTTCTTGCCCCAAAGAGTAACATCGCAAGCCCTGGCCCCTATTATTTGGGGCCCAGTTTTTGCTCCAAAGAGTCAAATCGCAAGCCCTGGTCCCTAAGATTTTGGACTCAGTTTTTTGCTCCAAAGCAAGCCCTGGTCCTTAAGATTTTGGGCTCATTTCTTGCTCCGAAGAGTCAAATCGCTAGCCCTGGTCCCGAAGATTTCGGGTTCAATTTTTGCTCCACAGAGTCAAACCGCAAGCCCTGGTCCCTAAGATTTGGGGCACAGTTTTTGCTCCAAAGGGTCAAATCGCAAGCCCTGCTCCCTAAGATTTTGGGCTCATTTCTTGCCCAAAAGAGTGACATCGCAAGCCCTGGTCCCTAAGATCTTGGGCCCAGTTGCTCCAAAGAGTCAAATCGCAAGCCATGGTCCCTAAGATTTTGGGCCCACTTTTTGCTCCAAAGGGTCAAATCGCAAGCCCTGGTCCCTAAGATTTTGGGTTCAATCTTTGCTCCAAAGAGTAACATCGCAAGCCCTGGTCCCTAAGATTTGGGGCCCAGTTTTTGCTCCGAAGAGTCAAATCGCAAGCCCTGGTCCCGAAGATTTTGGGTTCAATTTTTGCTCCAAAGAGTGACCACAGTCGGCCCTGTTCCCTGTCTTGCGGGGGTTTAGGGTCCCCCAGACCCATACGCCC